>CM031617.1:67249708-67300587 GCA_018398815.1 Conus ventricosus | reverse complement strand
ATGGGTGACCCCGCAATACCCTCACCCGCTCAATATCGATGGGTAGATCAGAAATATCAATCTGAATGTTTGTAGACTTTAAGAAAGCGTCCAAGAAAGGCCTGGGCAGAGATGTAATGTGACGATCTAAGTTGTAATGTTTTCATGCATGTAGATCTGTAATCTGAAAGACTTTGCCAATAAACACACGTCAGCCAATAAATATTGATCGTGACAGTCGCCCATCGTTTTACAGTGTAATTCTGTCCAGGCTTTCTGTGCGTATTCATATTCAGTGTCAGTTATGCCTTTCCCTTAAGCCTAGAGTAAAAATCGTCTTATGCGGTAGCGCCGCTCGTCAAAACTTTCCCACGAGTCCATGTATTCATAAGGTAAACTCATTTACGCACCAAAGATGGATCAAAATAATTGTTTAGTGATTGGAAAGTCTTGTAGAGACCCTGCTAACTTATCTAAACTAGCCATCAGATGTTGGGCAGAGTCATAAAAGATAAACAATCAAGAGTAAAAGTCATGTACTTTTCTGAAACTGTGCAATGCAGGTAACCCTCTTATATTCAGATGTCACTGCTTGCATGATAAAATGAGAATCGTAGCCTCGAAGGTTATGAAAGAAGATAGGCAGTTTCCATGTCTTAGGGTCAACCTTAAGTTGAAGATTACAATTGTTGTGTGCACCCCTCTGAACATTCCAGTAATGTGATCGTGGTCTCTTACTGCGTTGCCTATAATTCTTTATTACATATCCAACAGTGTGTAATGAATCATAGCGCACGGCTGTTCAGAGCAAGCCACTTAGTTTTGAGAGTAAGGGAGTTTATAGCTCGCCCACAGCTGCAGAGGCCAAGCCGTGAATGCAGGTCAGGAAAGGGTGTTTTCTGCAGCTGCTCCCCACCAGCCAGCTAACTGTGCTGTAACTCGGCGAACTGAATGTCATCTGTGTAAAGCCGGTCTGGCAACAATCTGTTCGGCATTGCTGAGCGGCCATTACAAGTGGGGCTGTTAGTTTGATAATTAGTAGTTGTCATGAAAAATGTAATATATCTGTGCTTTTGAGATGACTGAATAGGCAAAATCCTGACAATTCTTTTAATACCAAACTCGACTAGGTAATTTTCCTGTAGATAATGTAGATACGGCATGAAAGCTTGTACACAAGTGGTCAGGCAATATTCAAACAATGACAGCACACACACGCAATTGTGCAAAAATGACTCATCACTTTCTGGGAACTTAATTTTCCCAAATTAACTAGTACACAAGTTTGATATATGCCTCTGCTTGAACTACAACAAAAAACTGTTGGATTAGAAATGTGTAAGCCTTGTTTGTTCGGCCCTTAACTAAGTGTCTCGAATGGACGGAAAAATAAAGCTGTGAGCGTCTTCTTGGTCTTCAGGAGTCATAACAATGTCTGAAAGATTTAGTTGGTTGGATAATTGATTACGAAGTTGTTTCATCTGCTCTAAAAATCTACTAGCTGCATTGGGGCCTCTGTAAATCTCAGGTGTCGTGTGTTGACCGTCTGACCTAACAACAATAAACGCATAAGAACAGATCTGATGGTGGGTTAATAAGGTTGTTTTCTGTTCTTGCTGTTGTGGGCCGTAGTACTGCGGTAAGAGCGATTCAAAGTCAGCATAAACCACGTATGGACTCATCTGCATTTTGTGTATATTCTTAAAGCTAACCTTAGACCCAGGCTTAGGTGTGAGGAGTTTGGTTTCACAGTCTACAAAACTTTTACAATGTTTCTTATGACTGGCAGCTGCTTCTATAGTGGGATTCTGACCAGACACCTTCTGCAAACCCTTGTTTAAAATTGTCTTTTGTAGTAAAAGCCATAAGTCTGCTTATTGTTCTGATTAATACATAATGACTCTTAGGACCGTCCATAAACAGTATCAAGTCTACATGTTTGTTAAGCGGTTCGCCTAAAGTGGGAGCGTGGAGAAACCCTTAGAGGCGCTAGATTGTCTACTACAGACCATGTGTATACGCTTACAGTGATTGGTTTGTTTTGGTCTTCAAACTGAGATATACTTTCTATACTCACTGGAAAGTTATGTTATCAAAGTTCAGCTCTTGCTTATATAGCTCATAATTGGAAAATCTGTTTGCCTGATTTTTAACAGATGTAAATGCGCTAAAACACACCACATAAAACACATTTTGTCAGAATTATATATGTTTAAGACTGCTCGTTTTAACTCTAACTCTTTTGGGAGGGAAGGTAAGAATTGCCAACTATAGGATATAACTTTGTTTGTCTCAATTTGATTTCAAGGACTGTCCCTTCAGACCAGCCAGAACCCCTTAACTTTGCTTCTTCACTTGCATGGTTAAACTGTGTAAGCATGTAGTCACCCAGTTAGAGTTAAAGTCGTGATAGCTGATTACTTCTTTCTGTTTAGTTGAAACCCAGACTGGCATGTTAGTATCGTCAGGCGTTATATAATCAATCAGAACAGCTAACAGCACTTTTACTGAGAGGCTCCATCTGAAGAACTCTGGGATTTTGGAGATAGCATGTGCTACGCTTTTCATGAACGTTTGTGGGTTAATGATATTCATGTCTACTTCACTGAACGTATTGCTTAATTGTTTTGTCGCTGCTAAGTATCTCTTCCATCGTATATAGTTTTCCGTCCTCGAATTTACTTGTGGTCGTCATTTTTAAAGCCACAATATTTACGTAAATTAAAATAAATAAATGTAAATAAAAGTAAGTAAACACGCTTTTTATTCTTCACCCAAGTGCCGCAACACTTCAAGACACGTTAACCTTACAATAACACCCGCCAATATTTTAGCTTTTTCTGAATCACTACAGTCCATGTTTATCACTTTGATTGCTTCGTTAAATAGTTCACTATTATCTTTTATTATATTGTCTATATCATTCTCAAAACCAAATTCACTAAAATCAATGTTTAATAATTTCATTGTTTCGGCAAATAGTTCATTACAATTTCTTTAAATCAGATTCACTGAGTTCGGCAGCCATTTTAAATCTAAAATAAATAAAAAAATAATTGTAAATGTAAATTCAGTCATTATTCATAGTCTTTTCTAATCGTAAAACTTGATCTTCATTAAAGCGCATAGCTACTCCTTCAGGGGTGGTAGAAACAGTCAGATTAACATCTTCAGGAGCCATATAATCAACTAAAATGGCAAACAACTTTATAACTGGTTGGGGCCAAGAATCTGGTATTTTACTGATAGCTTCCAATACATCTTCTCGCATGTCTATGCGATTAAAAAGATCATAATTAATTTCTTCAAACCTGTTCTTTAACTGATCTTTATCGGCTTCTCTCTCCCAATCCAACTCGTAAAGTATATTAATAAGCTCGTAGCTAATTCGCCTTCATTTTTTAAACCGAAGTAAAATCATAAATTAAAAAAATAATTAATCAGTTTCTCTTTTTTTGTGCTATAGGCATGACTGGATCACACACACACACACACATACACACGAGAATCATTCACACAAAAGACAGGATGGTGCTTGTGGGGGAAAGTGAAGGGGCTTTTTGTGGTTCGCACTTGAACAGCGTAAATTTGAGACAGCCACCAAAAGCACTTATCAAGTCCTGAATGAATCACAGGACATTTTCAAAGTTCCGTCAGCGACCGCCTGAATAGGCAGCCTTAAAGCAGGTGAAGCAAAACGATCAATACTAGTTGACCCATTTCGGCACTACAGCCTGTAGCGCGACCTATTTCAGTGCTCAAACCGTAGCTGGCGTCTCCTCAGACCGCGGCAGCCACTGCGTGTGGTGGTGAGTGAACTGACTGGTATGCTTGATCAGTTCCGCCATTTTTTACTGAGATTGTTGCTGTTCACAGTCGGAAAAATTGACGGTGTCTTCTCAACCCCAATACCGTCTGATCTCCTCACTGCTTTCAAACATGGTTTTGAGCTCTTTTTTCATGTTAAAGACTTCATAAAAAGATAGTCCAACAGTGCTGAATTTAGAAATGTATGGAAATAACAAACGGATATCTCTCTCAGTCTCCGTGCGTAGAAGACAAATTCCATCTTTGTTTTCAACCACTCATTCCACGTTATCATTGTGCATTCCTTTCCTTGTTCTGCTCAAAAAACTTAAAAGTAGTTTTCCAGAACACCTCCATATTGCAGATTGAACGCCATTGAAGTTGCCTCCTGTCATATCACACGTCTTCACTGCTCAACACCATCAAGAGAAATGACAGGACGGGGCTGCCCGGTTGCTAACAACAAAATGTCACGTGATTTAAGCTCAGCACTTCATTTGATAGGAGGTTTACATGCGGGAGACATGTATAGAACTGTTTTGGCTGATTGTGCTATGCGTCATGCATCGAATGTTCTAGAATAATCTACTGGTTATAAATAGGCTAGACGGATCTGAACACCGTAAGTTGCCGGTGTTGCTGTTGCTGCTGCCAGAATCAATAGCTGAACGGTGCTGTAGTTGCCATGCAAGCTGGTGTGCTCACACAATATGCGCCTTCTATCACCCGCGGCATACACACGTGCGGTAACGAGCGCCACTATTGATCGTTTTAGAAGAGCGCGCTGTAAACCCTTAATTTTTATGTCTCTGGAGAGAATGTAAATATGTTTGTTCACGATCACCCACATTATCTACACGGAAACCCCCGTTTCAATGTGTTAATTACGTCAATTTTAGAGGTTTTGGCGTGTTAATTTTGTTGTGAAAAGGTGTTAATTTTGGTCAAAACTGATATGAGATGGGCGTGATTTGTATGTGAAAAAGGGGTTTTCGTGCAGAATAAGATGGGTGGTCTTGAACATAGATATTTACATTCTCTCCATCAAAACCTTTGATATTAGAATAATCTCTCCTGACTCCTTTTCGTACCCTCATTGTAAAATAATTTTCCTCCCCACTGTTTTTCCCATAGCAACGCATCATTCTCGGTTACATGAGCTTCCTGTAAACAGGCAATATCAATTTTATTACTTTTTAAATAACGAAAAATAGCAGCTCGTTTAAATTTATTCCTGAGACCTCTTACATTCAAGGAACATATCCGTATTTTATCCATTGGAAGTATTATACGGATATTACACTAGTACACATTTTCCGAATTCATTACTCAATGTCCGTTATTCAAGCGAGGCCGAAACCATGAGGTCTGTCCCAGGAAGCCGGGCGTCTACCCACACTGGTTGCTTACCTCAATGTTGGTACTGCGGGGAGCCTGACGGGTGGGTTTACCACTGTCCTTTTTCAGGTGCTTACCCCTCCCCGCTACCTCTTTAGGGCTGGACCCCTCCTTGGATCGCCGGCGTTTCGGGGTCTCCGACCTGCTCTGGGACAGGCTCTCCAGCTACAGGGAGGCAGAGAGCATGGCCTGACGCTCGCTGGGCCTGCCTCTGACTGCACGGTCCTCCCATCTGCGGCTGTTGTCGGTCTGGTCACTGTCCGTCGGCGCGATGTCACCCACTCTGGGTGTGTCCTCTCTGTCCTCGACTGGAGTCCCTGAAACAGAAAACTGGCACAGAGGATCCCCGCGCTTATGGCCGGACTGTCTGCACTCACGGCAGACAACCTCTTTGTCGCACACCAGGGCATGGTGGTTCTGTCCCAGGCAATTGGAGCAGATGAGGGTTTTTTTTGGAACCAGCTTTTGTTCCTTATGATATATTTTAGCCCGGAACAGACTTACTTTCATGAACTTTTCCAGGGGCAAGTCAGGAACGGTGATGAAAACGAAACTCCGCCCCATCAAAAAACGGGTAAGTTTTCCGTCTGCATCCCTCGCTCTCTCTGTTTTAATTGCGGAACGCAACTCACACCCTACCTTCGCCAGGGAATGTTCGATTTCTGAGTCGGCCACTGATATGGGTACGTTGTCGACCCACACTTTCGTTGTTGGCTTCTCCTCCCCAGTGTCACTCTTCAGAATAAAAGGGTTGGTATTTGCCAGTTGTAAAATGGTCCCTCTTACCCTCATACCCTGGGTCAGGAGCTAATTTCTTGCCTCTGTCGTTGCTGGATAAATCCTCCAGAGGCCGTTGATCAGTTGCGCCCCGACTATCGACCCCTGTCCTACAGACCTCTCACCTGCCAAGCAAATCTCTAAGACGGTTGGTCGGTTGTTGCTCGAGTCAAGGATGTCTTTGACTTTAACGAAGACAGGGTTGACGCCGGTAGTCATTCTCGCAAATATGACAGTTAAATAGTGAAGAAACAATACTCAGTGTCACAGTGGTGAACCGCTGTGTCGATTCGGCGTTGCGGAAAAAAACGGCAAAGTCGAAAAAAAGGCTCAGCTCACGAACTTTGCTGCGTGCTTGGAGCATGCGAAAACCGTGACCGCTCGACACGGCTGCTACTCACCGAATCCCTATGAATGTTGCTGTTTATTTCTTTTTGCTGTTCTTTTCATGTATGTGTGTGGGTTTTTTTTTTCTCTTTTTATGTGGAATAACAATAAAAACAAATAAAAATGTTTAAAAAAAATATCTATGATGATAATGAAATCGGGAAAATGCTACTGCTACTACTGCTACCAACACCACCACCACCACTGTAACTACTAATGGTGATTTAGTCATATCGATGGCTTGGAGCAAATATCTGGAAAACGCCTATTTTGAGAAATATGGAGTTGAGATTTTGAAAAAATTATACTTTGTATGCTTTAAAACAGTGGTCAACTTCTAGATTCTCATGTCTTTTGGTGCAGTTTATTCCATGACACGTTGCCAAGCTGTTGAGAGTGAAGACTAAAGAGTTTTTGTTAAATTTGTAAGATGTACCATTTTTGCACGAAATTCATAGTGTCACCAGCCGCCGTAGCAGAGTGGTTAGCGTCGCGGACTCCCGGCTGGGAGGTCGTGGGTTCGAATCCCATCAGAGTCATACGGGTTTTTCTGCCCCGACCAGCTCCTACCCAGAGTTGAGTTTGCTGCGGACTCAGTTGGGAAGACTGGGACCACACAGTCGAGTTTCATCCACTTAATGGATGCGTTTCTGAGAGTGTTGCTCAAATTTCCTGACCAACACTGCAGGTGCCTGTATCTCTCAGGCCTGGTTGACGCTGGGATATATTATGAAAGGAAGCATAGAGTACAGCCCTGTCATGTAGTCTCAGACAGAAATGGAAATCTGTAGCATCATCTTAATCATCCTCATTCTCATCGATCAGCATTAAAAAATGTCTCAAATTCTGTGGCCCTTCATGCCCTGCTCTCATGGTGACCTCAGTTTCGATTTCCTCTCCACGTCTGTGGTCTTGGTTTGGTTCCGTCGAGGTCACTGGTATCGGCGAGTCCATGGGGGCTGTCATTGGACGGACGTGGTGGCGCCCTCCGGAGGGATAGCTCACTCATGCCGGCTCCATTTTATGTAAAGCAATCTGCATCCCATACTTGTAACAGAAGAAATACACAAAATAGCAATTTCGACATGGACTAGACTAAGTCATCACAAAAATCAGTACAAAAATACACTTGAAGAAAACATGCTAATAATGAATACAAAAAAAGAAGAAAAGGATTCAATGTATATATGATTGAGCGTGCCTGCGCGCGTGTGTTTGTGTGTGTGTGTGTGTGTGTGTGTGTGTGTGTGTGTGTGTGTGTGTGTGTGTGTGTGTTGTGTGTGGTGGAGAGAGAGAGAGAGAGAGAGAGAGAGGAGAGAGAGAGAGAGAGAGAGAGAGAGAGAGAGAACTCAGATGGTTTACTTCATATAAAGGCCATTGCCCCTTATGAAGGGGAGTATGGAGAAAGTAACAACAATGAATGAACATTACATAACACATCAAAGACTGGATGAAATTCTCATTCACGAAGTCATAACTGATCAAAATTGAAATGCTTTGAACAAGTAAATTGAGAAATTTCTGACTACACTTTCATTTTGAGATGCCATAAGCAGACTTAACCGAAATTGACAAGGATCCCTGAAAAACTTAACTGGTATATATTGCGCTCTTAGACTAGATAACTTGCAGCAGCATAAAACAAAATGCAATTCCTCTTCTTTTCCATCATTGCAAAGTGGACAAGTCAGATCCATTCCAGTATGTTTACAGTAGCGATACCTGTGTTGTGCAATATCTGAAATTCCAAGTCGAAATTTGGTCATAATTAACTTCAAGTGTTTGCCTAAATCCATTTGCAGATAAAGTTTGACATCGTGAACTGTACAAAATGTCCGATACATGGTAAATCTATCGCTATTTTTTGACGTGAGCGTCCCATTCTTGCCACCTGCACACAATCAATCTTTCTTTAAATTCACAAAGAAATCATCTATCATTCTGCACACCTTGGTTCATCCAAACATAACCAAATCCAAATTTGTATAACTGACTACGGATATTTGACACCCAGTTTCTTTTATCTCTTACATCTAGGTCATATAACATCACATAAGCTTTCCGTGGTAATCTATAATCATTCATTTTAGTTAATTTTAACCAGTATCGAATACAGCTTAATACAGAATTTATGTAAATAGGATATCTATTGGTCTCTCCATAGACAAGTTCATTGGGTGTTCGCATTTCGACTCCTAAAAATTTCTTTAAGGCAAAAAGATGTATTTTTTCGCATTGGCGGGCTGCAATGTCTAGTCCCCAAAGTTCTGCACCGTACTGAGCGATGGGCTGAGCCTGGGAATCAAATAACTTCAACAACAAATGTAAATTAGAATTCTTCAAAACATTAAGTTTTCTCATAATACAAAGCAGATCTTTCTTTGCTTTACTTACCAGGTCATTGCATGCTAATGTGAAGCTGAGTTTTGTTGAAAACAATATACCCAACTATTTATAAGCATTTACCACAGGCATCACAGCATGGTTATACGTCCAATGTTCTCTTGCTGCTTAATAACCACCTTTTCTGAACACAACTATATTGCTCTTACTTAAATTCACTTTCAAATCAAGAGAAAAAGCTGCGCGTTGCAGACTATTTAACTGGGTTTGCAAACCAATAATTGTCTCTGATAACAGTACAACATCATCTGCGAGTAGTAAGATAGAGAGCTCAAAATAGTCGATTGTAAACATTGCACCATGTTTACCATTTTGAATTATTTTTATGGCAAGTTCATTAATAAATAAAGAAAATAAAACCGGACTGCACACATCACCTTGTTTAACACCATAAGTGCACTTGATAAATCAGTTAATTTATATCCACACTGTACCTTAACTTTAACATTATTATACATACTTTTAATGCAATGTATAGATTACCATTTATACCATTTTTTACAAGAACTGTCCAAAGAATTTTCCTGTTTATAGTATCAACAGCTTTTTCAAAATCAATAAATGCAACATATAATTTTCTGTCGAAAGAGAACTGTTTTTGAACAAGAGCTAACAAAGTAAACATGTGATCAATAGTCGAATAATTCTTTTTGAACCCTGCTTGGTATTACCCAGTAATGTTATTTTCTTCAACCCACTCTTGTAAACGATGATTAATAACTGTACTATAAATTTTACTACTAATATTGCATAGCGAAATGCCCCTGTAATTGTTAGGATTGTTGACATCACCTTTTTTGTACAGAGGAAATACAACACTTTCTGTCCATATGTTAGGGAATATACCTTTCTGAAACAAAGCATTAAAGAATATGACAAAGAAATCTGCAACACAATCACCTGCATTTTTTAACAACTCTCCAATTATTCCATCCGGTCCAGCAGCTTTTTTCATTCTAATCTTTCTAATTGCTAAAAGAACTTCCTCTTTTGAAATTGGTCGATTAAAATAATTATCATTATCATCAACATTAAATTCGTCATCATCTGCTTCACTTTCTTTTTCGAGTAAATTTTTAAAGTGTTGAAACCAGTCATCCAGAGTGATATCATTACTAATGTGTTTTCTTTTACATGAAATTTTATTTACATTTTCCCAAAATTGCTTTTGATTATTCACAGAAGATAACAATTCATTTAACAACGACTTATGAAAATCGTTCTCTTTGCGTTTTAACAGATGCTTATACTCTCTACGTACAATGCAAAAAGCATTTTCGTCTTCATGATCTCCTGGTCGACGGCTGTTATGTAAAGCTTTCTTAAATTTTTCTTTGTTGTTTTACATTCATGATCGTACCAGTCATCTGATTTATCATTGTCACCAGTGCTGATCTGCTTATTCATGCATTTAGCGCATCGCTTAATACAATCATTAAAAGTAGACAAAGCTTTGTCAATATCATAGTCGATTAAACGTACAGCCAGCTCTAATGTTCTACGAGATTCCTCAGAGTGCATTGAGTTAATAAACACTGGCGCTGCATCATTGTTCCAGACTATCCTATTTAATGTTTGCTTCACATCTGGAGATTTCATACTGCCATGCTCTTCCGAAAACTTTAAGTGTAATTCAAGTGGCATATGATCTGAATGAAACATATCATGAATATTGAGTTCATACAAGGATTCAAATATGGCAAACAAATCATTTGACATGAAAAAGTAATCATTCACACTACTGCCTGAATCTGAGATGTATGTGTAGCAACCATAGTTGTCGCCATTACATGCACCATTCAGAATACGTAAATCAAATGGAGTACATAAATTCAACATAAGCTTACCATATTTATTCAGCACTTTGTCTTGAGAATTCCTTCTGCTGATCGAACTGCTTGTTTTTAATGAGTAAATAAAATTTTCACTACAAAATTCATCAACGTTTATATCAGCAGTTCGACTGTTGAAATCTCCCGACAATACAATGTATACATCATGAAATGCAACTGAGCACTCTGCTAAGCATTCTTCCAGAAGACCAATGCCATTGTTTACATAAAAAACGAATAAAATGGTGACCCCTCAGGCGGAACATATGCACACATGTACAATATATCTCTCATGGTACCTAATAGAGCTTTGTCTATAAGAAAAACAATAATATTAGAGTAATCTACGTCAATAGATCGAACAAATGGAGCATACATTCTCTTAATAAGGCACACAACTCCACCAGAAAAACGACCATGTTTAGACAATTTAACAGCAGATTTACAAAAGATCATATAATCAACAAATAAATCTGACTGAAATGTCTCTGTAAAGGTTTCAACAAAACAAATGATGTCAAAGGAACGAACATAAGAAACGAAATCTTTATGTTTTAATTTAGGGAGCAGTCCATTGACGTTCCATTGCAAGACTTTAAAACGCTTAATAAAAAACGCACGTGCTTCACAATCAGAATTAACTTGACCTAACACAGCGCGACCGTGAACGTTTTTGCACGGCCGCACGGCCTGTAACCCGCTCGCTCACACATTCTTCAATGTCACTGACAATGTCACAAGCTTCAAACATACAAGCACGTGCAGCGTCAGCCTCACAAATGTTCTCTGGTTGTTCAACCGGTGTCAACTTTTTGGATGCTCCCCCTAAACTAAATGTGGAAAAAACATTATTCACACAACAAAACATAGAAGAAACACTTCACAAGAAGAGCGGCCACTGTCCTATTTCATTTCACTCAGCTTGCCCTCTGTGTCTACACAAAACTTAGTACCCTCTATGATGAGATGGTCAAATACCATTGACGCCTTTTTATTGGCTGCCCTTGCTTGTTTCAAATGGGGTAACAGTTTCCGTCTAATTTCTCTAACCCTGAAAGAAAAATCTTCCCCAATGAAAATCTTAGTGCCTTTCAATTTCCCTCTCGCCCTAAGTAACTCTACCTTGTCCTTGTAGAAGGTACAGCACCCGATTATCGGAGCGTTGGGCCTCTGGTTCAAACGATGTAGGCGGTCGAAGGGAACGTCCTTGGCCAGCTCCAGTCGGTCAGTGAAGAGTTCCCTGACAGCAGCTTCCAGGTCATCTGCCGACTCCTTCTCTGGTTTGTGGAGCCCATGGATGATGACGTTCTTTCCGTTTGGATCTGCATTCCAGGTCGTCAGTCTTCCTCTCCACTCTTCCATCCTCTTCTCTAGGCGGTCGTTGCTCTCCCTCAGTGCGGCGTTTTCATCTCGTAGACGGGTACACTCTTCTTTCATGTTCTTCATTTCCTCGTGCATCATATCAAAACCGTCTCTGATGCCATCCCTCACCGCATCAAACTTCAGGTTCAACTGATGGAGCATAGACAAGACATCACTAGAGCACCGATCTCGGTTCTGGGAAGCATCCGATGGTGTGTCTCGTGCACTAGCACTAGGAGAACGTGAGGACTGAGATCCAAGTTGCGTTTGTTTCGTGGAAGTACGGGGTCCTGGATTCAGTTCAACGTCGCCGCATCGTAACAGCAGCAAACTCCCCTAGAAGAAATAAGTGAGGAGGAAACCACACACGACACCGTTGTCCTAGTTTTCAATGTCAGTCCCAGTCGCGGTAGATTTGAATTTGCACGTTTTCTCCATAAACGACACAAAAACAAAGACAAAGAGACCACATCGCTGTCTAAAATCCAACGTTTCTGAAGGCATGGCACCTCACAGCAGTCTCTGCCAGAAATGAGTCCACAACAATGCCTATAACACTTATAATTTGCTATTTTTTCAGACGCGATTCTACATGGTGTTCACGGGCTGACATCCACTCCAGCTCCAGTGAGAGAGAGAGAGAGAGAGTGTGTGTGTGTGTCTATATGTCTGTGTCTGTGCGCGCGCGTGCGCGCTCGCGCGTGCTCGTGTGTGTGTGTGCATCTGTTCGTGTATAAACACATCTATCCTGTCTCCCCCCTACAGATTTTGTACAGGTATTTATTTTATTATTGGCAGATGATGTTGTTTGTTATCGAAACTGTTATTGGTCTTCAAACTCGGTTGAATAGTCTTTCTCGAGCTGCTAGTTTACTTCAGTTAAAGGTTAACAAGGCAAAAAGCAACATTATTGTGTTTAGAAAAGGTGGATATTTAATTGTTGGAGAGCAATGGATATACAATGGAGTTATCATGCCTGTTGTCAATGCATATTGGTATCTAGGCATTCATTTCTCGACGCGATTGAGATTTTCTCTGGCATGTACAGATCTTGCTGCAGGGCAAAGCGTGCTGTTTTATGTATAATGCAACATCTATCTAGATCAGGAAATCAGTCTTTTCAGGTGTTTTGTAAATTGTTCGATTCTCAAGTGCAGCCCATTGCAGAGTATGGTGGTGAAGTGTGGGGTCTTGATAATGTGGCGTCACACTGTGAAACAGTTCATGTGTTTGCCGTGAAGAAATTCCTTGGCGTTTCATTACAAACACCTAATGATTTAGTGCATGGCGAGACAAATAGATATCCACTTTGTTTAAAGTCTAGAATTAGATCCATTCATTACTGGCTAAAACGTACACAAATGCAAGTGTCAAGGTTGCCTAAAAAGCGTATGAAATGTTACATGATTTAGATGAAAGGGGTAGAGTAAAATGAATAACAAAGGTAAAAGTTAACATATACGAACTTGGGTTTGGATATGTGTGGCTTGGTCAGCGTCTTGTGGACATGACTAGTTTTTTACGTATGCTGGCTACAAGACTGATAGATTGCAGGTGGCAACTGTGGAATGCTCACATTCAAGATGTACCAGATTTGATTTGTATAGGCAATTTAATTTGATTCACTGTGTTCCAACCCATATGTCAATGAACATGGACAGATATTTAAAGTATATCATGACCGGATTTTGATTTTGGACATCTGATTTGTCTCCTCATCACTATCGTTACAAAAAGCATAATGAACAAAATCTTATTTGTCCATTGTGTAAAAGTGCACGAGAAGACGAGGTCCATTTTGTATTTTTTTGTCAGTTTTGAACAATCTTGGAGATCAGCTAATTCCTACAAAGTATCTAGGCCATAACTCATTGTTTAGACTTGTGTTGCTTATGGCATCTAAGCGTGAACATATTGTCAAACAGTTTGCTGTTTACTTATATAAAGCATTTAGAATTCGATCTGAATATTGCTCATAATTCGGTTATCAGTTTCCCCACGTTTCTCTACCCATTTGGTGTTCTCCTTTTGCTAGTGAACATTTCCTGTGCTTGTATTCTATGTTGTTTATACACCCCAGTCAAAGGCGGCCGGAGCCTTTTCGAATAAATCATCCGTATCCGTCTCTCTCTCTTCTCTCTCTCTCTCTCTTTCTCTGCGCGCGCGCGCGCGCGCGCGCGCGCGTGTGTGTGTGTGTGTGTGTGTTTTGTGTGTGTGTGTACACACTCACAGGGTCCACATCCGGCTTCCTTTTCTGACCCTTTTCAGTGTGTGTGTGTGTGTGTGTGTGTGTGTGTGAGCCATCAGTTTTCTTTGCACTCCTTCATGTGTGACTTATGGGTGAGCCACCAGTGTAATTTGCACTCCTTCATGTGTGACCAGTTACCTGACTAGTTACCTGACAGTTACCTGACAGTGAAACGACGCCGCGTTCTTAAAAAAATAACCGCCCGTGGTGTGGGCCGCTGATGACAGTGATAGGGAGGAGCGACAAGGTGCGCTTGCCGTCTGTCGGTGGCTCTATACAGGTTGACACGGAGCTAAAGAAAGAACTTCAACTTCTGCTTGTTTTGTCTGTTGGCGCACGGGGGACGGGGGAACCTGTATTGCCATTCACCACCAGTCAAAGAATGGACCCACCCTGTCTGCAATCGTATACACTCGTCTCCCTACACTGCCTCTATTAGGCACTACCCACCCCATCTCTTCTCTCTCTCTCTCTCTCTCTCTTCTCTCTCTCTCTCTCTCTCTCTCTCTCTCTCTCTATTTCACAGGCACTTCGTACAATACCTTTCCTTTGCAAGCATTCAGGCTGTCCATATTTACTCACTTAGTTTATTTATTTGATTTCTATTGTTTTTAATTAACTATGCACTTTATTCAATATTTTGTTGCAGTTTATTTGGTTACTGTCTTTGTTTGTTTATTTATTAAATTGAGACACTCTTCTCGTTATTCATGCCACTGGTGAAAATCTTTAACTGATTTGTTCATGTATTTCTTCAGTCATTTATCATATGTGTTAAAACGTATATTTATGTACTCAACACACACACACTCTCTCTCTCTCTCTCTCTCTCTCCTCTCTCTCTCTTCTCTCTCTCTCTCTCTCTCTCTCTCTCTCACACACACACACACACACACACACACACACACACACACACACACACACACATACACACACACACACTTATACACCCTGGCGTGTGTCTGCGCGATCGCGTGCGCGCGTATGTGTGTGTGTGTTGTGTGTGTGTGTGTGTGTGGTGTGTGTGTGTGTGTGTGTGTGTGTGTGTGTATTGGCAATGTTATCTAAGCCATCAATACAGTGACAATGCTAACACTAATGATAATAGGAACTGTACTAATACCTGTAACGATTAACAGAAAAAGAGGAAGAAGAGGGATGAAAAGAAAATTTCAAAATATGGTTATGGTGGCAAGAATGATATCATATTTTTGACATTTTCTGACTATCAAGTGCAACACAGTCAATTGCAGTTTTGAAGTCGGAAAGCCTGGTAGTGTGTTTTACCTCCATGAGTTTTTTTTGTAACATTTCATACAAATGGCTGTAGACTGCTTGCCCTCTTCATCATTCAAAATGTCTAGATCTTACCGATGTGGTAGTTCAGTGGCGTAATTTTGACAAAATCTTGCACTCAAGCGCTTATCTTTTTTTCTGTCTTAACACACGCTCTTCACAAACTCGACACTAAGAATTTACAGAGGGCCCTAGGGGGTTAGTTACCACCAACGACATACACAAAGTTCAGGGCAAGACACAATGCATTTCGACCGTTGGGTCTTCTTCAAGCAAAACCAAATGACATTTACGACAGTGAAAACGAAGAAGAAGAAACCACTTATCTTTCTCATATTCGGCGCACGACCAAAATGGCTGCCGGACGGAAACGAGGCCACCCAGGAGGGGATCATGGGAGAAGAAATAGTAGGGGTGGGGGGTGGGGTGGGGTGGGGTGGAGTGGAGTATGGAGGAGGTGTGAAACAAGGGAGTTTGTAGCTTCGTTTGTTGAATAGAATGATACATTAGCGACGTTAGTGATTATGGTGGATTGGCAATGCTGCTTAGTGGGGTAAAAAAGGAAATAATAAATGACAGGAAAAGGAAAAAAAAATGAAAATCGATCAATAAAATAAGAAAACAAATAAACAACTTTAATGGGTGGCGATAATGATGATAGTAGTTATGTGTGGGTAGTTGTATGTGGGGGTGTGTGTGGTAATGCTGATAATGATTGGAAGGAAATGGAGATGATCATTGGATGATAAGGTATCGTTGGGGGGGGGGGGGGGGGGGAGGGCAATGGGGAGGGGGGGAGAGAGAGAGAGAGGAGGGAGAGGGAGAGGGAGAGCTCATATCTCTCCACCCCACATAGTATGTGTGTGTGTGTGGGGGTGGGGGGGGGGAGGTGTCATGCAAATTGCGTTGTTGAAAAAGTACACAATAGTGTGTTATGGTGTTTCTTGTATTAGGTGTAATGTGTCGGCATTAATATGATCGTGTTGGTTGAGAAGAGATAAAAAATGATCAATGAGAAACGGGGTATCATGTGTTAAAACACACACACACACACACACACACACACACACACACACACACACACACACACACACACACACACACACACACACACACATACGCACGCACGCACGCACGCACGCACGCACGCACGCACGCACGCACGCACACACACACACCACACACACACACACACGCAACCACACACACACACACAAAAGTTTTGTGTGTGGGGGGGGGGGGGGGGGGGGGGAGAAACATTTTAAACGGTATCATGGATGAATTATGATCATCATGAGACATAAGGGAGGGGGGAGAAACATTTAAACGGTATCATGGAGGGATTTATGATCATCATGAGACTAAGGGGGGGGGGGGGGGTGAGAAACATTTTAAACGGTATCATGGATGAATTATGATCATCATGAGACTAATGGGGGGGGGGGGTGGGGGGGGGGTGGGGGAAAAGAACATTTAAACGGTATCATGGAAATGAATTATGATCATCATGAGACTAACTGTCGAAAGTCTTCACACACGTACACACACACATTCTGAACACACACATATATATGATACACATTAAAAGAAAAATGTGTTTGTGCCGTTACTTGGGGCGTGTACAGGAATCAAGATAATATTGGAATCCGGTTTGTCTCATTTAAAGAGACTAGGGGGAGGTTCAGTGGGTGGAAGAAGTACGCATAAGTACAAAGCGAAAGTTCATTGTTTTGTCACGGTAAGTTACAATAGCGTCTGTAATTGAGGGGGGAAAAGTGTAAGACATAATACGCAAACATATACACGAACAAACTCACAACGAACAAAAGCAAAACAGGTTAAGTACATTGACTGATTTTGTTTATACATGAGACACACACACAAAAAGAAATCGTAGTGGTTTACCACTAAAGCCTTGAAAAACACCAAATCATTTTTATTATGCTCTGGTCGAAAGGTAACGAGAATGTTCCAGGACACCTTGACAAACTGGAAGGCGCTCGGGAGAGCAGACCTAACGGCCACCGAGGCGATCAAGGGACCGTTTTAGCCATTCTTATGAACATAAATGTTGTCGATGCTGTAGTAGTAGTTCGAGTTGACACCATCTGAAGTCTGTCATAGCACTTGAACTAATAAATCGCCGGTTCAGAACCCAAAGTTTTACTGCTATTGCTGCTGTCGGCTCCCCCCCCCCTCCTCCAACTCCCCCCCCCCCCCCCATCCCCCGCCCGATCCCAGACACCTCTGCTGAGACGGTTTCCTTCTGGACTGGTACTGATGCTTTCTGGTGGCAGATGGTGCCTGTGAATGAGGCGCTAGCCTGGCTGAGCGCTCAAAGCACACGTGTACTTGAAGCGGTAGTTCCAGCACCTGCCTGTCACCACCATTACTGCCGTTAGACTGCTGTTGTTTTTACTACTACTCTACTACTACTACTACTATCTACCACTGCGACTGCTGCCAAGTCCTTTCCCTAGAAGACACACCGACCCCCCCAAACTCTCGTCACACCACTCGCACTTTGCGCCTCAGCTGTAGTCAGTGTTTAGTTCAACACGTGAATCATGTAGGCTTTCTTGCTTGTTGTTGTCGTTGCTTGGCCATTTCGTTGACAGTATCCGCGCAATTACGTTTACATATTTGTAAAGAGAGCACTGCGTGTCATATATTCAGGCGTGTGGGTTGACATTTTTGTAAATAAAAGCCATGTCAAAGACTCATATTTTTATCTCATTATGCAAATTTCGATGAAGATAAGTTAAGTACAGTTCCACATTGTTATTCTGGACCACCGCGTTTTGAGGTGTGTCGCGGTACGTCTCCATCATGGCCTTGCATAATAACAAACAAAAATATCAGGAGAAGCAACTCAGTTGTGGAATGGTGCAGTTAATTCAATTGTTAGTCACAATTCTCCATCTATTATTTCACACATATCTCCCGTCCTGTATATCTCTCTTATGAAATAAAGGATCCAATTTTTCTTTTTATCCCAAGAATACTTAAGAAAACATTTTTTAAAGCGAAACAAAACACAAAAACAAAACACAAAGCTGCCACCAACACGACTGACGCCAAAAAAAACGAACACACACACACACACACACACACACCACACACACACACACACACACACACCCACACAAACACACACAAATCAAACCGTTCAGTTTTAATATTACTGAAAAGAAAGTTTTTTGCGCTTCTCGAGGTGCATTCCCCTCAATGTTTTTTTTTTTCAAATTTTATTTTGTAAAAGGGTAAAAATGATTTGAATTGTTGTGTCATGAAAAGGCTAAAAGTTTTTTTAAATCATGGGAGTCCAGTCTCTATGAATGTTTGTGCTTCACGCCGACCCCTGGAGGTCCCCCTAAGGATGGTCTAGATGGGAGTGGGGGAAAAGGCTACCTCGCACGCCCGCAAAGCCCACAAGAAAGATTACGATACAACCCCCCATTTTTTCACACCACAAAATAAGCTTTCCAACCAAAACAACATGCACAACACAACAAGCACCAACGCACAAAAACATAAAATCAAAATAAAGCACTCCAACCCCACAACATGCCGTTAAAATAAACATTTCACCATACGACGTACACAATCACAATTCAGTTTCCCACAATATGACATATCAAAATTATAAAGAACTTTCCACACGCCCTTCTAACACCAGGAGTCGCCCACACCCCTGCCTCTGTCAAGTCTACGGGAGACCCTTCGCACTAGGTGCCCCGAACCGGGCGGTTCCGCAGGGAGCCGCCAAAGCCGACACCCTGGGCCACAAGCAGCAGTGAAGAGCGTGTCCCGGAGGGGGGGGGGAAGGAAACGTGGCCTGTTACTGGGGGTCCTGGACGGGGTCGGGGGCCGGGCCTCAGCGGCGGGCCCCTTACCAGCCCCGGGGCCCCGCCCCAGGCGGGGCCCAACCGCGCGTGGCACCTCCTCCGCGACCCCAACCAGAGGGGGCCTCAACCACACGTGGCACCATCCGTCCGGGGTCCAGCAAGCGTGGCCTAACCCCCCGGGGCACCACCCAGTCCCGTGGCCAGCCAAGCGTCCCTAAACCCAGCACGGGGCACCATCCAGTCCGTCTGGGGTAAACCCCCCAAAAGGGGGGGGGGGGGGGGAAACTACTGGGGGAGAGGAAAAAGGGGAGGGAAGGAAAAGGAAGGGGGAAAGGGAAGGGAGGGACGGGCCCCCGCCGTCAGTACAGTTGCCCCATGCTGTCAAATCTAACACCCCACTCGCTGATGGCGAGGGAAGCTATTAAATGCCCCCATAATCCCAGCTCACCAGACCTAGCATAACACAGAAAAACCCTCGAATCGGGAAGTTCCTGGGGTTTCTCACACGATGCAGGTAAAAGACTGCATTAATAAACAGGTTTTTAAAACAAATTGAATTTTTTTTCACCCTTCTCTCATCACTTTTAACATTTGCCTTTCTTGGGAAAAAACCCAAACACAGCGCCATCGCTTTTAACTCCCCACATTTGCAATAATAATTCAATGGCATTTTTGCCCCTTTTTATAAAACTTTTCAAAAAAAACCACAAATCTCCAACCACGCACCCCGAACGAAAAATCTGCTAGCACGCTCGCGAAAAAAAAACTCGTTCCCCTTTGCAAAAAAAACAGATGGGGAAAGGGAAAAAGCCCCGGCGAACGTGACAGGGGCGGACGAGTGAGCCCAAGCAAGTTCAACCCCCTAAAAATCACCGGGTTTCTTCCCACCCCCCCGATAGCATCACCAGATGCAAAAACGGAGAAAAATTTTGGAAAAAAAAATGGCCGGGGAAAAGATTAAATTTAACCAAAAAAAGGTCTCAAAAAATATTTTTTACAATTTCGAAAAAAAAAGAAAATTTCCCAAAAGAGAAGACAACCCGGCAACAAAAAAACCCCAAAACAAAAAAACCACGAAACGATGTTTCCAGCTACCCGGGGGTACCCAGAAGAGGGGTCAAACGATCTTTTGCCCTTGTCCTCGAGGGACAGAGGCACAGGTGCGGAAAGAAAAGTGGCCCTCTCCTAAGGCCGACTGTAAAAGAAATACGATGTTCCCTCGATGAAGGGTTGAAAAACCCCAAGCCCGGACAGGGCCCCCAGAGACATCTTCCGCCGAGTGAAGAGTCCCCCTACTGGCGGCCACAGCCATGCGCGTCCAGAGGAGCAAATTAAAAACAAAAAGAAACGAACGTGCGAAGGTAAAAAAGGGGGGAAAGGGGCGATAACAGCAATTTCGAGAGAAAGGTACCGCCCCCCGGGAAAACCCTACGGGATAAAAAAGGGGCAGTGTAAGGAGAGAGAAAAAAACAAACCGGTTGAGTTGAATCACCAAGGTGCAACCGCCCCACAAGCCCCTAAAGGGAGGGATACAGACAACAGCAACAACAATAAACAAATGAAAATTCCGCCACCCTAGAGGGTCAAACTCGTGGGCCCTTTTGTAAAAACTCTGACAAACCCCCCTCTAAACACTTTTCTCTGAAAACAGGCCCTTTGAACCTTGACGCATTGAAATTCAAAACAAGGGGGCCGAACCCAACCCGTGATCGACAGGTAGACAATCCAATAAAAAAATTCCATGAAGAATCACCCCCGAGGAATAAAAATCACTTTATAAAACAACAAACAACCTTCCAACCCAAAAAGTAACATCCGAACCACGGTGTTCACTACCTTTTAACATCACTAAAGGAAAACTTCACTACACCCCTTCCCAAAAAGGGGATAAACCCCCTGGTTGGGGGTTTCTGACCGTTTTTTCCAATGTGCTGACTACGGAGCTGGGCTAAGATAGTCACATCCGTTTTACGGGAAACCCCTTATAGGGACGGAAAGTGAACGCATGACTCGCAGCTCCACTCCTAACTCATGATCGACGACGCTGGCCGGGGACCCGGGCCAAGCACGGGAAAGGAGAGATCGCTCTCCAGTACAAACTTCCGGCCGACTTCTTTTTGGGCACCCTGCGTGCCAAATCTGCCGGGGACTTCAGCAACGTAGGGCACGATAGTCCAAGGGGACACCCTGGGAGACTCGCAGTTTACACACCGAATGTAGCGGTGACCGCGTCGGATGGAGGTTAATGGGGCCCACCAGGTCAAACCCCCCCTTGTGAAAACCCCCCCAAACCCGTGGCACTACCCGGGGAACACGCTTTAAGCGACCTTAGGCGTTGTCCCCGGGGGAGACATCGCAACTGCGGCGTACTGCCTAACCGTGGTTCATCCTGGGCCCAAAAAAAAGTCTTTCTTACCGCTCGGAGTCCCCTTTAGCCCATAAGACCGCCATAGGTGAATCATGGGCTCGGAAACAGATTCTCTCAAACTTTTGGGGAACGAAACCTTGGACACGACTGTTTATGAAAAACCCCAAAGAGACCCCGTGGAGCTTAAAGTCACCTTGGCGTGTCGGGTCACTGAGGGGAAACCACAAGTTTCATAGGCGTTGGACATCCAAGTCCCCGGCCGAAACGAAATGCTAGCGGGTCGGGCCCCTTTCCAGAACCCCGCGAGATCGGCTAAAAAACGGGACGCAATTCCTTTCCTGCTTTTAGCTTTTGGGGCTGTGGTGACTCCCACACACGCCTGTACGGGAGATCCGAGACCGGGCGACGCGCCGCGCAAAGGGGACAGTATCCCCAGAAAGGGAAAACTAGGTCGCTCCCCCGCGTGGGGCCCTACTCGCCAGAATGGGGGGGGAATAGGAATAAGTACAGAAGGGCGGGTGGGGGAAAACCAGCCTCCAACCCCACACATATAACTAGCCCCCCCGGGGGGTCGGGGGAAACCAAAATTCTTATCCACAAAGATCGTTTATGCTCCCCAATCCCTGATGGTTCGACCCAAGGGGGAACCCAAAAAAGAGAAAACACGGGGACTCTGAATCACCAAACTGGGGTGGGAACCCACGTTAGCCGAGGCACGAGGACGTGGGAAAAGGGCAGCCCACGATACCACGGCTTTTGGACTCTTTCCTAATTGGCCAGGGCGACCACAAAAAAAACACCGTCGGGGGGTGAAACCCCCGTGAACGCCTCCTTGTTCACCCCGCTACATTTTTCGGGCCTTATTGCCCCCAAATCCCGTGGAAAAGGGTTCCCTTTTCCCTTCTGGGCGATGCCCCTAAGCCCTGCGACTTCGCAAAAACCTCAGCGGTGTGAATCGCGCCGGAAAAACCTGAGGGGCTGTCCGCCTATCCGGATCCTCAAATCTGGGGACACAGTGTTGGGGAGCTGTTCATGAATCAGATCCCCAGCTCCAAATTAGCCAAAGACGCCCTACCCACGTTTTGCGCAGCCTATCCCAAACTGCACGAAGGCCGCGTTATTTTTCTTCATGGGCCCGAACTTTCCCCCAAAGTCCTGGGTGGTGGAAACGCTTACGCAGGCCCAAATGCAGTCTGCAAAAGAGCACCTTCATTTAGGTAAGCACACCTCCCCTTTCCGCACCAGAAACCAAAAAAAAAGGTGTAGCCTTCTGTTCCCAGCAATTGGTATGAACAGCAACCCCCGTCAAAATGCTCCAGGGAAAATGTCAATTCCTCACATTGAACCCCGAAGCTTAACCTTGGGGCCCACAAATCTTCACCTGCCGGGGATTAACCCCCCGACTTACAGTGCGGGGAAGCAAAGAAGTTGTTCCATCTCCTCCCCACGCGAGCCCATCCTGCCCGGGCCCCCCCCACGGGGGGCGCCCTTTCCTACGCTGACCCCCCCCTCTGACAGCCCCTTCCCAAAGCTAGCCTCCTGTCGGCAGCCCCTTCCTTACGTGAGCCTCCTGTCTGAAGCCTCTTCCTTACGCTGGGCCTCCTTGAACCTCCTCCCTACCTGACAGCCTTTTCCTTTCGAAGGGGCCCCCTGTCGGGGGAGCCTCTTCTCGGCCCATAGCCTCTTCCCTATGCAGAATCCCCCCTCCGCCACCCCCCCCCCCGCCAGGCCCTCCTCCCCCCCCTTTTCCCCCGCTCCTTTCCCCCCGCAGGGCTTCCGTCAGCCCCTTCCCTACGCGAGCAGCCTCTTCACACGCTGCCGCCCAGAAAAAATCAGAAGGACGTGTGTCCGGGGGGGGTTCACCCCCTCCCGACACGGGAGGGTGACCCCCTCTACCCTCCCCCGGTCCGACCTTCCCCCGAGGGAAAATCCCCCGGGGGATCCCTTACGAGGGGAACATGGGAATAGGGGCTTTGGCCTCTGGGACTCAACAGAAGCCCCAAATTTCTTCGCTAAACCCGACGCCTCCGAGCGGGAAATGCCAGCCGGGGTCCCCCCGGAAAAACCCCCCGCGAAGAAGAAGCGAAAGCACTCGCTGGACCATCGGCCACAGCACTGGAACAAGTGGAAGCCACCGCAGTCGACGCGCTGGCACTAACAGTGGGGACCACATCTAGAAGACCCTTCCTCCTCGACGCCAGAGCAGCCACACCACCAGCCGGACGTTGCCATGACAACTATACCCTTACGTTATCAAATACAGGGGAAAGAACAATTCCTTGAAAAACAAATATTTTAGGGTGTGTGTATATGTGTGTATGTGTGGTGTGCGTGTGTGCGGACAGCTCCGCCCCCACTCTGGCACACCGCGCTCTACAACACGAGCAACAGTGCGGCGGGGCCCACCGAAAAAAAAACAAACAAAACCCATGTCCGGCCGCCCCACTCTGGCAACACCGTGTCCACAGCACGAGCAACAGCGCGGTGGGGCCGGCCGGAAAAAACAAACAGGCAGACGGAATCCGGAGAGAGGAAAAAAAAAAATGACACCAACGTCCGACACAACCCCCTGCACTCAATAACCGGTAAAAAAAACAAAAAAAACTGGCCAACTACAAAACAGGAATGGCAGACCGAGCGGCAACAGAACGGCAAGACCCACGGCCGCACCTGCGTAAGGCACCCGGCGGAAGGAGGTCTGGACGCGGTCGACTCCCTCGGTCCCACCTCGACCCCCCGGTCACACCGGACGTTCCCCCAGGCCACCAAGACTCCCCCACGCCAGAGCCACCCAGCCAACCCCAAACAAACACGACAAACTAACTAAATGAATACAAAACAGACAGAACCAAACAGGTACTCCGCGAAACGAGAGAGACAGTCAGAGCCCTTCACACCCCGGACGAGCCCCACAATTGTCACGACCGGGACCCCTGGAGGTCTGCCCTGACAGGATCGGTCTAGATGGGAGTAAAGGGAATGGCGGGCCCTCGCACGCCTCGCAAGAGTCCACACGAGAAAGATTACGATACAACCCCCCATTTATTCACACCAGCAAAATAAGCATTCCAAACACACACAACATGCACAATCACAATCAAGCACTCCAACGCACACAACATGCACAATCACAATCAAGCACTCCAACACCCACAACATGCACGATTATAAATAAACATTTCACCATACGACGTACACAATCACAATTACAGCATTCCAGCACATATGACATATACACAATTATAAAGAAACATTTCCAGCATCGATCCCTTCTAACACCATGGAGTGCGTCCACACCCCTGCCTCTGTCAAGTCTACTTGGAGCACCCTGTCGCACTAGGTGCTCCGAACCGGGTCGGTTCTCGCAGGGAGCCGCTCAAAGCCGACACCCTCGATCACAAGCAGGGAGTGAAGAGCGTGTCCCGGAGGGGGGGGGGGGGGGGGGGGGGAAACGTGGCGCTGTTATGGAGGTCCTGGACGGGGGTCAGGGCCGGCCAGTCAAGACGGCGGGCTCCTCTACCAGTCCGCGGTCCCGACCAGGGCGTGGCCTCGACCAGCGCGTGGCACCATCCAGTCCGCGATCCCAGCCAGAGTGTGGCCTCAACCAGCACGTGGCACCATCCAGTCCGTGGTCTCAGCCAGAGCGTGGCCTCAACCACACATGGCACCATCTAGTCCGTGGTCTCAGCCAGAGCGTGGCCTCAACCAGCACGTGGCACCATCCAGTCCGTACTCCGGGTGAAGCCCCCCAAAGGGGGGGGGGGGGGGGAAACGTAGCTGGGAGGAGAGGAGAAAGGGAGGGAAGGAAGAAGGAAGGAGAAGGAAGAAGGGTACTGGAACCCCGCCGTCAGTACAGTCTGACCCATGCTGTCAAATCTTAACAGCCACTCGCATGATGGGCGAGGGGAAGTCTATTAAATGCACCCATAATCCCCGCTCAACACAGACCTGAGCATAAAAACAGTAAACCCATCGAATCAGGGAATGTTCACTAGGGTCTTCTCACACGATGCAGGTAAAAGACTGCATTAAATCAACAGGTTATAAAACAAATATGAATTATCTTCACCCTTCTCTCACTCACATTTAACATTTGCCTTTCTTAGGAAATAACCAGCACAGCGACCATCGCTTTATAACTGCCACCACATTTGCAAATAATAACTCAATGGCATAATTGTCACATTTTATAAACACATTTCAAAATAACACAAATCTCCAACCACGCATCCGAACGACAAATCATGCGTACGCACGCTCGCGAACATAAAACTCGTTCCTTGCACACACAACAGACGGTGGCCGAAGGATAAGAGTCCGGCGAACGTGACAGGGGCGGACGAGTGAGACCAAGCAAGTTCCAACCCCGAATCACCAGGTTCTCTCCCATCCCACCGACTACCGCATCACCAGATGCATAAACAGAGAAAGAATTTTGGAAATAATTTAGAATGGCCGGTTAAAGATTGAATTAACAGAGAAAAGGTCTCAAACAATATTTCTCTTACAATTTCGAAAACAAAAGAAATTGCGCAAAAGAGAAGACTAAGCCGGCTAACAACAACAAACCAAAACAAACAAACCACGAAACTGATGCTTACCAGCTACCCGTGGGTGACCCAGAAGAGGCGGTCAAACGACTCTTTCTGCCCTCTGTCCAGTCGAGAGGAGAGGCACAGGTGCGGAGAAAGAAGAAGTGATGTCCCTCTCCTACAGGCCGACTGTAGGAACTGAAGATACCGATTGTACCCTCGATGATACGGTGTGAAGAACCAAGACCGGAGCAGGCGCTCCCAGAGACATCTTCCGCTCGAGTGAGAGCTACCTCCCTCAGCAATGGCGGCCAACATGCCATGCTGCGTCACAGAGTGAGCATACTTCAACTAAAAGAAACGAAGCACGTGCGACAGGTAAAAAGACAGGCGAGAGGCCGATAGACAGCAAGTTCGAGAGAAAGGTACCAGCCACCGTGAACCTACAGGATAAATAGCACGGGCAGTGGAATAAGAGAGAGAGAGAGAAAAAACAAACCGAAGTTGAGTTGAACTACACCAAGGTGCAACCGCACCACAAGCCACATCAAGGGACGGATACACGACAACAGCAACAACAATAAACAAATTTAATAATTTCCCCCACCTAGATGGGTCAAACGTCGTAGGCCTCGTGACAAACTCGTGACATGTGCACATGCTGCCAGTGATTCCATCAGAACACTTGTGTCGCAAGTCGCAAACAACCAGAATGCTTCTGGAACTCAGTGGGGAAATTATGCAATGTGCACGCGTGCACGGAGAGCAGACAGACAGACAGACAGAACACCAGACGACACACACACACACACACACACACACACACAACACACACACACACACACACACACACACACACACACCCCACACACACACACACACACACACACACACACACGCACACACACAGGCGCGCACACACACACAAGAAAAAAATATATAGATGCACAGTTTGTCACGATTAAGCTAACTGCCTCTTGAAGATTTTGTTAACCATTATCTGTGTGTGTGTGTGTGTGTGTGTGTGTGTGTGTGTGTGTGTGTGTGTGTGTGTGTGTGTGTGTGTGTGTGTGTGTGTGTGTGTGCGTGCGTGTGTGTGTGTGTGTGTGTGTGTGTGTGCGCGTGCGCGTGCGCGTGTGTGAACGTGCATGCTAGCAAAGCAACAGGCTCTGGAGAGATTCGCAGTGTGTGTGTGTGTGTGTGTGTGTGTGTGTGTGTGTGTGTGTGTGTGTGTGTGTGTGTGTGTGTGTGTGTGTGTGTGTGTGTGTGTGTGTGCGTGTGTGTGAACGTGCATGCTAGCAAAGCAACAGGCTCTGGAGAGATCCACAGAACAATTAGATCCAGCACAGCGGGAGAGGACTGTATTCAACACGTGCACTCTGTGTGACAGGCCTGAACGATGGCAGGCAGGACACGCGCACTGAAGGCTGCACTGATAGTGGCGACGATCGTCCTTGTCGTCGTCCTCATGAAGATGGTGAGGATGTCCATCTCTCTCTCTCTCTCTCTCTCTCTCTCTCTCTCTCTCTCTCTCTCTCTCTCTCTCTCTCTCTCTCTCTCTCTCTCTCTCTCTTCTCAATAGTAATTTGCATCCAGAAAAGTATCTTTCAGTTATAACACATAAATGGCATAGAAACATGCTTGCTATATCTAGAACAAGGATGGCTAGATCTAAATGCGAGCAGAGTTTGGTCTATCCCCGGAGCAGAAACTGAAATGTTATACAAAGTCATCAAATAGAACTGAAAACGAACATCATTTTCTTTTTGAATGCAGAGCTTACGACGATTTTCGCAAAAACATGTAAATTATTTTAAGTGCCTATTGTTTGTAGTCAAAAGATCATCCGAAATTCTGACGCTTGATAATGAGGAGCTCATAATATCTCTAGCTAGGTTTATAGCTGAATCGTTGAAAAGAATGTTTTTTCATGTGCCTATTGTCGAAGGTTATTATGGGCGGATCCCTGAGGGAGTTTGGGTGACAAATGTATGGTCCTTTCCGTGCACCAAGTTTTAGTCTCTTACTGAGAACAGTTGGCATGTCCACCTGTATATTTCTTTTGTATGTTTGTTCGTTTTCCGGTAGACGAATATTTGGGTGGTTCCCGTGGTTTTTTTTGTTTTTGTTATTTTGTTTTTTTTTGCTGAATCATGTTGAACTAATCTTTTTTTATTTTCATAATTTGTATGAGTCAATGTATCGACTCTATGACATAAGGGCTACTAAGCTATTGTCATTAAAGTTGTTTTTTTGTCATTGTTATTGTCATTGTGTGTGTGCGTGAGTGCGTGCATGCGTGCGCGCACGCACGAGTGTGTGTGTGTTACATACTAAAACAAAGTATGCAAACCTTGTTCTGACTTCAATCGCATGAGTGCAAAACATTTGTCCTGTCACTTTCGTTCCTTCACCCAGTCCTTCTTCTTCTTTTTCCTCTTCTTCTTCTTCTTCTTCTTCTTCTTCTTCTTCTTCTTCCTCTTCTTCTTCTTCTTCTTCTTCTTCTTCTTCTTCTTCTTCTTCTTCTTCTTCTTTTCTTCTTCTTCTTCTTCTCTTCTTCTTCTTCTTCTTCTTCTTCTTTCGTTCCTTCACCCAGTCCTTCTTCTTCTTCTTCTTCCTCTTTTTCTTTTCTTCTTCTTCTTCTTCTTCTTCTTCTTCTTCTTCTTCTTCTTCTTCTTCTTCTTCTTCTTCTTCTTCTCTTCTTCTTCTCTCTCTTCTCCTCTCTCTCTTCTTCTTCTTCATCATCTCTTCTTCTTCTTCTTCTTCTTCTTCTTCTTCTTCTTCTTCTTCTTCTTCTTCTTCTTCTTCTTCTTCTTCTTCATCATCATCATCTTCTTCTTCTTCTTCTTCTTCTTCTTCTTCTTCTTCTTCTTCTTTGGGAAAAAATAGTTTCTTTGTACATACCCATCTAGGTTTTTTCTTCGTTCATACTATAGACAGTTTCCAATCAAAGATTATGTGTGTCCGGAAATATTACCATGTTCCCCATCAAATTTCCTTTTATTTGGAGGGATGATGGTGACTCAGACAGATTATTATTACTGTCAGCCTGGCCCCATTTGTGCTCTGCACTACACACCTGTCTAGCACAAACATGCCTGTAGACTTCAACATATACTGTGTTAAGGTTGGGTTGTTTTCGACAAGAAGCACTGGTCCGAACAAGAGCAAGACCTCTTAAAATTCTTCATTATGTTTTAAACTGAAGTACCCATGCAGCGTACCCCTTTCTGTCTTTTTTTTCTTCTAATGTTTATTTTCTCATTGAGCCACGATTAGACATCATCTCGAATCGCGCACAAGCAATTTCTTAAACACTAGTTATTTTCTTTCATTTTTTAAATGTAATTTTGTCTTATTTTGTTTCATATTATTATTATTATTATTTTCCCAAAGCATTCGTTCGGTTTCTAGCTGAAAGGGTAAAAGGCCTTCCAGCTTGCAAGTGGATGACATTGAATAGGTAGGGTTTGACAGCACAAGATCACACACAATGAAAACGCCACTGGCCGACGAACCCACGTTGTAGATGCAGTCGACCGATTAAAAGGCAAAAATAGCATGGCTGTTTATGTGTTATTACGCGCTATGGTTACCTGCGTCGCGCGCGCGCGTGTGTGTGTGTGTGTGAGTGAGTGGATGGGCCCATGTGTGTGCGCCAGTGTTCCGGTGTGCACGTGCATAGGTGGTGTGTGTGTGTGTGTGTGTGTGTGTGTGTGTGTGTGTGTGTGTGTGTGTGTGTGTGTGTGTGTGTGTGTGTGTGTGATCATTGGGCTCTGTGAGCATGCACGCATGTGCAGAACGTATATGTTTGTCGCATGCCTGTGTATGTGGGGAAATAGGCGTATATATATATATATATATATATATATATATATATATATATATATATATATATATATATATATATATATATATATATATATATATATTATATAATGCATATATATATATATATATATATATATATATATTATATATATATATATATATATATAATGCTGAACAATTGAGTAGTGGGGGAAAACAAGTGCAGGTTCACAGTTCTTCCATCATTATAGTAATGACTTGGCAAAGATTTGAATTTTTTTTAAATCGAAGAAAATGTATATTTTAAACATAAAACCCTTTCACTAGCTGCTAGCGGGAACCATCGCAATCCCTCCCTAAGACAGATCTATATGCATCGCCTGCTCCTAGGCCTTTCGTCCGCTGGATCGGACTCATCAGGGAGACACGGCTAATTGTGTCTGTGCTCTTGGCGTCAGATAGAGACACACCACAGTCCGTAATTCTGTGGTGTTCTAACCACCAAGGGTTCAAAACAGAATCCAACAGCACCCCCAAAGCATTTATTAGATAGATAATGTTGCTTATAGCCCAGCCGACCGCAAAGGGCCACATCAGGGCTGTCACCACGCATTTATTATAATATATATAATATATATATATATATATATATATATATATATATATATATATATATTCAGTTATAAACAGAGCTGCAAGGAACTAAATTGCAATAATCTAATAAATTCCAAGGATAAGTAACTCAGCACCATTCCAGCAACTTACAGAGCAGCTTGGAGTTGCAATGACTGCAAGAAATATTCAATTATAAACAAAGCTTGCTCTTATGTCTTAGATTGAAGAAATAAGGGGAAATAAGCATTCATATCTGCAGTGGTAAGGATTCTGCCTAACTAACAGTATGTGCTTGAGTGGGTGAATGGGGATTAATAAATGCTTCTCAAGAATACCAAGAAGCATTACCAAAAAGTGGTTACAATTACAAACTACAATATAGCCCAGACAATAACACGAACAGAAGTAAGAAAAGCAGAAAAAGGAAGATCATATGGTACAACCCACCATATGATGGACAAGTAAAAACACAATGTAGGAAAAGAATTCTTTAAAATCTTGGCAACATCATTTCCAAAAGAACACAAACTGTCCAAAATATTCAACAAAAACACCATTAAACTATCATACTCATGTATGCCCAACTCAAAAACATAATTGACTCATCTAACAAAATGAAAAGCAACGCAAAAGAGAAGGGTGCTGAAAGGACATATTGCAACTGCACCAAAAAAGAACAGTGCCCCCTAAGCAAAAATGTCTTCACAGCAATATTGTATACCAAGCTACGGTAACATCAGAAAATGAAAAAGAAACATACATACGGATTACTGAAAACACTTTCAAACCAGATACGCAAACCATAAACAGTCATTCAAAAATGAAAATACAAAATCAAACAGAACTGAGTAAATACATTTGGAAACTCAAAGATAAAAAATAGACTACAGCATATCATGGAAAATCATAAAAGAGCAACACCATACAACAATATTTCCAAAAAATGCAACCTATGTTCCACAGAAAAATGGTTAATATTATGCAAACCATACTTAGCAACTCTGAACACAAAAGTAGAAATAGTGAATAATTGCAGGCACAAGTGGAAATCTTTGCTAGCACATTCCACCTGAACAGGCCCTAACAAAAAAAGAAAAAAAAGCGAACCACACACACACACACACACACAGGCCCACATGCAGCAAACGAAACCCGCACACACAGAGACAAGATCAGGTCCCGCACGCCATAAAAGACCGTTGGCGTGCCACAAAAAAGTCATCCTGAGGAGAGAGACATATCTTGAAACAAGCTTGTAGATGAATTTTAGCACTTCATTTTAATAATATTTTTAACAAATGTTGCTCCTCAAGGGTTGAGCTTTTTCATATTTTTTAAGGACGTTTTTATACTGTGTGTGTGTGTGTGTGTGTGTGTGTGTGTGTGGTGTGTGTGTGTGTGTGTGTGTGTGTGTGTGTGTACATAAATACATCGGCAACTGCATTCAAATGGCATGATTAACACAACAGAGTAGAATTCTCTTCGATTTATAAAGGTATGGCTATACAAAACAGAGAGAAAGGGTAAGAGAGGAAGGGTGGTAGAGTAGAAGAGGGCTGTAGGAGGTAGAGAACGGGAAAACACGGATTCAAGCTCACCCGCTCTCAACCTGCGTTTTTCTGATCATTTTCAATAACATCATTTTCACATATACAGTCATCAAACACTAGAGTGGAAATCCCCCTAAATTTAGAAATCATGTAAGACTTGGCCGGGACACTGTGTGCACAACCCTAATTAGAGGGTTCGGGGATTGTGGCAGGCAGTAACATGTACGGCGGTCCGGGTGGCTCCTGTGATACCTGTAATTAACTGACTGTAACCGCCATAAGGCGGGCTGGTGGCGCTCACCTGACCAGGTTAACTTGCAACATTATGTGCAATCAGCAAAGAACATTCTTGAACACGAAGACCGATTTCACCATTCTCTCACTGACTGCCGCACGAGAAGGTTGTGTTTTATTGTGCTCCGGCGTGACTATTGTGTTTTGGCTGTGTTTTATTTTAACAATGGCTAACAGGTTTACCGAAGAACAGGCTTGCGCTATTCAAGATCACAAGGTTTACTTCACTAGCATGTTAGAGTATTTGTCAAAAAAAGAACTAGGTGAAGCTTGTTCTCTACCAGTGAAACCGAAAAGAAGCATTGCTTTTCTAGAAGGCGGAGAAAAGGAAAAAAGCGAACCGACTGCTTTGGAAATGCACGCCTTCTTAAAGGTTTGTTGGTTAAGGAAGATGCAAGAATTGAAAATGACATTAGCGAACAAGATGTGGTTAATTATAATAAGTGTTTAACTGTTGATGAGATGCTTCCTTTTCTAAAAAGCGGTGCTATGTTGATAAAACAAAATAAAAGCAAAACAATCCATCACGCGTTGATTGTTGGCGCTGGCTTGAGACAGCTAAAGCCATGTTTGAAAGAACAAAATCGCTTCAAACATGGCGTTCATTTCTTAAGGCGCAAGTGGGCATGTCTGATTCATATGCCAGAAAACTTATTCAGCTTTCAATATGTTTTTACAACTATCCCAATTCCATAAGCTGGGGATCAGCATTGCTGAACTGTATATTAAACGTCAAAGTATTATTAGGATTATGCAACTGAATAGCGATTTTCGGGAGTTCTGGCAAACGAACTAGATAGGGCTAGGCAGACCTTAGTACATCTACCAGTATGGAGAGGAGTAGTGTGCAGCCAGCACTATCTCCATATAAATGCTCCAAATATACAATGACGGATGTACTACTACTGGCGATTAGAGCCGCATAAAAGCTCGGCTACAGCAGTAACTGCTGTAACTCTGCCAAAGCCAGTTGCAAGCCTGGTTGAGAAAAGAGGAGCACAGCAGCAAACTAGGCCAAACGTTCCTGTAGGAACGTTTGACTACAAAGCACAGCAGTAAACTAGGTGAAACGTTCCTATGTGATCACTTGGCCTAGTTGATTGAGGTGCGTGCAGGATAGCACACCCACCCTACCCACCCCACCCCGCCCCACCCCCACCCCACGCATGCACACACTCAAGTCACTTCTAAGTTCTTAACTCAAGTCACCCCAAGTCACCCCAAGTCCTTAATTAAGTCACTCCAAGTTCTTAATTAAGTTTTTAATCAAGTTCTTAATTAAGTTCTTAATCAAGTCACCTTTAAGTTCTTACTTAAGTCACCTTTAAGTTTCTACTTAAGTCACCTCAAGTTCTTAATAAGTTCTTAATCAAGTCCCCTCAAGTTCTTACTCAAGTTAGCTCAAGTTCATAACTAAGTCATCCCCTAAGTACAACCAAGTTCTTATTCAAGTTAACTTATAATTATTTATTAAGTTCTTAAAGTGTTATTGCATCTGAAATGGATCAAAATGATCTTTTGTTGTTGGCGGTTTTAGCATGCTTTTTTGTTCGGCTTTTGTATTTAGTGGTTGAGATTGTTTGGACTGCTTTGGTTTTTGTTGTCTTTGTTTATATATTTTATAACCGTAATAAACCGCCCCCAACAGCAATGCCGCCAAAACTGACAATTGCTTTAAGAAAATATGAAGACTTTGGCGGTGTAGGCAGCCCTGTTGTTGTAGACCTTGAATCAACTTGTTCTGGTGTTTTTATAGCGGGCGTTGAACAACTGGCTGCGGCTCTGGCACTTTTTCATTATGGGCTATAATCTGTGCTTGTACCTGTAATTTTTTTTGTTTGTTCCACTCTGCTAATCTTTTTCCTGCTGCAACGCGCCCAGGATTTTTACTGGTCACTTTCTCCACCTGATTCAATGTTTTCTGATTCTGCTGATTTTCTGGCTCGGTCATTTTTAAGGAAACAAAATCTATATGATTAAAAGTAATTAATCCCATGATTAGCGGCGACAATAATGTTCCAAATCTGTAATATAGATCACATCCTAGAGACTCTAATGACTTTGTTAAAACTGGATCCTGTGTTAAATCATACATAAAGTCTTGTTCAGAATCAATAGGCGCAAATTTACTTACTAGTTTAGTGTACAAACTAAGAACCGTTTGCCCGACACTTTTTACCATTCTTGATCCCAGCTGCGCTTCATACCTGTTATGATACTTTACAATGTCTTGTGGCGACATCTGTTGAATCTGTTCTATGCTGAATTCATTTCCAAGGAACTGTTTTGTTTTCCCACATGCTGCCAAAGAAACAGTCTTTCCTTTTTGGGCATAATAGCTTGGTCATCAACCTGGTCATTTGTAATCATAAGTTCAGGAAGGTTTAGGCTGCCCTGTAGTAGATCATCACCGTTCATGTTTTTATTAATTATAATTATTTTATTTTTTAAAAATGAGCACCGAAAAAACTGTCGCCAACCTTGTATACCATTCTGCTGTTATTGGAGGCCTAAGTGTAGGATACACAATGCTTGGTAAAAGCCTGTTAAAAATAAAACCAGCAGATCTTGGCAAGCTAGGCTTTGAGGATTCAGCAAAGCTAATTGCTATCATTGCAGCTTCGTTTGCTACGAAAGATTTTCTAGTTAAGCAAGGAATAATTCCAGACAGTATAAATATGTAAAATAAAAATACATTTATAAAAATGGCTTCATTCGTAATGATGATAGGCGGCGCTGTGGTTAATGCGCTTGCTTTTAGTGGAAGTAATTACGCGTTTAGTAAACTGCGGGATGACGGGGAGAGAAAAAGACATAACAAAGCTATGGAGCAACTAGCCGCAGCACAAGGCGCCTATGAAAAGCAGAGAATTGAGCAGTTAGATTTTATTAACGACAAACTGAAAAAACAGGGACATGCAGCTTACACATTTAAAGACGTTGATCAAGCAATAAAAGAATATTATCTTGTAACAGGCAAACCAATCGAAACATTGCCCCCACCAAAATTCAGTGACTTTTATCAGCCATCAAAAAACAAAAGATGCAAGAAATCGTGTTTATTGTCTTTGGTATGACCGTCGTGTATTTTGTTGCACATAATATTGGCTGAATAAAAATGAACAAAATCTATTATCGCCAAAAGGATATTGGAAGGGAATCACGGCAATAAAAAAGCTAAGCCAAGCAGCGGGAGTTAGTGAACAAACAGCAAAGGAATGGTTATCTAAACAAGCGATTTGGCAAATTTATTTACCTGCACCTAGACGAATACAGAGACCACACTTTGTGAATACAATACCGAACGACACCATCAAATGGACCTTCTATATTTACCCCATGATACGATTAGACGAAAAAGATTTAAGTACGCACTCACAGTCATTGACATAGCTTCAAGATCAAAGTGCGGAACCTTAACACAAAAGGTGCTTCTGCTGTTGCTTTTTGCCATAAACTAATAAAACCAAACGGGCCCGCAAACCAATCCCCCCGAAAGATTCAAAGTCGATGAGGGAAAAAAATTTAAAAAAGGGCCAAAAGTAAAATAAATTTAAATTGTTAAAACTTTAAAGTTACCATTAAAAGAGGCTTTCCAGGATTTTCACAAAACCCACGGGGCTTTAGTTAAAAATTTTAACAAACAGTATCTGAAAGATTTTTTTCCTACCGAATCCCCGAGAGCTGATTGAAAATTCTCAAAACACAGAAGGGTTTAAAGAAGCCCTGCCCTCATTTTTTGCGTGCAATGAAAAAATTGAAAAATTTAAAAAAATTAACGGGGTTTTAAAACCGGGTACAAGCAATCAAAAGAAAAACAAAAAATTTTTGGGTTTGAAGGAGACCCCATTTTCCATCCGGAAAAAAAAATTCCCCATTGGGTTTAAAAGAAAGGAACCTTTTTTTAAACGGGGGGAAGGGGAAAGGGGACACTTCGCATCAGGGAAACCGACCCCTTTTGGAGGGGTTTGATCTATATGAAATAAAAAAAATTTGTAAAAAAGAATCCGCCCTGAAATTATTTCGAAAAAAGACCCCCAACAAAAAAAACCACCCCCCCAAAAAGATCTTTTGTGAAGGAAGAACTCCCAGATAACCCCGCCAGACACATTTCCCCAGTTGCTTAATTTTTTTCCCAAAAAAAAATTTGAGACTAAAAGGGAAGCACAGAAAAAGCAAGAATGAAAAAGGGAAAAGAGCCCTTTAAAATTTAAAAACCGGGAATCACATGAAAACGATTTCTACTTTTAAAGGGAAAAACCTTTATGAGGTTTCCCACCCAAACACATGTAAACCATTCCAGATCACCTAAAAACCCCAAAACCCCAAAAAATTTTGTTTAATCAGATAGGGGGAAAAAGGGGAATACCCTTGAAATGAAAAAAATTTTCGAAACATAAAGGCCCCCCTGAAAAAAAATTTTGGGGCTAAATTTGGAAAAAGATATGATTGATTTTTAAAATGAAACTTGGGGAAAAAGTTTTTTTGGGCCCCGAAAAAACTTTTAAATTTTTGGCCCTTAAACCAATAAAACTCCTTAATCACATTTTCCAGTTGCTTAATTAATTTTTAAATTTAAAATAAAAATATTTAAAAAAAAAAAAGGGAAAGGCTAAGGACGAAGCAAGAATAAAAAAGGGGAAGAGCCCTTAAAAATAATAGGGAATCTTTTTGAAAAGAGTTCTACTATTAGGGAAAATTTGCAGGATTCCCCAAATTACATGCTAAAAAAACCGGGTTCCCCAACAAAAAAAAACCCCAAATTTTGTTTAAATCAGATATGGGGAAAAAGATATCGAAATAAAAAAAAAAAATTGGAACACTCAAGCAAACATAAAAAAAAATTTTGGCTGAATTGGATAATGTTGTTTGATCTTATAAAAAAAAGTTGATAAAAAATATAAACCCCTCGGGTAAACCCCTCTTTGAAAAAAATTTTAAAATTTAAGGGCTTTTCTCCAATCCCCCGATTGCATATGAAAATCTGGACCCAACAAATCTCTTTTAAGTGTTTTTTCCCTATCAAGATTCTTTTTTTAAAACATTTTGTTTTTGATCCATGTAGATTAGATCGTTTTTTAAACTTTGTCATGAGAAAAATTTATGTTTTTTTGAACAATGCCCTTTTATTTTTGCCCTGTGATATGGTTTGGACTGAAACAACACTGGGGATTTCCCCTTTTGCTTTTTTAATGGTTTTCCCCTGGCTCGAAAGACGTACTTTTTTTACCTTAACCCAAAAAACCCCTTTAAAACACCCCCCCAAATAATTCATCCTTAAACTTTCCAAACCTTCCCGGGGAAAAAGTTTTAATTCAAGGCGAATCTTTAGGGTAATCAGATGTGTCAAAACCATCCCACATGCCCTTTTGCTACTTTATTTCCATGTCTTTTTAGTGCTTTTAGTAGGGATAATTTTAAAAAAACAAACAGTAACCCGTGTAAAGTACTTGGACTCTGGATACGAGGGGTTTTTTAAATTTCATAAAAAAAATTTAAAATCAAAAACTTTGTAATTCTTTTTTAAAACCCCCCCCCCGTAAACCCCCAAAAAAAAGGTTTTTTTTTCCCTTTGGGCTTTCTTTTTTTTTTAACATTAAAACCAAAAACTGTCAGGAAACTTTTTGAAGCCTTAAATTAAGGGTTTTTTAAATCCCGCTTTAAATTTCTTCGTTTTTCCCTTTTGGGGACCCAAACTGACAAACTTTTCGGGTTGGGCGGGGGGTTTTTTTAGTCTTTCCCAAAAAGGTTGTTTATTTACTTGAAAAAACTTTTTCTGAAACATCGTGGGTTTAGTTTTTTAAGATTTAGTGTTTTTTCCCTAGTATGGTTTATGAACGGTTTTTTGATCAAAAGCAAATTTTACGATGAAAATGCCCCTCAAAATTTAAACCATGTCTTAAATAAAATTGTAGAAATCTTTTAATGACAGACATTAAATTTTTTTTTCTCAAAAAATTGGCCAAAATTTAGGTGGCTTGTTTTGCCCTTTTTTAACTTTTTGCTGCAATTGGGGAGTCATTTGTAGGGCATGGATTCCCCGAGGATATTCAAGTCAACTTTAGAATGGGAAACCCCCTTTTGATCGGGGCAAATGGGTCAACCCCTTTAATGCCCTTTTTAATAAATTTTTGTACCGCCGTCTGTGTACATTTTTTAAATTGCGTAAAGGGAAACGATTGCGCCATTGCCCAACCCTACAGATTTTTTGCATCAAAAACATAAGATAGTTAGCCCTTTTTTCTTGGATAATAGTTTCCAATTTTTGTTTTTTTGTTTTACAGAAATGAGCGACCCATACTAACCCCCCCGCAATCCGTTTTCAATCATCGAAGCATTGGAAATCTGACAATAAACAACTTTCCCCAAAATTTTAAAAAACGTCCCGCTCACCCCAGCGCAAAATAAATGCCGGGATCCGGGCTATAATGTTTCAGCGGGTCTTTCTAAAATTTTAAAAAGACCCCCGCCAACAAACTTTACACCATAAAGTAGCCAGAAGTCCCCACGTTTTACATTTTAACTTCTGCCACGCTCTTACAGCTGGTAACAAACACAAACCCCTTTCCTCAAAAACAGAAAAGAACGCGCCTTTAGGGGGAAGTGAATTTTCACAAACCTTTCCCAACTTTTCATGTACTCTTAAGGAAACACCCTTCTAACAAGATTTGGGGTCAAAATTTTCTTCGTTTTGGGGCGGACTTAAGGACAAGCCAGTGACTCAATGACCCACGGGTTTGCATAGAGTCAAAAAAGAATTTATTTAAAGTAAAACACATTCTTTCTAACTGTGCAATCCCATGTACCCGGGGTCGCGGTTACGCTTGCTTATAAATGGTCGTAACCTCGCAAGTTATGAAAGAAGAGGCACTCCATGCTTTGGTTAAACTTTAGTTGAAGATTGCATTTACTGTGTGCGCTCCTCAAAACTTTCCGCTAATGTGATCATGTCTCTTACTTTTGGATTGGCTCTTCACTGTTAGACAAAATTTAAAACCCCAAACCAAAAATGGGTTTGGGTGAGTCAAAAATGTTTTTGGGCTTTAGGCGCAATGTTTCAGATAAGTTTAATTTTAGAACAGGGGTTTCGCAAATTTCGCATGCGTTTAAAAGTATTTTCAGCATCTGGTCCTCTATACAATTCTGGTTTTTAAAGGGGCCCCCCGACCACAACAAGAAGGCAAATTAGCAAATCTGATGATTTCTCACAAAGGCTGTTTTAGGGAAATTTTTGTGGCTCGGGGCCCTTTATAAAAACTAAGCGATTCGAACTGCGTAAAAAAATGTATGGACTTTTCAGCCGTTCCAGTTCTTAAAACAACTTTAGATCCGTGGGCGTAATTAGTTCTTATTACGTCAACGGGGGTGATACAATGTTTTTATTTCATCGCGCTTTTAACAGAGGGAAACTTGTTTAAAAAAATTTTCTACAGAATCTGTTTTAATTTTTTGCTTTGAATAAACGCCAAATCACCATTGTTTGTATTAAGTTAATGGGGGAGCCCTGCGGCGAAACACAGCTCGCCTAGGAAGAAGATTTCACTATAAAGCAGCCAAAAAGTCTGATTTTTTCACCAAACCGGGATACCCTATGCCGTCATCAAAGAGCCCCTCAGCCGCACTGCAGCTAAACCAAACATCTACTCGAAACTAAACCTCCCAAAGAGACAGAACAGACCCACTGCCTGCCTTCTCTTCCCTCCTCAAATCTCCCCCAAATGCAGGATCCTGAAGTCTAACTGGAAACATGGTAAAAAATCATAAACCTGCCTTTGAGACGAAACCATGATCACTTTCAAACGGAAAAAAACCTCAACACCTACGGGTGCGCTCTAAGCTGAACAAAATCTTCACACCTAAGCCACCAGGTACTTTCCCCTGCTCAAAACCCAACTGCAAAATCTGCTCTCTCACCAAACCAGACACCATCCTACATGGCCCCACGGGCTCTTTCACATTAAACGCACTTTCTCCTGCCAGAGCCACAACATTGTGTAGCCATCCACTGTCAGCTGTGCGGTAAGATCTATGTGGGTGAGAAAACTCGCACACTTGAGACCGCATCTCTAAACACCTGGCCGACATCCGCCACCATGGGCCCCCAAAAACCAGTCGCTCTACACTTCAACCAGCCCAACACAACACAACCATGTCAAAGTCTTGGCACTTGCAATCTAAGAGTGACAACTTTAAAACGCCTATGCAGGAATCTCATCTCATTGCCAAACTGGGCACCGTGCACCCTCATGGAAATCAACGTCCAAAAGTATATGTGCCATTCCATCCTGCAGCTCCAGCCTAAAAATATCCTCCACCTACGCACACCCTACCCGTTTACCTCAGACATAGGTTGCAGCTATCTTCCCCTTCCCTTTTCCTACACTCTCCGAGTCTCTCCATTGCTAAAATCAATCGACTTACCCCCACGTCCCCCCCCCCAAACTCCCTAGTAATGATGTGTGTGGGGATGTTGGGGGGTATGGCGGTTGTTGGGGGTGGAGGTGGGGGTAACCAATGAATAAGGCTGATATTACAAATGGAACACACACACACACACACCACACACACACACACTCACCCCTCACACACACACATACACACACACATAATAAAATAGAATGCTAGCTCCTTATCGTTGGTCGTGAAAATAGGGGGGGGGGGGGGGGGGGGGGGGGGGGGGGGGGGGGGGTATATATATATATATATATAAAAATAATATATATCAATCTCAGCCCACAAATATCCTCCCAGTACACACACACATACTACCCTTATCCCCACTATTCACCTCACAAAATAACTTATAGCTATCTTATTTATGCATTTATTATGATTATTTTTTTTTCCTATTTTTTTTAAAAATTTATTATTTTATTAAATTTTTATTATTTAATTTTTATTTTTAATGTTTCTTTTATTTATTTATAATCATGCTTTCGTTACCTTAACCTTCACTAAACTTGTTAGCAATATCATTCATAATACTATTTCTAGATGATACTAACCCCTAGCACTGACATCACCATCCCTCTGGGACGTTGCCACGGCAACCCTGCTGCTTAAGAATCCTCTAACCCCACCTTCCTTTCTCCCATACACATACTTATTGACACCAAGATTGATCCCCCCCCCCCCCCCCCCCCCCCCCCCCCCCCCCCCCCCAAAATTTTGAACCATTATAGTATTCCTATCAGTAATATTATTATCATCATACGACTTTGACTCGCTCACTAACTTCCCTTCCAACAGCCTCGTTCTCATTCAACGCCTTCTTCCTTCGCTGAAGCCTGAGCGATCTGAAGCGACCAAAGCTAAGTGAATTTTCGTTGTTTTTAAAATCCGTTACTTATCACCAACGAAGACCTAAGAGGTCGAAACGCGTCGTGTTTTTGTCTTGTAAACCGTTTGTCCACGTTCTCTGGGCGGTTCGCTAACATTTATTTAAGATCAGTAGTAAGTCAACATGATTTTTGTCTGGATCCCCTATTGTTGGGGTGTTTTTAGACACTCTAATAGGCAGTAGATTTGTTTCCTCATCCCATGTGTAAATATTAACAGTTATTGGTTTTGTTTTGTTCTTCAAACTGATCAATTTTGGGCCACGCAAAAAGGAAAGGATATTCCGCAAAGTTTAAAATCATTGGGTGTAAGGGTCAAAGTTTTGACACTCCTCTGCGTTTTTGGGGGACTAGGGAGCCTTTCAAGAACCGCCACCCAAAAATTTTTTTTCTGAATTCTTTTTGTTTTTAAAATGCTCTTTTTGGGGACTAATCTGGGGGCACGAATGTAAACCTTGCCTAAAAATCGGGTCATACCTTGAAATGTTTTAATCTGATCTCTAAACTTTTGCCCTCTGCCCAAACCCGAGCCCTCCCCTTTTACTTCTTCAGCGGCCGCCTCAAAAATGTGAAGCATTGGTCGGCCCAACCCCGGCCCTTAATTTATTATGAGAAAAATAACCCGTTTTTTGAGCGAACCCAGAAATTCTAGATTTTTCCCATTTATTTTTAAAATAGTCGTTAAAACGGGGAACATTTTTTAACCCGCGGGGCTTTTTGGTTTTTTACCTGGAACTGAAAATTGCTGAACAACACTTTCCTGTACGTTTTGGGAGGAAACAATGCCTTTTTAGATTAAAAATCAATTTTAAAAAACTTTACAAACGGGTCCCTTAAACCTTCCTTCAAAAAATTCGGCCGGTCCTTCATATACTTAGCCATTTTAGTTGTCCTTTTTTTAAATCACAATATTTATTTAAATTAAAAAAAAAAACTTTAAACAGAAAACCCAAAATCAACGGCTTTTTTTTGCTTTGGGCCAAAACTAAAGTATAAACCCCCCTTTTAAAAGTTATTTAAAGGGGGCTGTTTAGAACAAAGTTTTAAAGTCTCGTTTAATTTTTTTTAAAAAATTTCCTTTTTTTTTCTGCTCGGTGTCTGGCGTTGAGAAAAACTTGCCCTTGCCTTTTTTTGGGAAAATCAAACTTTGTCTTTATGTCATCAACATCGGCCCCGTAAACGACTAAATTTTTCATTTCCCTATTTTTTAGTCAACTAGTGCTTTTTTTATTGTCAGTTTGAACGAACTAAGTTTAGCTGTTATTAGTTGAACCATAGCTGTGTGCTTTTTGAGTTTAGTTTTTAATTTTTTGCCAGCAGCACTTACAGCTAATGAACACAGGCCAAGAGCTAAAGGCAAACCGCCTAGAGGTAAAGCTGGGGTGCACCTACGCCTGTTGCTAAGAGGCCTACACTTGTTCCTGCTGATAGAGCACTTATAGTTGATTTTCCAGTATTAACATATGTTACAGCTTAAAGGCAGCAGATCCTCGTTGGTGTTGCTGTATTTGAAAGGTCCTGCCTAGTTTTTGTTGCATTTGTGAAATGTTGGTTAATTGAAGGTTTTTATGTTAGGGGTTTCTACTATCCTTTCGTTTGGCGACTCTGGTGCTGTAGGCGTATTTGGATAAACCTGAACAGACATGCTTTTTTAAAAATAAAAATAATTTAGTATTGTATATCTTTTAATCTGTTATCTTGAATTTCAGCTGCGCATCATATATTAAAAACAAATACACGTTAAGTGGTTTATCAGCCTCTTTTTCTTTATCAATTTGAATGTTTATTATGTCTCTAACAGTTCTCCCGCTTCCATGTAACTGATTATCCTCCGTTGTCCTTAGGTCAATCCATAAACCGTATTTCGTTGTTAAATAATGATCAAGTCTAACACTGTGAAGATGTAGATCTTTAGACACAAGGTCAACTGTTGGATTTCTACACCTCCCACCTCCAAACAGTTTTCTTATTTCATCAAAATGCTGATAAGGTTTAAGCCCGCTAGCGTAGATTTGGTTAGGACTACCCTCAATTGTACATTGCACTTTCGTTTATTTTGGGATTAACAAAATTTTCAGTTTGTCTTTTGAATGGTTCTTCATTTTCAACACAGCAATAAATACCTTTAAGCGATCTTGCTGCGGCACTAAAACTAAAAATTCCATATAGTGTCTGCCTGCTTTTAGGATATTTAGAATGAAAAATCACTCTTTCGTAATATATTGCTAATTTTGACTGATATTGTTGCTCGATCAGCCTCGCTAAGTTAGGGTTGCTAACGATGTCAAACTCTAACGAGATGTCAGAAATGCTGTACTTTGCTTCGGTGTCTGTAGATATAATAACATATTTGTAGTCATTAAAAGTTAGTTCATATGACAATCTGTCTTTTAATGCTCCTTGAAAGTATGGGGCATGCGCTTTTAACAACTCAAAATCTAGGGGTATGAAAAAGCGATTTCCATACGCATAACTTACGGCTACAAACCTTTTGCCGTCTTTAGCATCTTCAGCGCCTATTCTATGTTTTAGTGCTTCTTCATTTTCGATTCCTTGAAACGCAAGATCAGCCCTTTCGTTCCCGGTTAGCCATAGATCAGAATAGGTTAAAGATATGTCTGCATTATGTAAAGAAAATATTTCTTGCCCCTCAAGTTTTTATAGAAATTTTCTTAACGATTGCCCGCCCCAAATTCTGTACAACTGTCCTGTTGGGGTCTGTTGTTGAAGCGAGTTCTATTTTGAAAGTAAGACGCGCAGAGCCTGGCACAATCACTTCATCCGCTCCTAGGTCTGGAAATTTGACAGTAAGAATTTGATCCGAATCAATAGTAGATGGATTATTTGGAACAGTAATATTCTGCTTATTTCCCTTCACGCCAAAGGGCTCCTTCAATCTTCTATGCGGGTCAAGAATTGAACCATATGCTTGTGACATTTTTTATAAAACAAAATAAAAAGTTAATTATTAAAGAAACATGGAAGGCAGAGAAGATGAAGATTATGATGTTCCTGATCCTGGAGACGACATGAGTGAAATGACACAGCATCGCTCAGAGCTCTCAATGCGGCGTGAATTAACAGAAAGTCATGTTAGATCATTGTACCAAAATTTAGGCCTTGAACCTCCCGAAGTTTTAGACCCTAATGATTTTGAACGAGATGATGATGGCCATTTGTTTGTAAGAAACGACCAAGGACAACGCGTTCAGCTTACAACTAAACGAGACCCATTAAAGTTTTTAGCCGTGGGTTCAATTAGACAAAAACTCAGTGTGAGAGAACAAAATCGCCTTGGCATTGCTAAACCAAAATTAGATAGGGATGCAGTTGCTAAACTTCAAAACACGCTACAAGAACTTCCAACAGATAACCAAATGCAAAACATGGAACTTAAAGATTTAAGTCCAACAGCGGAGTGAATTAATAGAAGCAGAAACCAGTTTTTCCGAAGAAACAGCATTAAAAACAATTAATGATTCCCCGCTACCCATGCGAGAAATAGCGGCTCTTGATCATGCTTTGAGAAGCATCAGAGGCGAATTAACAAACAATTTAGCAAAACTAGGTGAACTAGATGAGCATATAAAAAGAGAAAAAGAAAAACTCGTTGAGGCTGATGACGCCAACTTAGGGCCTGGTGTTAAAGAAAGAATAACCCAAAGACTAACAGATCTTGAACAAGAAAGATCAGCAAGACTAGAAGTGTTGTCTACTAACCGAGAAACAATTACGAACTCAAGTGAGCAGAATAAGAGAAACTATCCAAAGAATTTTATATGAAGACACAACGCTAGCAGAAAGAATAAGAACACTGTTTAGAGAGCAAGGAGTCACATTAGTAAGCGTTATAACAGCCTTAGGATTTGCAATAAGTACACTGGTGATGGCTATTACAGGCGGTGGTGGTTCCGGGTCAGTGCCTCCACCGCCATCGCCTCCATCACCACCTGATAAATCATGGGTAAAAAAACAGCTTAATCATCTTGCGGGTTATTAAAAAAATTAGCCAGTAAAGCCATAGACTCTTTACACGGAATATTAGGGAGTGTCGTTAGCTGGCTTTTGTCTACTGCGAGCAAAGTAGTTGGCTTTATGGCCGAGCACGTATGGGCATTAGTTCTCTTAGTAGTTGAGTTAATTTTTAGTAAATAAAGAAGGAGTAATCCTAGGCCAGTTAATCCAAGAACAAGCGCTGTCTTTTCATATTCATGGTCATTATTTTTTTTTGACTTCTTCAACGGCCTTTGGGCTTTGGGCCACGGGGATTGGATGACTTATTTTTGGGGGGTCATCTTGTTTGTTTACGGGCTTGCAAATTACTGGCTCAGATTATTTTTTTTTTTCCCGACCTTCTGTTCATTGCCTGCCACGAGGATTCATTATTGAAAGTTTATTATTGTGCCTATCTGGAGTCTGAGGTCAGAAGGCAGCATGTATAAACCAGTGCCAACAGCAAAGTCTACTTTCGATCTTGCAAATTGTAAAACATTTTGGTACCTTTTAATACTTGAAGGTAAATCAACTGTAAAATTTAAAAGGCGTCCTCTAAATTTGCTAAGTAATTGTTTTTGTGCATCAAAACCAGTAAAAGGGATCTGTTATGCTCGACCTCTTTTGTGCTTGCAAACCCTAGCAAAACACCAAACGTAAGTACGAACAGCGTTTATTCGTTTCAAATTCCTGCTTTAGTTAGGCCCTTAGAAGTGTCTAAGATAAATGTTGTCCATGCTGTTTTATGCTCTTGCTCTATGGACCGAGGTGAACAGTGTGCCTGAAGAGAAAGATGTGTAAGGAGGATTCCAGTCATAGTTTATACTTTCTGTGCACGCCCCAAAAATAAGGGGTGCCTAGACCATGATTGCCGGTCCCAACTTTTGTCTAAAGTCTGTCTTGGCCTTAATATAGAATTCGTTACAGACCTTTCAAAAGCCTCATGTCTATTCTGTTGCAAAAATGGATAAACGTTTTGTCATTTGGTAATGGAGCTTGCAGTTCAGTAAAAATACGTCTGAAGTTTTAATAAAAATGAAATCTGTACACTGACCTCACCAAAGGATCAGGATGATTTAAGTGATCAGCATACGACACTCCACACCCAGTTGATGCACAAAACACAGCAAAGTTTAACTGGTTCTGGTAAAACTGCATCGGATGACTGAACCAAACACTTTTGGGATGTGGTCGTTTTTAAAAAGGGGGGTTAAGATATCTGTTTAATGGCGTACTCACCTTTACTTGAAAGGTGCAGACTGGGTCACAGAAATGTCAAGAGTATCGGTTGTTATATTTTTAAGATTGTTGCGGCCCCAAAAAAAATATTTTGCATTAGTATATTTGAATGCACTCATTTTTATTTCGTTTAAAAAATGTTTGTAACAATAACAACTCAAGACCGTCCTTCGTTTTTAGAACATGCTATTGATAACAATTGCGGAGCCAAAATGGTTGCACTTTTATGAAATATTTACAAAGTCGTAGGTTTAATATAACCGAATCCAAGGAGAATAATAAGATTAAAAAAGTTAATAATAGAGAAAAATTAGTTTTGCCCCTTAACCATATCTGATGGTTATTACGGGTTTTGCTCACTACAAGAAGCAATGAGTAACTTTGACATTACTCTCAAACTTAACAATGCGAATCTGAAAACAATGTTGACCTTTAAGCTGAAGAAGAAGAAGTAGGGTACTATTTTGATAAAGAGCTAGCTAAAATGTTAGGCTTTACAACTGCCGATCGGTCCATTCATAGTTTTAGAGTTGCGCCAAACAAAACTACTTATGAGGGGGAAAATCCGCTCGATCTTGCATTACATTCATTACTCTATGTTCATTGGATGAGCTGAGCACTGATGAAAACTTATATGATGGAAGGCCCTCAAATGTTTTAAGAGCTCTTCCATCAGGGAAAGCTGCATATGCGATTGAAATTATACAATTCCCTAATTACAGTTTAAAAGATTAGTTTGTGGGAGAGTCGGGTTTATTTAATATAAAAATTGCAGAAAAAAACAGGGAAAGTCGTGAAATGTGATAACTTGCACATTGTTTTGGAAATAAAATAATAAGCTGTACTAAAAAATAATGTCGCGTGGACCAGAAGAATCCGGAGTTACATTAGGCGCCTGTGAGGTGTATAACTTTAGAATTAAAAGACCTTGCAGACGTTGCGGACTTGAACAGAATGGCGAGATAGGCGCTTTGTATGGTTTTGAGTACACTAAAGATGGTGTTATAAACGCAAAGAGGTTGGCGACAACAAAAAGTTTCCTAAACTAGAGCAACTGCGCAATGTAGAAGCAAATAATGCCGGCCAGTATGAATATAAAATAGTTCGAAAACCCGACAGCAAAAGGCATTAGAACCAATTTAAAATGGGACATAAAATTTGAATTTATAAAGCCCATTTACATTTTTTAGCCGTCAAAAAAGTTTCAGAAAAGCATTCAACTCTGGCCCTTTACATATAAGTCTTATGCCAGAGGACAATAGTCGGAAAGAGATTGAAATAACGCCGTATTGGGAAAAACAGTACATCCTCCACAGAAAAGAAAGGGTTTTAAAGGAAGCTTCTACAAAATTACAGTTCATTCCGCGCAGGAAATTAGGAGACACGTTCACAATGATATTTAAAAATTTCTGTCTTTAAAGATGTGGAGAGGGATGGGTTGTGGGCGTTAGTGACGTCCTTATAAAAGGAATTAATATTAGCTGGCAAAACTTAGACGTTAAACGTCTTAAAGTTACCATCGTCCGTACTTCACAATGGTGAGGATATTAAGGTCATAACAACAAGCAACAAAATCAATGTTGATTTAAAATTTAGAAACAATCTTACAGAACTGAATTGGATTAATCTTACACATTTAGGCCTTATAGGGTTTTATTATACTGAACAAGTTCTGACAGAGAGTATGAAAATATAATAACAGGATTAAATTAAATTAAATTCTGTTATAAAAACTATGGAGCAGTTAAACTTTATGCCAAAAGAGCCTCATTGTTCATTGATGTGTGGGCGGACTGGCTGTGGAAAAACAATATTTGTCCGAGACCTATTAAAAACAGCACAATACCACTCATCTAATTTTCGGCCACGTGGCCTTTTTCAAGAGAACAAAACAAAAACAATGCAACTATGTAATGTCCATCTTCGGTGGCTGGTCAGGGCAAAGAATTGACGTCATAAATATCTTACGCAATTTCTGACATCATAATGTGTGATGTCATCAACAAGGGAACAAAAAAAAAAAAAGGGGGGGGGGGGGGGAGGAAGGGGTGCAAGTTGTGTGTGTGTCTGTGTGTAGTTATACAGTAACCAATGTACTCCAAAAACATAACAACACGCTTCATAAATCACAATGAAACTGCGACCATAGTCCTGTCTGTGACTGTGCATGGCATACAAGAACTGTCACCTGAAAAATATATATAAATTTCCTGCAATTCATCAATGTTGTTTACAGGTAAATCTGGATAGGGTTGTTACAAATTTGTCTTAACATTACATCCATTTGGCACCCTTGTATCCAATGTCCTTATCCATTTTTCTTCAGCAATAAGTCTGAAGCTTTTGCTTTCACTGTAAGCTTTTGCCAACACTGCAACAGCAAGGTCTCCCACTGAATGCTGAAGGAAATGTCGCATTATTGGCTTTTCTCTTTGGAACTTGATGTCACGTCTGTGTTCCGCTATTCTTTCTTTCAATGAACGTCCGGTTTCACCAACATAAACTGTCTTATTACACCGTTTACACAACAGAGCATATATCAAATTTCTATCCGCACATGTCACGTTACTCATAACATTGTGCGAAGATTTCTGCTTTGTGTCCAAACACTGTTGAAGTTACTAGTGAAGAACAGGTGTCACAATCACAAATTTCTGCTTTTCCCTTCACTGCTCTTTCAGTTTTCTGGTGAACCAACGTATCACATAAATTTTTATCCCGTCTGTATGCAGGCATTGGTAGTCTATGGAATACTTTGCGCATGTATTCTGACTTATAGAGCGTATCACTATGTCTCTTTAGTACAGCTTGTACATCTGGCAATAATCTTGAAAATGTCAACACTAGTGGTACTCTTTCAGTGTTTCCTTTCTTTTTTTTCTGAAGAAGTCGGTTCCTATCTATGTTATCAACTGTTTTCAACTGACCTTCTATGAGTTTGCTACTATAGCCACGTTTGCGCAACTGGTTCTTATATGGTTTGGGTGTTAGGTTGAGAGAATCTGTGAAAAGGACGAGGACTATCTAAAACACAGATCTGAACTTTAGATGTAAAATAAACTCCTAGAAATTTTATCTCTGTAACGTACTTAAGAGGAGTATCATCCAATGTGAAAACAGGCATACTTTCTGGGTTAGATCCACTGTTAAAAAGAATCATTGTGTGTGTGTGTGTGTGTGTGTGTGTGTGTGTGGTGTGTGTGTGTGTGTGTGTGTGTGTGTGTGTGTGTGTGTGTGTGTGTCCGTGGTCAAAATGTGTTCCACTCGCTCCAGACAAAACTTCTGGGCCGATCTTTCTGAAAATGTGTAGGTATGTTCATTATAGGTCACTGATGATGTCCGATGTTTTATTTTACTAGCATAGCCGTTACTAAAGGCTATAACGGCCCAAAACGGGTTTTTTCTTTACGGAATATCTCAGAAAGTACTGGGCCGATTTGTAAGCGGTTTGGATGATCTTGTGACAAATCGGAACCTCTTACCATATGTAAGTGATGTAATGCTGAAAATCGATTCAACAACCGTCAAAAAACGTTATTTTGCCGTTATTTCTTATGTATAGGTGAATTTTAATGACATTTGGTATATAGAAAGGTTATCACACACAAATGGCACTTCTATATTGTGTTTCAAAATTTGACCGTTAAAAACCGTTCTTCATGGCCTATTGTCCGATTTGGATGAAACTTGGTATGTACACAGACTTTAGCCCAGTGAGTACTAAAATATCAGTTTCAAAGTGTACATCGGCTATTTTACCATTAAAAACCATTATTTTTATCGTTATTGTTTACATATTGGAC
>CM031617.1:67243860-67248708 GCA_018398815.1 Conus ventricosus | reverse complement strand
TACTAGACCCCCCTCCCATCCTCTTTCCCCCTCCCCCACCTTATATGTGTGTACTACTATGCACAGTCAATATTTAGGATGCATTTGGTGTTTAATGTTTAACAGCACATCCCCCCCCCCCTTTGCCCCAGTTCCCCCATCTCTACACGACTTACCTCCCACCCACCCCGTCCTGTATCCACCATATGCACGCACGGGATCTTAGGTATCAAATACATGTCAACTGTTTCCAATGTGTTATGCTAATGCTTCAGTTTGGGGATAGCCCATCGTTAACCATCTACGTCATCCCCTGCTCCGGCATACCACTCCTAGTTCCCCTTCCCCTCTCACCCTTTCCTTTCACCGGATGTGAAGGCCGAATCTTTCCCTTTTCTCTCTTTCACACACACACACACACACACACACACACACACACACACACACACACACACACACACACACACACACACACACACACGCACACAACACACACACACACACACACACACACACACACACACACACACACACACACACACACACACACATACACACACCTCACACACACACACACTCACACACACACACACACACACACACACACACGCACGCACGCACGCACGCGCGCTCGCGCGCGCGCGCACACACACATACGCACGCACACACACACACACACCACACACACACCACCCACACACAACACACGCCGCACCACCACACACGCCACACACACACCACCACACACACACACACACACACACACACACACACACACACACACACACACCACACACCACACACACACACACACACCACACACACACACACACATATATAATATATATATATATATATTTATATTATATATATATATATAATATATAATATATATATATATAATATATTATATATATGAAGTCAAAAACACACACACACACACACACACACACACACACACACACACACACACACACACACACGAAGGACATGCACACACACACAACACACACACACACAACACACCACACACACACAACACACACACACACACTTACACCACACACACACACACACACACACACACCACACACACAAACACACACACAACACACACACACACACACCACACACCACACACACACACACACACACACCACACACACAATCCGTTTAAAAACAGCATTTGAAAAGTGACCATCAAGGAGCGTATCACGACACATATTTAATATTACATTATTTTCTATGTTGCTTTTTTTTTTTTTTTTTTTTAGACATTTAAGTTATCATGCTATTTTGACACCCACAATACCCACTCTCTCTCTCTCTCTCTCTCTCTCTCTCTCTCTCTCTCTCTCTCTCTCTCTCTCTCTCTCTCTCTCTCTCTCTCTCTCTCTCTCTCTCTCTCTCTCTCTCTTTCCCCACGTCCTTGTTTCCCTTTGACAACCAATCTCCTTCCCCCCCTCCCACCACCCCACACACATTCCTGCCCCCTTCCCTACCTTCCCCATTTTATGTACGTGTACTCTATGCTATGAGAATTAGTCAGGTTTCTTGGATTTTTAAACGTGAGTTCCCCCCCTCTTCCCCCAATTCCCCCCACCCCCCCCCATCCCTCCCCTTCTCCCCTTCCTCTCTATTCGCTCTACTCTCCCCACCCTCCCCTCTCAACATCTACTTTAGGCACACGTAAAGTCATGTATGAAATAGATTTAAAGTACATCCAATTTAGTTGCGCTATGTGAACTCGCCCCCCCCCCCCCCCCCCCTTCACTTCCTTCACCACAGACCTGTCCTCTCCATCCCCTTGTTTCTGTTTTACACACTTACATTGGGTTACGTGTGGAAACTATTAAGAGCTTGTTGCAGTTTGTCATGGTCTCACCATCACTACTCCAGCTATCCACCCCCAACCCATCCTGCACTCTTTCCCACTTAAAAAAAAGTGTTCCTAAGAATGAAAATATTTCACCCCCACCTGAGAATGTATCACGTATATTGCCCATGTTTCCCTTCCCCTGTCTCCTCTCTATCTCCCTCCTCCCTCACCCTCTTCCCCCATCCCCTTCCCCTGTCTCCTCTCCCTACTCCTCCCCCCCACCTCCCTCCCCTACCCCTTTCCCTCTTCCCTTCCTCCTACTTTCCCCATCCCCTTCCCTGTCTCCTCTCTATCTCCTCCTCTCCTCACCCACTTCCCCATCCCCTTCCCTGTCTCCTCTCTATCTCCTCCTCTCCCTCACCCACTTCCCCCATCCCCTTCCCCTGTCTCCTCTCTACCTCCTCTCCCTCACCCACTTCCCCCACCCCTTCCCTGTCTCCGCTCTATCTCTCCTTCCACCACTTCCCCCATCCCCTTTCCCTGTCTCCTCTCTATCTCCTCTCTCCCTTACCACTTCCCCCTACCCCTTCCCCTGTTCCTCTCTATCTCCTCCTCTCCCTTACCCCTTCCCCCATCCCCTTCCCCTGTCTCCTCTCTATCTCCTCCTCTCCCTCACCCTCTTCCCCCATCCCTTCCCTGTCTCCTCTCTATCTCCTCCTCTCCATACCCATTCCCCCATCCCCTTCCCCTGTCTCCTCTCTATCTCCTCCTCTCCCTACCCTCTTCCCCCATCCCCTTCCACATGTCGACCTCTACTATCCCTCCTCTCCCTTACCCACTTCCCCCATCCCCTTCCCGCACATTTGTTCACAACTACGTACCCTCCCCCCCCTCCCCCCTCTCTATTCCCCCCCTCCCTCCCCCTTCCCCCTGCCCTACTCTCTGCCCTGTCCTCCTCCTACTCACTCCCTCCCTCTGTCCTCTATCTCCAGCTTCCCGCGACGCCGTACTTGTTCCTTCCATGATCTTCTTTCTCTCATCTCTCTCCTCCTTCTCCCTCTGCTCTTCCTCTTCTCTCTTCTCCTCCTCTCCGCTGACGACGCCCACCTCCACACCGCTACCCACGTACGACGACGCACAACACAACACACACACACCACACACACACACACACACCCAACCACAACACGCAGGTAACCTAGCAGTAAAAACACACTGAACAGCCATGCTTTTGTCTTTATCACTCACTGCAATCTACCACTCCGTCGTCCGCTAGGGTTTTCACTAATATGAATTGTCAACCCGTCTATCCCACTTCAGACGAACTTTGCCTTCGTAGACAACAGACGTGCTGCAAATACAAACCCTAACAGAATGTATAACCAATGACTGTGCTAGACAGAGTGTAGTGAAGAAAATGAACTAAGTATTCAATGATCTGCTCTGCGTCATTCCATTATCCCTCTTGAAAACTAACAATCTGGAATATTCCAACATAAAATCTCTGCCCCACTGGACTTTTATTACACGAAGAAAATGCACGCAGTCTGCACAGAGAAAACTTTCTTGTTCAGACCACGCTCTGAAAAAACAACACACACACACACAGATAAAACTACAGGCATGTTTGTGAAAAGGAGTAGAAAAGAGCACAAATGAAAGGCCAGACTGATGCTATTAATGACTGCTGAGTCACCACTCCGCTCAATAAGAACTTGATGGGGACATGAGATAATGTGCGAAAACCCCGAGTGAGATCGTATTGATTGGAAGAGGACGGTTATGTATGTACGAGAAAAGACAAGTTGAAGAAAGAAAACGATTGAAAGAAAAAAGAAGAAAGAAGAAGAAGAAAGAAGATAGAAGAAAGAAGAAAGAAGAAGTAGGAGAATAGGAGGAGAAAGAAGAAGAGGAAAGAAAGAAGAAGAAGTACGTGAGGAAGTAAGAATGAAGAAGAAGAAGAGGTGAAGAAGAAGAAACGTTCGTGAAGGGGAAGACAAAGATACATGAAGGAGCTACAGGAAGTGTGCAGAAGGGAAGGCAGAGACAAAGGCAGAGAGAAAGTCTGCGAGCACAGAAAAGAAGGAGACGAGGGAAAAGGAAAAGAAGAAGAAACGATGAAAGAAGAAAGAAGAAGAAGAAAGAGAGTAGAAGAAAGAAGAAAGAAGAAGAATGAAGAAGAGAAGAAGAAGAAGAAGAGAAGAAAGAAGAAGAAGAAGAGGAGATGAAGAGAAGAAAAAGAGAAGAAGAAGAAAAAAGAAGAAGAAGAAGAAGAAGAAGAAGAAAGAAGAGAACGGAGAGGAAGAGAAGAAGAAGAAGAAGAAGAAGAAGAAGAAGGAAAAAGAAGAAGAAGAAGAGAAGAAGAAGTGGAGGAGGAGGAGGAGGAGGAGAGAGGAGAAGAAGAGAAAAAAGAAGAAGAAGAAGAAGAAGAAGAAGAGAAGAAGAGAAGAAGAAGAAGAAGAGAGAGAAGAAGAAGAGTGAGGAAGGAGGAGGAGGAGGAGGAGGAGGAAGACGAAGAGAAGAAAAGAAGAAGAAGAAGAAGAAAGAAAAGAAGAAGAAGAAGAAGAAGAAGAAGAGAAAGAAGAAGAAGAAGAGGAGAAAAGGAGGGGAGGAGGAGGAAGAGAAGAAGAAGAAGAAAAAAGAAGAAGAGAAAGAGAAAAGAAGAAAAGAAGAAGAAGAAGAAGAAGAAGAAGGATGAAGGAGGGGAAAGAAGAAAAAAGAGAAGAAAAGAAGAAGAAGAAGAAGAGAAGAAGAAGAAGAAGAAAAAGAGAAGAGAGGAAGGAAAAAGGAGGAGAAGAAGGAGGAGGAAAAAGGAAGAGTGGGAAGCAAGACGAAGAAGAAGAAGAAGAAGAAGAAGAAGAAGAAGAAGAAGAAGAAGAAGAAGAAGAGAGGAGAGGAGGGAGGAGGAGGAGGAGGAGGAGGAAAAACGACGAGAGAAGAAGGAGAAGAAGAAAAGAAGAAGAAAAGAAGAAGAAGAAAGAAGAAGAAGAAGAAGGAAGAAGAAGAAGAAGAAGAGGAGGAGGAGGAGGAGGAGGAGGAAGAGAGAGAAG
>CM031617.1:67236360-67238860 GCA_018398815.1 Conus ventricosus | reverse complement strand
TAAAGGAAAAGTATTGTACGAAGTGCCTGTGAAAGAGAGAGAGAGAGAGAGAGAGAGAGAGAGAGAGAGAGAGAGAGAGAGAGAGAGAGAGAGAGAGAGAGAGAGAGAGAGAGATGGGGTGGGTAGTGACTAATAGAGGCAGTGTAGGGAGACGAGTGTATAACATTAAAGACAGGGTGGGTCCGTTCTTTGGACTGGTGGGTGAATGACAATACAGGGTCCCGCGTCCCCCGTGCGCCAACAGACAAAACAAGCAGAAGTTGAAGTTCTTTCTTTAGCTGCGTGTCAGCTTCTATAAAGCCAACGATAGAGGACAAGCGCACCTTGCCTCTCCTCCCTATCGCACATTGCCTCTCCTCCCCATTGCTGTCATCAGCGGCCCACACCACAGGCGGTCATTTTTAAGTGCGCAGCTTCGTGTTACTGTCAGGTGACAAGTCACACATGAAGGAGTGCAAAGAAAACTGGTGGCTCATCCACAAGTCACACATGAAGGAGTGCAAAGAAACCTGATGGCTGACACACACACACACACACATACACACACACACTGAAAAGGGTCAGAAAAGGAAGCGGGATGTGGAGCCTGTGCACACACACACAGAGAGAGAGAGAGAGAAGAGAGAGGAGAGAGAGAGAGAGAGAGAGAGAGAGAGAGAGAGAGGACGGATACGGATACGGATGATTTATTCGAAAAGGCTCCGGCCGCCTTTGAATGGGGTGAATAACAACATAGAATACAAGCACAGGAAATGTTCACTAGCAAAAGGAGAACACCAAATGGGTAGAGAAACGTGGGGTGATAACCGAATTATGAGCAATATTCAGATCGAATTCTAAATGCTTTATATAAGTAAACAGCAAACTAATTGACAATATGTTCACGCTTAGATGCCATAAGCAATACAAGTCTAAACAATGAGTTATGGCCTAGATATTTTGTAGGAATTAGCTGATCTTTAAGATTGTTCAAAATGGGGCCAAAAAAAAAACAACAACAAAATGGGCCTCCTCTTCTCGTGCACTTTTACACCATGGACAAATAAGATTTTGTTCATTAGGCTGTTTGTAACGATAGTGATGAGGAGACAAATCAGATGTCCAAAATCAAAATCCCGTCATGATATACTTTAAATATCTGTCCATGTTCATTGACATATGGGTTGGAACACAGTGAATCAAATTAAATTGCCTATACAAATCAAATCTGGTACTATCTTGAATATGAGCATTCCACAGTTGCCACCTGCAATCTATCAATCTTGTAGCCAGCAATGTAAAAAAACTAGTCATGTCCCCAACACGCTGACCAAGCCACACATACCTAAACCCGGAATTGCTCAGTTGGTAGAGCGCCGGACTCGTAATCTTGGTGATCCTGGGTTGCGGGTTCGAACCTCCGCCGGGGCGTTTCGGTAAAGGGGGATTTTTCCCTTGGAGCTAACATTGGTTCTGACTCCATTTCCCATACAGTCCTTCGAATGAGACTATAAACCGAGGTTCCGTGTGTGAACGCACGCATAACATCTTGCACACACGTAAAATCCCATCGCCAACTTTCGGAAGAGTAGGCCAGTTTGGCCGTTGGCATGGATGACTCCTTCCTGAGCTCCTCCAGCTTGGCGTTCATCTACTCACTGGAAGACTCAGTCCTAGCCATAATTTCGCTCAGTGTCGGCTCCGAACTCGATGAAGTCGAAGAGCGAGGATCCCCAGATTTGTCCAGACTAAGCCTGTGGAACCCCCGACACTGCTGAGTCGAGTCTGCCTCGTGGTATCCCTGCTTGGAAGAGAATTGGGTTCAGGGTTGCTTTCGATGTCTCTGCATTGAAGTAAAAAGCAACCCCCCCCCCCCCCCCCCCCCACACACACACACACACACACACAAAACAGGTAGGAGAGCAACAATCCAAACACAACACCGTCCACACTGCGGGAAAGGGACAACATGGCGATACCTGTGGCCAGCTTTCTTTGGACTCTTGTCAACATGAAACCTATGTAAATCGGCGCGAAACGGCCACATACAGACCGACGCTGGGTTCCCCCGCACGGCATAGTACTTAACGTATCAGTCTGTTCTACATGAAGACCCAGAAATGACTAAGTCTGCAGCAATTAACACTTATTAAACAGAGCTGTACAGTGTGTCTTCTCGTAATCACGACAGCTCACTGCCCCTGAGATAGAGAGAGAGAGAGAGAGAGAGAGGAGAGAGAGAGAGAGAGAGAGAGAGAGAGAGAGAGAGAGGTGCGGGGCTGAGAGGGATGGGGGAGGAGGGAGTAGGGGAGTCAGACGTCTAGACATGTTGTGAGAGAGACACAACTTCATGTTCTCAAACGGCATTCTCTCTCTCTCTCTCTCTCTCACTCTCTCTCTCTCTCTCTCTCTCTCTCTCTCTGTAACACTGACAATTCATAGTTTAACTCCCTCCATGCCACCCCCCCACTTCCCTCGTCGCCCCTCCCCCAAAAAATGCACAAAAAATCCGTTCGTGTAA
>CM031617.1:67191360-67231360 GCA_018398815.1 Conus ventricosus | reverse complement strand
TCAAACATCTAGACTTACATGCCCACAACTCATACTCCACCTCTCCTCAATATCTCGGTTACTGCCATTAAAAAGTCTTGCTTCCCTTCGAAGTATTTGACTGTTGAAATATGACAATTGAACTACCAAAAGTAAATCTTAAATAAATGTTAGCGAACCGCCCAGAGAACGTGGACAAACGAGTCACAAGACAAAACACAACCCGTTTCGATCTCTTAGGTCTTCTTCAGGTGAGACATAAACGAATAAAACAACGAAAATTTTCGTTGTTTTTTTCACTACCCATAAGTTTATTTTATTTTCTATTCACTACCCTTAAGTTTACTAAGTTGTTTTATTCGTTTATGTCTCACCTGAAGAAGACCTATGAGGTCAAAACGCGTTGTGTTTTGTCTTGTGACTCGTTTGTCCACGTTTTCTGGGCGGTTCGCTAACATTTATTTAAGATTTGTTTGGATTTCCGCCTGCAGTCGTCTCGCTTTGCTACCAAAAGTAACTAAGTGAAGGAGAGAGACACTTTGACACTTTGACACTTTGACATTTTATTGTCATTACCAAAAGGTCTTATGACAAGGGGGATAACAGGGTAATAACACATTCCTCTTTTCATTGCAAACAATGTAACCCAGTTATTGGCAATGATCAATCAAATCAAAACAATCAAAACATGTAGAAAAAGTATAAAAGAGTAAACACGAGAACTTTCTCATTACAACAGCAACAACAACAACACATATACAAACAGGGAAAATATAATGAAATAGATTAATTCGACCATTCACTCAGTCACTCCATGACTATATTACTGAACTCCTCCACCTGTTTAAATTGATATTTTCCGGGATTAGGTACTGTTTTCAATCCACTATCATTGTAAATGCTTCTGTCTGATCTTCATTGCTTCTGCAATGAATCTAGCAACTGATTTTATTACACCATCGTCATCAGATGATAACAAGGAAGCAACATCTTGCCTTTCAAAAACATCCAAAGTGAAAAATGAACATTTTACACGCACTTCATTATATGCAATACATTGAAATAAAAAGTGTTTTTCATTGTCAGTAGTGAATCCACATAAAGGGCATGGTAATTCTGTGGATGTTCCAGACTCGAACCATCTTTTATTCGCATTGAAACCTAATGTGCGTAACCTAAATCTTGCGTAATTAATTCTATGCCATTTCTCAGTGATAACATGAAGAAACTTTTCTGTATGGAATATATTCTTAAAAGAGAAGAACCAACGATACTTTTCTTTGCTTTCCATACTTGAATGCCAATTCTGTTTAAAAGAGCAGATGAGCCTATCCTTAAATTCTGTAATAAATTGCTCTTCGTTACCCACTCGTGAAGGAGAGAGAGAGAGAGAGAGAGAGAGAGAGAGAGAGAGAGAGAGAGAGAGAGAGAGAGAGGGAGAGAGAGAGAGGGAGAGAGAGAGAGAGAGAGAGAGAGAGAGAGAGAGAATGGGGGGGGGGGGGGAGGGAGAATACAAGAATATAAGAATTTTATTGTTATGAAGTCCCTCCAGGTGCATGAAAGTGAACTACCACAAGCAGTCCAGTCACGGTAAGGCAATGTTGCTTATAGCCCAGCCGACCGCAAAGGGCCATATCAGGGCTGTCACCACGCTGACGTCAACTCATAAGTCATTCATTCGCACAACCCTTTAAAATACACCGTCTAAAAACACACCGAAAATTTTGCTGAAATCTTTCCACTGTAAAATCTCAGATCAGATGAAAAATGTAAATCTCCCTCAGAAACTAAGTTGAAGCTAAGTTTCTCAGTCTGGAGGCCAAGTCTTTCTTGTATGTAATGCCACATGTGTCACAGTGTAACTTTATCGCCACATGTGTCACAGTGTAACTTTATCGCCACATGTGTCACAGTGTAACTTTATCGCCCTGTACAGTTACTTTATCGCCATTGTCACAGTGTAACTTTATCGCCACATGTGTCACAGTGTAACTTTATCGCCACATGTGTCACAGTGTAACTTTATCGCCACAACTTGGTAAGAACTGTTACGATGCCTGATTAACATTCTATGTTGACAATGTGACATGTTGCCAGTATTCAATACCATCTGCCAAGATTATTACTGATAGTCATCTTCTGACAGAAAAAAACCAGTTTACCTATACTGGGTTAAAGCTGGCAAGGTGTTTAATGAACACTGTTGGTTGTCTGACTGCTTTGTATTAGGTGACTCTAATCGATATTTGTACTTGAGCTAAGGGTATCACACGTTACTTCAGCCGAGTTTATCAGGAAAACTGGAGAGTTGTCTACCTTCAATTGCTTAGCATTGTATTACTGCCTCATACTACTCGCTAAAATCCACTCAGTATTTTATTACTGCCTCATACTACTCGCTAAAATCCACTCAAAATATGAGTGAAGAATCAAAGTGGATACTGATGAACATGGCGGATGTATTTATGCAAGACTAATCCTTTGCTGGCTGAGATCTCACACATTTACTGAAAGCCAGAGGACAAGTGTGAGAACTCACCAAGCCGGACTCTCAACAACTTAACTACAAACAGGTTCTGTGTTGTGACTAGATCCTGGGTTCCTGTCCCTGGTCTTCCTACTCCTGGCCCAGTGCAGGACCAAGATTCCACCTACTGTCCAGTGTATGGCCAAGCAGTCCAAACAGATCAGCCTGCCTAAGGTGAAGGTGGACCCGTCACCGACAACCATCGAGATACACACACCTCTCCAACTAACCAGATAAGTAACCAAAGTGGACTCCAACTCGATTCATCAAGAACATCCCCTCTCTTTGTCCTGATATTACATTGGGAAAGGTCTGCCCAAACAAAGATTGTTTTGAGTGAAGTTCTGTTGATTTGTACATTTCATTCTTATATACACAAGCAAAGCTGGTGTGTGAAATTACACTTGCTGGTGTCCGTTCTTTGTTGTTCATACACTATTTGATGTTTTAACTCATCCCTAATTACGTCTGTCACTAGGAGCTCCCAGCACTTTCAAGTGCGCAAGCCAAAGGAGAATTATTTTTGAGCCGACAGTGGCTACCATTAAAAGTCATGCTGCCACGTACATTACATCATCATCATCAACAACAACAACAACAACAACAAACGACACTTAAAATGAACCAAAAAGGTGTCCATGAAGCACTGCCCGGATGGTGTGCCTACACGGCGCATAGAAGACGTTCAGTAATAACTTGATAAATTTCCCAATTTGGTGACGTTCAACAACAACAACAACAACAAAAGCAACAACAACAACAACAACAACAACAACATCAAATGGGCTTGGAGTCATGGCAACGTGTGAAAATGACTGGGGGAAAAAAGGGTAGATGATGTGACAAGAACCAGTGAAATTATGGCACAATCTGTTCATTTATTCTTTCTGTTTATTTATTTATTTATTTTTATAAATTTTAAGTTGAACTGGTGTGGAAATTTGATGATGGACAAAATACTTGTGTACCAGTGGTGCGTCGGAAGCTCAGCTTATTTGAGCCACACACATGATTTGCTATAAGAGAGAAAAATGATCATGAGCAATTTGTGAGAAAATCAGTGTTGAGAAACATTATTGGAACACATTCTTTGGCATCAAAATGGCGTACTGACCAAATAAAAATTGGAAACAAAAGCTTAATTTGAACTTTGTACCCTTTGGGGTAGGTACCTATAGTTTGGTTCGGGGTAGTAGAAATTGGCTAAGCCTACTTAAAAAAAGACAGAACTAACTTCTACATTCTTAAGTGTACATACCGTGTCTACATGAAAACATGTATGGTACAGTATTTCAGCTGACCAACCTGAATTTGATACATATGGTGCCCAGTTTGTATGACTTTACTGCATTTATTCGTTTAGGTTGTCCGTCACATGTGGATACAACACCACGCCGTCACTATCATTCAATTAATCTTTTTTTTTCTACGTCAGATCCACCACCAAGCACGAATAGGTCATCTGCATGTGAATTGCTGATATGCCTAAACAGTTCACAACTCTGCATGGCACTCGCGTTTAGCGGCAATATTAATTCAAAATATGTTTAAGTAGCCGCAACAATGCCACGATAACTTTTAGTTTTATTTCTAATTGCTTCATACGTTTATTTATATTCATTCTTTTTCTCTTACAGTTGCAGAATTACTCCTCTCTCTCTCTCTCTCTCTCTCTCTCTTCCTCTCTCTCTCTCTCTCTCTCTCCTCTCTCTCTTAATAAGTCGGTGATTTGCAGAAAGTAAGAAAGTTCAGTTCAGTGGTTTATTTTACGTCTGTCCATCACAGGTAATCTTAGACAATAATCAGCTATACAATCTACGCTAACACTCACAAAACATCTCTGTGATTTCCAGAATAAGAAGGTTCAGTAAAATGGTTTGTTGTATGTCTGTCCATCAGAGATGGTAATAAGCAGCCATGCAATCTACACCAAGTGATTCTCATATAACTCCACAACCCATCAAATAGATCTAAGACATCAACATCATAAACTCCAGAAAGTTCAGTTTGAGCAACCACCGCTGCAACATCAATAATGCATGGCCTATGATCTGATGGTGAGTAACGAGAAGATCTTTCTCCTTATAAAGGGTTGGACTGTCACTGACAAAAACATAAAGGGAGTCCTCCCAATTGAATAAAAGCGGGAGGGGAACGGGGGTCATCTTGCACACTGTCAAAAAATAAGGGGAAAGGGGAGTGTGGGGGGGGGGGGGGTGGGGCACACGTTTTTGTGAATGTTTGGAAGGAGGGGGGTGAAAAGGGATTTATTTTCTAAACTGTCATAAAAAGCCGGGGGGCGGGGAGGGAGGCGGGGGGGGGGGGGGGGGGTTAAAGAGTGACTCATCTTCTAAATTTTCATAAAAGCGGGAAAGTAGGATAGAGGAGGAGGGGGGGGGGGGGGGGGGGGGTCCAGATTGTTGTAAAAGCAGGGACTGGCGAGTAAGTGGCTCTCTTTTACCATGAATTAGGTGGGTGTTTTTTTTCTTTTCATATTTTGGGCTTCGAATATCGGGGGTTGTGGGTGGGAGGGAAGAAGATAGTGTGGCTACCCATATATTTTGTTTCGTCAGTCAGTTGTGTTCTGCCCAGCTGTGCATACGCGTGTCTTCCTGTGAAAATGCAGTGGTGAAGCAAGGAAGCGCGCGTGCGTGCGTTCGTGTAAAAAGATGCTTTATCTGCATAGAGTACACACACACACACACACACACACACAGAGAGAGAGAGAGAGAGAGAGAGAGAGAGAGAGAGAGCAAATTCTTTTATTTAGACAACACGCATGCACACACAAATGCACACACACATACACTCTATCTCTCTTTCTCTCTCTCCCTCACAACCACACACCACACACACACACACACACACACACTCATCATTGTGCTCGTGTACCAACGACAAGGCAACGCATTTCAAACAGCGCTTTGTCAACCACCTTGTCAGCGACCGGCTGAAGTTGGTGCAAGTCACGGTCTTTTTCTCGTGCTGCACGAGCAGCACGGAGCTCACTCAACCTGTCCACCCCGCTGTGTGAGCAACCAGTCCGCGCGGGTCGCCCGGATGTGGACGCATCGGCGTGGGAACAACATGGAGGAGTGGAGTCGCCTCCAACTCGACACCACATCAAAAATGAAAAAAATGTATCGTCAGAGGTCTTCTTCGCAGAAAGTTCTTATTGCGGCCACATTGTTCGGGGCATTGTGCTACGTTTACCTACGTGTGCTTGTTTGCTTAATTCAGTAGCGAGAAGGAACTTTCTAAAACTTGAATGCGTAGGTCAACTGGTTGGAGAAAGACGCTGACATGTCATTTCCAACATCCGGGCCATGTGAATTTCGCTGGGTGTCGGCTCGCAGCCTGCGTTGACAGTGATTGACAGCTACCCCACTCTGCGATTGACAGCGATCCCATTCTGTGATTGACAGTTATCTCATTCTGTGATTGACAGTTATGTCATTCTGTGATTGACAGTTATCTCATTCTGTGACTGAGACGATAAAGATTTCTACGTGGATCGTTAACAGGAATGGAAGCAGTGGGTAAGTTATACACGCGCGCGCGCGCGCGTGTGTGTAGCTCTGTTTCATGTTCTGTCACAACATACTTTGTAGACGACTGATTAAGATAATTTCACAATGTTATCAGAATATAGTCGTTAAGTGCGCGCCCGTGCGCGCGCGCGCCACCACACACACACACACACACACGCGCGCGCATACACACACGTAGAGGCGGGGGTATGGGGATTGCTATCGATCGATCGAGCACCATCCCATTGGTTTCTTTTTAAAATGGTTAATTTGTGTGTGTGTTCAACGGAGAGAAATTAAACTAATTAAAAAAAAACAATAACAAACGGATGGTGCTCAGTCAAAAGATTCACCTCCCTGCACAAGCACGCGCACACACACACGCGCGCGCGCGCGTGCGCGCATACTGTGGATGGGGGTGGAAGTGAGGATTAGGTTGGAGAGGAAACGGGCCGTTGGATAGTGTGGAGGTGAAAAAAAAGAGGAGGGAGGGAATGAGGAATCGGAGATAAACATCTGAAGTATCTGTAGTGTGTGTGTGTGTGTTGTTGTTGTTTCTTAGATTTAGCGTCAGTCTATATTAAGACGGTTCAGACAGTCTCAGTGTGTGTGTGTGCGCGCGCGCGCGCGCGTGTGTGCATGCTGTTGTTTTTTGTCGTTGTTGTATTTCTTTGATTTAACGTCTGTGTAGTTACTGTTTTTGTCGTTTGTTAATTCTTTGATTTAACGTCTGTGCACTGTAACTAATACAAGATACACATGCACCCGCGCTCGCGCATTTGTGTGTGTGTGGGTTGCGCGTGTGTGTGTGTATATGTGTGCGCGCGCGCATGCGCGTTTATGTTATATGTGCGCATGCGCAGGGGGTGTGTGTGTTTGTGAGGGGGAGAGAGAGAGAGTGTGTGTGTGTGTAGGGGGGGGTTGTTATTGTTTCTTATCCAATTCAAGTATGTCGACATTAGTGACATCAGAGGTAGGCGTGTGTGTGCGCGCGCGCGCGCGTGTGTGCGTGTGCGTGCGTACGTGAGTGTGTGTATGTGTGGTATGCACGCACATGTGTGCATATGGATAGTGATTCCTCGGATCTTACTTTCCTGATTTCAGTATAAGATTAGTAGTCGATTCTTTCCTTGACTTAAAGAAAACTATTCATCAATAAAAAATAAAAAAGTGAAGATTTATAGATAACAAATAGGCTTTTAAAAAGAAATCAGTCGGTCACTCAAGCAGTTTGATTATCAGTTACTTGGATGCTCGTCCATTTACCGTTTAATGTGATACGAAATCTGTCCGTGATTTTCTCTTGCACGAGTTCAAACAGCTCATCTTGTCCGTACCGGCGAAAAATACAACGATGACACATCATTTATGAGCAGTCACTTGTGTAATGAACAAAAAGGCTCGCAAACTGTAAGATCCATTTTGGCAAGATTTCCGCCCCTTCCGCTCTTCTGACTTATTTTCACCAGAGGTAGGAAAAATGAAATGATTCCTTGTTGATTGTGTCCACAACCATGTTTCCTTTCTCAGTGTGTTCCCATCCATCTTTACGTTTTCATAATGTCCTCACCCACATTTCCTTTCTCTGTGTGTCCCCATCCATCTTTACATTTTCATCATGTCCCCATCCATCTTTACGTTTTCATAATGTCCTCACCCACATTTCCTTTCTCAGTGTGTCCCCATCCATCTTTACATTTTCATCATGTCCCCATCCATCTTTACATTTTCATCATGTCCTCACCCACATTTCCTTTCTCAGGATGGCCACACCCATCGTTCCTTTCTCGTGATGTCCAAATTCATTTTCACTTTCTTTTGATGTCCATACCGGTCTTTCTTTTCTCATGATGTCTACTTCCATCTGTCCTTTCTCACAATATCCACATCCATTTTTGCTTGTTATGATGTCCACACCGATCCTTTGTATGTTACTTTCTCTGTGAGAGGCACAGTCCGTGGTATCTTTTGTCTTTTCTCAGCTTTCTCATGATGTCATCGTCTATCTTTGAATGCTCATGATAATCATACCCATCTTTCCTTTGGTCATGGTTTCATAATCCACTTTTCCTTGTTTTGGGTTTCCTTGTCGATCTTTCGTTTCTTCCCATGGCCGTATCTGTCTTTTGTTTTTCATGATGTCCTTATCTTTACTTTGTTTACGATCTTAATGTTGCAGTTTGTTATTGCCTTTCCTATGATGTTGTCATTTGTCAGGCCTGACGGTTGTTTACTCTCTCCCTTTGTTTTTGGATTTGGGTGGTTTGAACAGCGGTTTCGGTGTTTTTTTTTTTCCTTCCCAGTCTGCTTTCCGTATTCTTTGCGTTTTTTCCCCTTTTGTTGTTGTTTTATTTCATTGTGTGTGTGTGTGTGTGTGTGTGTGTGTGTGTGTGTGTGTGTGTGTGTGTCGGTTGATGTAATTAATTGAATTATTCATCATTGAGATATTCAGGATCGTAAGTCGTGACAGTCATTGTGTACCGAAACAAAGAAGCATTTTTCTGTGATAACTCTTTCCTGCTAAAACTTGTCAGTCAGCTGGGGGCACTAGGGGAGGAAAAGCAGGGCTGCTTCTCTAGTTCTCATTGCTGCCCATCTTCCACCATCTCATTGCTGCCCATCTTCCGCCATCTCAGTGCTGCCCATCTTCCACCATCTTATTGCTGCCCATCTTCCACCATCTCATTGCTGCCCATCTTCCACCATCTCAGTGCTGCCCATCTTCCACCATCTCATTGCTGCCCATCTTCCACCATCTCATTGCTGCCCATCTTCTACCATCTTATTGCTGCCCATCTTCCACCATCTCATTGCTGCTCATCTTCCACCATCTCATTGCTGCCCATCTTCCACCATCTCATTGCTGCCCATCTTCCACCATCTCATTGCTGCCCATCTCATTGCTGCCCATCTTCCACCATCTTATTGCTGCCCATCTTCCACCATCTCATTGCTGCCCATTTTCCACCATCTCATTGCTGCCCATCTTCCACCATCTCATTGCTGCCCATCTTCCACCATCTCATTGCTGCCCATCTTCCACCATCTCATTGCTGCCCATCTTCCACCATCTTATTGCTGCCCATCTTCCACCATCTCATTGCTGCCCATCTTCCACCATCTCATTGCTGCCGATCTTCCACCATCTCGTGCACATTTCATGCGCGCTGAATTTTTTTCTTCTAATACAAGTTGCATCTTATTTCCCTTCCATCGAAGTCGATTGGTTTTTTTTCTCTGTCTCTTTGGTTTTTTACCCTCCCCACCCCACCCCTAGCTCCCATTTTGCACAAAAATATACTATGTAAGTGTTAAACCATATAGTTGTTCTTCTGTTCTCATTTGACCATACTGGAGGTGCGATATAGAGTGGGATGTTGGGGGACGTGTACAATCGAAGTAATGGTGACATTGAGCACTGATCAGGACTGTCGAAGTAATAGTGACACTGAGCACTGATCAGGGACTGTCGAAGTAATGGTGACACTGAGCACTGATCAGGGACTGTCGAAGTAATGGTGACACTGAGCACTGATCAGGGACTGTCGAAGTAATAGTGACACTGAGCACTGATCAGGGACTGCAGAAGCTGGCATCTTTGTACCTCTTTGTTCCGTTACATTGTAGCGCTTTGCGAAGAGTTATGACGGCCATAACGCTTTTTCCTCCCCATCGGTTTTAGAACCCCACCCCATCCCCAGTACCCCCTTCCCCCTGTATTTCTTTCTTTCAGTGATCTGTTCTTTTTCTTCCCCATCGGTTTTAGAACTGCCCCCCCCCCCCCCCCACTTCTTTCTTTGTTTCTCTCATAGATCTGTTATTTCTTTAGCCAGCAAACAAACAAAAAGTTTTTTTAAAAAAGATTTTCTCAGTGGGTGAGAGTCCTGGCGTATTGGTTGACGAAACTCGTCTCAACAACTTTCTTCACCTTGGAATAGTCGTACCTCCAACGTCGAGCGGAGAAGAATGGGTTCCTTCCGTCCCTGTCCTAACAAAGAGGCTGTTTCTACTTTCATACGCTCCTTTGTCCTTTGTACAACTAACAAAGAAGCTGTTTCTACTTTCATACGCTCCTTTGTCAATTGTACAACTAACAAAGAGGCTGTTTCTACTTTCATACGCTCCTTTGTCCATTGTACAACTAACAAAGAGGCTGTTTCTACTTTCATACGCTCCTTTGTCCATTGTACAACTAACAAAGAGGCTGTTTCTACTTTCATACGCTCCTTTGTCCATTGTACAACTAACAGAGAGGCTGTTTCTGCTTCCATACGCTCCTTTGTCCATTGTGCAACTAACAAAGAGGCCGTTTCTACTTTCATACGCTCCTTTGTCCATTGTGCACCAGATAACGGAACATCGTTGACAGCCTCAGTGAAATCAGAACAGCACTGCGCGACGTGTTTTCGGATCGTCTTACCATGCCTCTGTTGCACGTGTCTCTGTTGTTCCCCTTCGCCGGCCGCACGTTGAACAAAGGATAGTTTCCAGTCTCCCCTGTCGATGAAGTCGCTTGAAGACCAGAGTCCAGCGTGTCCCTCTGGCCCTTCAGTCCCTCCACACCTCTTCATCTTCGTTCTGCTGCTGACATCCATCTACAGACTTCCTTCTGTTAGCCCTGAATCCTACAGCTGATGTTTTCCTTTCATACTAGGGTCCCTCCATCTGTAACCAGCTCCCTTTCTCCGTTAGCCAAGCACCGACTTTGACAGCTTTCCGAAAATAGTTTCTTTGAAGAAGTTTTCTTACCCTTCACCATTTTGTTCAATCTACGACTTCTCTGACTCTTGGGCATGGAGTGTGTGTGTGTGTGTGTGTGTGTGTGTGTGTGTGTGTGTGTGTGTGTGTGTGTGTGTGGAGTGTGTGTGAGAGAGAGAGAGAGAGAGAGAGAGAGAGAGAGTGTGTGTGTGTGTGTGTGTGTGTGTGTGTGTGTGTGTGTGTGTGTGTGTGCATGCATTTGGAATGTACGTGCTCAGCGCAATTGTTGACAAAATTTTGTTCGAGCGTGTTGTCATGACTGTCGTGATGTACTGGGCATGTAGCGGCAGCAGCAGCAGTAGTAGTAGTAGCAGTAGTAGTAGTAGCAGCAGTAGCAGCAGAAGTAAGATTCGCGACGAAGCACCACCAGCCATAACAGTTCTAGAAAGCGCAGTACTCGTTGTAAACCAAAAATGATATTGAAAATTGGCATAGACATATTGTTGCTGGTAATTACTGCCACTGTTGTAATTTCTTTTTTTTAATTTTCCCCCAGTCACTCAGTGCTGACTCAGGGTGTAATTCTCTTTTTTCCGTTTGTTTTTTTAAAACTGATCCCCTTCCCGCTCACCTCCCCTCCCCTCCCCATCTTCCCGCTCACCTCCCCTCCCCTCCCATCTTCCCGCTGTCTCCTTCTCCTTCCTCCTTTATAATCAAACCGCGCTAATTGGGAAACATGTTAAGCCTGCTTCTTTCTCTTTTTCCCAACATGTGAAACAGGTATGGGGTGTAGAATGAGTCATTCAGCAGTGTAGACAAGCATATGTAAACGCTTTGCATTGAACGACATGTTAAGGTCGATTTCACAGTTGATTTGAACCATTTCTGTTCGTTTGAGGGATTTTCACATTCGATTCTGACAGGGTTTAATGTGGTCAACATGAAATGAGGTTTGAAGGGAAGTCAGTAGAATTAGATTGTGACCACATTGTGACAGGTCTATACTGCCTTTTCACTGGTAGTTCCGTGCGATCCTCAGGCAATGTTTTTCGGGTTGTTGTTTTTTTTCATTGTTACAGTTTTGAAAGTTTCCGAACGGTAGATAGAAAACGTCATTTTGAATGGAGTCAGGAGTGTATCAAATGGTGACTACATTATGAAGTTTCCTCATGATTGATGTGAAGTTAAATTTTAAACCGGAGGGGGGGGGGGGGCTATATTCTTACAAGCTTCGACGTGGAGTTCAGGGGAATTAAACAGTGACTATGTTCTGAAAATTTAAAAAGAGGTGTTGAGAATTCTGACAACTGTCAGCACTCTTAGCTACAAAATGAAGTTTGGATCGGGAGAATTTGGTAAGTGTGAACACTCGGAGTTCTAGTGTAGTCGATGAGGAATCAACTCAGAAGAGGGGTCAGAGGGGTCAGGAGATCAGTAACTAACGACCAAGCGGTGTGACATGCTCCGCGGTATTTACAGTAAACGAAAAAAACGAAATTAAAGAAAACAAAGGGCACAGACCACCGTTACGAGGCCGCTTACGATTTCATTCAGCTAGCACACGCAAAGCCCATAAACGAAGACGCACACGACCACACCCAACACTTTGCTCAGGTTAACAACAGTCAGGGACTGTTAAGACAACATGTGCAGTTATATTCAGTGTGATGTTCAGCTCCAAAAGAAAGAAAAAAGATCACCTTCCGCTTCCTTGTCTCTGTTCATGGCGAATAGCATCGAATGCACAAAGGCTGCTGTGACTTTGAAACTCGTAGGTATCTTAATAGAGTTCTCTTGATAGTAATCGTTTGAATCGGATAGGTGGCTTGTGAACGCTCACACACACACACACACACACACACACACACACACACACACACACACACACACACAGAGTCACACGCATGATTGCGCATACGCACGGGCACGCACGCACGCACGCACGCGCACGCACGCACGCAATGACTGAATTCAGCCAGACAGGCAGGACACGACCAGACGGGGCAGAGAGGTGAGAGAGGGGAAGGGGGGGGGAGACTGAGTGAGTGACTTGGACTGACTGAGAATGATTCAGCCTCAAGGACAGGCAGGGACTCGACAGTCGGGCAGAGAGAGAGAGAGGGGGGGGGGGAGTGGGGGGGAAGTGACTGACTAACTGATTGAGCAGCCAGACTGGCCGACACCGAAGAGGGGCCAGAGAGAGAGTGAGTGGGGGGGGGGGGGAGAGTGAATGATGACTGTTCGATTTCTGCCAGACAGGCAGACACCGACATGACGCGCAGAGAGAGAGAAAGGGGCGGGGGGTGGGAGTGAATGACTGACTGACTGATTCAGCCAGACTAGGCAGACACAACAGACGGGCAGCGACGGAGAGAGGACTGGACTGATGACGGACTGATTCAGCCAGGACAGGCAGGACACGGTCAGACGGGCAGAGAGTGTGAGAGAGAGAGAGGGGGGGGTGGGGGGGGGAGACGGGGGTGACAAACAGCGACGGTAGACAGGACAGAGAGAATGGCAGACAGTCTGATGACTGACGGACGGACGGGTTCGGGTGGGGAGAGAGAGAGAGAGATGAGTGAGGGAGAGAGAGAGTGATTCTTGTCTGGCCCCCAGCATGCCTTTTACTCTCTTATTCTCACGATCCATCTCCAAACCCGACTTCCTGCCTTTGAGACAAGTTTCAACCAATCCTCCCCCCTTGGGGGTAGTCCGCCCGAACCTAATAAGACACCACGGGATCAAACCCATTGCCTTCTATGGTGGTTCAAGAACTTTCCCCTCATGAATCTCCCCCTCTTTCAATTCAGTCTGGGGTCAACAGAGGGTGCCATATCTCCTTGGTTCTAGGACATAAAGTGATCCTCCACCCACAAGGAATGTTCTAGGTCACAGGTGCTTAAAAAAAAGCAAACAAAACTCCAGCTAACGGGCACATTGGCGGCTAGTCAGATGGTATTAATATAGCTAATGACTCGGTGAATGCTCAGTTTCGTGGACTCGATATAAACAACAAAAACAAACGTGATTATTGTAACAGTTATAAGAGGGGTAAGGGGGGGGGGGGTGGTGGGGGTAAGGTTTTCCCACAGCTATCAAGGCCAATGCCGCAGTAAGATGTATAAATACGCCAGAAGGACTCGTGAATGCCTTGTGGGTGGACTTATAATTTAAAAAAATTTTAAATAAATAAAGATAGACAAAAAGGGAATATTGTGATCATCGAAAGAAGGATAGTAAATAACTCCACAGCTAACAAGGCCCCATTGGCGCAGTCAGATGCGTATTAAATACGACCTAATTGTCTCGTGAATGCCCTGTTTAGTGGTCTTAAAAAAGAGTGAATGTTATCATTTTAAATCAGGGTTAAAAAACAGCTAAACGAGGCCAATGGCGCAGTCAGATGGTATTTAATACACTCAATGACTCGTCAATGCCCAATCAGGTAGTATTTATCATTTTAAGAATGGGGGAGGGAGGCGGGGGGGGAGGGGGACTCAAAGCTAGCTGGGCCTATGCGCAGTCAGATGGTATTTAATTACAATAATGATCGTCATTGCCCCAAAACGTTATGTAATTATCAAATTAAAAAGGGGGAGGGAGGGGGAGGGGACTCATAGCTAACAAGGCCATGGCGCAGTCAGATGGTATTAAAACACGCCTAATGACTCGTTGAATGCCGCTTACGTAGGACTAACACACTGTGATGTAATTGATCAAATGTAAAGAGGGGGGGGGGGGGGGGGAGGGACTTCCACAGCTAAACAATGGCCCATGGCGCAGTCAGATAGTATTAAAACGTCTAATGGACTCGTGGTATGCCCCTGTTAAGTTGTCATAAAAAAAAGGTGAAAGTTTATTTAATTCAGGGGGTTTAAAAAAACAGCTAATAGGCAATGGCGCTGTAAGATGGCATTTTTTAAGCCTAATGACTGTTGAAATGTCCTGTTACGTGGTCTTTAAAAAAAGGTGGGTATGGTATCATTTAATTCAGGGGTTAAAAGCAGCTAACGGGGACCATGCGACAGTCAGATGGCATTATATACGCCTAATGACTTGTGACATGCCCTCGTCATTGAGTGATGAAAAAAAAAGTTAATTAATCGTCAAATAAGGGGGGGGGGGGGGGGGGGGGGGGGGGAATCTCCACCGTCAACACGGACTATGGCGCAGTTCAATGGGGGGGGATGGTATTAAATACGCTTAAGACTCGTGAATGCTGGTATGTGGTCATCAAGGTACTGTGTACCATATCATAGCCTAATGAAAGATAGCATAAACTGCTGGAATGCACGCGTGTGGGTCAGTTTGACCCTGCCTGATTCACGTCGGGTTCTCGGAGTACTTATAGAATCCATGGAGAGCTGGCTCACTGTGTGGGTCCCGAGACGAGGGGGGAGCAGGAGTGGGCGGGTCAGCGGACCGCCCGTTTGATGGTGGGAGGGATGGGTGGGGTGGGGGGGGGTGGTTTTTGGTGCTGGGGGTGGGGGTCGTCTGTCAAGGGGGTTCGGTTTGTTGGAATCTGTCTCAATGGGGGTGAGGGTGTATGAGGTGGATCGGAGATTTAACTTGTGGAAACAGTCTGGTGGTTCTGAAATTGAATCTTCGAGTGCAGTACATTGGTATTGCGGAGGTGGGAGCGCGCTGCGCGCACAGGACATGTTGTATATTTTGTTGTTATTCGCCTCATGCGGTTGCGGATGGAATGTCTGGAATTATGACGTCCTGGAAGTGACATCGGCGGAAAGTGCTTCATCCCGGAAGCGGAAAGTGACATCCCGAAGTGACATCGGCTGATGTGACATCATCCCGGAAGCGGTAGTGACAGAAGTGACATCAGAGGGAAATGACCTCCATGGTGTCGTGACCTCGTGGATACGTGTCGGGGATTGGTAAAGGGGCGTCACCCAAATTAGTTCGAGCGAAAGAAAAGAGGGTTTGAAAGCAAGCGGAGCGTGTGGGGGAAGGGGCAGCACGGTCACAAAAAATTAAAATAATTAGTGGTGCGAGAGGCGGGTGACCAAATAAAAAAAAAAAATAAGGGATTGGAAGCCAACCGGAGCGTGTAGGGGGGGGGGGCGTGAAGGGGAGTTTCGGAGGACGTCACCCCCCCCACTCCACCCCCCCCGTGGACACGTCATTCGGTGTCGGAGTAGTACGTACTTCATGCTAAGGGAAAAAAAAGTTTTATTCTAACGCTGATATGTAATGATAGAAAATAAAATTTTTTTTATTGCTCCCTCTGTTTTTGTCTGGGCTTGGGACCAGCCTGTTAAACTATCTACGATAGATGATACAGGGCAACATTAGGTATTTTTTCGTTAGCCTATACACAAATCATTAATATAAAAAATGAAAAAATTAAATCAAAAGGGGTTCAGTGATGATTCCATCCTCTTGAACTCGTCTCTTGATGTAGAAGAAAGAAAGGGCATCTCGACGGGTTGATAGTGTAGACTGTCTTTCCATCCTTCCTGATGCTCTGTTGATTTCCGCATCCGTTGGTCTGAGTTTGTAGCTACGTCGAGATAGTGGGTCTCTAGTGAGATCGTTCTGTTGGTTTGTTTAGTCCTTTGCAGCTGTGTTTGTCATCGAGTCTCCGAAGCAGTAGTTGGTTTGGAGCACAGTGCCACGATTCCGTCCCTTAATATCCGTCTTGAGAGACCCGGGGGCGTTTCTCAAACTTTTGACGAGTCTTTCAACAGGGAGGAGGGGAGTCCCAAGGCGCGTGTCCGCGGACACGGCATCCACAAACTCCGATGGTGCGTGTTAGCAGGCCGGGAAGGAAATCCAACGGGGATTTCTTGATTACGAATTCTCGCGGTGTTAGGCCGGACAGCCTCTTCCAAGGTAGGGGTGTGTGGCCATATACGAGAGTCTGGTCCATTTTCGCAGAGCTGGTAATTTGTGCGGGGTACAAACTTGTCCAAGCAATCGTAGTGAAACTGGAGATTTCTCAGCTTGGCGTACTGGTAGACGAAATTATAGCCGTTGTGTTGTGGTAAATTCCACACAAGTTTGAATTTGGCCAGTTCACCTCGTATATGTTTTCTGTCATTGGAGTCTGTATTCGAAAGAAGGTTCGTTGATGAGGCTTTTGCGCTTTCTCTCCATTCATACGTAGGGACACGTCGGTGTGCTTTGCGATGTTGGTGATGGTTTTTCCGTACGCAGAGTTTACAAGCAACTTAATAGTTTCAGACAGAATTGATGTGGTTGGATCCTGATATCTGACGACGAGCGTTGGATACAGTTTCACCAAACTGTTGAAAGCAGGCTTGGGGCTGGTTTTCGACAACTTGTTGGTTGTCGGTCCTTCGAGTCGAGCGGGGAGGTACCATCGGAGCTAATGGGGTGGTCAGGAGAATCCTTTGGCCAAAGTAACTCCCGTTGAGGGTCATTCTGGGTTGTACTCAATTGATGGACGGCGTTTGCGTAGCTTTTCATAAACGACCCAATGTCGTCTCGACCCACTTCCGCGTTATTGAATAGGGAGGCATCTCAGCAAATGTGTTCCGACGATGTTGCGGAACATCGATGTCACACGCCACAAGACAAAGAGTGTACTTTGTCACGGCTTTGACACTGTCATCAGCTCGATAATACTCAATCCTCCGAAACCGGGTTGGGTGTTTTGGGCAGTTGCTCGTGCAAAAAATCGTTGTATTGCCCGTGCTGTTGTTGTCCCGCTCCATTACATCCCAATTTGAAATGGGACATTGATCTTGACTGTGTTTTGTCTCACATTAGTCTGCGTGTCTTCGGTGCTTGTGTTTCAGCTCTTCAAGTTTTTTACCATTGAAAGGGTTGATTGGTCAAGTTCTATGTTTGGGGACAGTCGTGGACAGTGAAAAAACCAAACGTTGAAGATATACTGGTGTTTTCCGCATCCAACCAATCTTAACCGATGCGGCCCCCGTTGTACCGAAAGCGTGTTCTTTTACTATTGAACTTATGCTGCAAATGATACCCTCGCTTTTCATCACCCACTCCAACAACTCTCGCGACAGCTGTCCGTATTTGTTTGTTTTTTTCGGCTCTAAGCAGATTTTCTTTTTTCTGATGACTGGATTTTTATGTGGGGCATGTCTTGCATCAGTGCCCAGAGATACAAAGCATTGGCATCGGATACTTTCAACGTTGTACCGGCTTTCAGGATTGTCCTCTGTACGTACGTTTTGTTTTTCTCATGATAGCGATGTAAAATCGATCGAGGGGCACCTACATCTGTTCCACGAAGCAGACTGTGCAAGTCCTTACGGATCTTCATTGAGAAGGAAAAATAAACTCTCGGGGGCAGTGTTTTGAAAGATATCGCAGGGTGAGACCCGGAACGCCGATGGGCGGTCTTTCAGCATGTCCAGCCCTAAAGTGTGTATAAAAACAGGGGTCTGTCTTTCCAGAGCTTGTAGGAAGGGTGCGACGTCTGTGTTGTTATACCACGTTAGAAGTCTTTCATGGTGGTTATGTTTTGAATTCTCTCCAAAACACGTTGACAATAGGCATAGTCTAACTTACTTATCGACGCATTTTTTATGAACTGATGAAGGGCCTCTGGGAGGTGGAAGATGATCCTTTCAAGTGTCAGTGTCGTGATAAACTCAGTAGGGAAAGAATCCTTTCTTTTTCCTCTACATCAAAAGCTGCGAGGTACTGGCGTAGTAAAATCCAGGGGCAAGTAATTGTGGTTGTCAAAAATTTGAGCTTTGTTGTGCTGATAATTTGTACTCGTTGTTGGTTTTGTCAAGAAATTGAAAGGGGTTCGAGTATTCCTGGTGGTCTTAATCTTCGTCAACACCGTTTCCATCTCTCTATCCTTCGGATGTTGGGGTCGAATGATTGTCAATCGCTCAAAGAGTAAGGCTTCATGAATTTCGTGTCATTTTGGCGTGTTAAACCCACCACGAGTTCCTGGAGGATAATCATCAGTTTCGTTCTTGTTCAGCGGCAGAGAGACTGGTATTCTGATGATTGTTTTTCTTCCTCTTCCGCTTCACTTTGGTCAGATGTTCAAATACAGGAGCATATTCTTCTATGAGAGGCCATAAGCGTGGTAGGATAATTATTCCAGGAATAATCCACCATTTTGTTTACGAGAACTTGAGGATCCACTGCAGTAACGAACACAGATGGGTGGATTCTTCAGCCGAGGGTTAATGGAACACCACACTGACTGACAAAGGAACGTGTTTTTTTTCACGTACTCGGTATTAGGGTCCATCGTTTTGGGCTGAGGAAGATCATGGCATCAAAATAGACTTCAAATAATCGACGGCACGATAATGAAATAAAAATCTGTGTCCTCCACGGATGCATTCTCCTTCAATATTCAAGAGGGGTTGTGATGGGTGATAGAATCCTTGGGATAGACGTGTTTTGTAGTTGTTCCTTTGCAAGTCAAGTTCGTGACGACGAAGTTCCTTTCTTCTTTCCACGGCTGTCCGCATTTAGGCAACCGAACGCGTGAGCGCTTTATTGACGTCGGTTGATGTAACAAAAATGAATTTCGTCGTTGTGGAGGTCATTGTGGTTGGAGTATTTTCTGGCACCGCGACGACGAGGGATGAGGCAAGGAGGCGACTCGCTTTCGTCGCTATTCGAGACATCCCCGTTGACTCCGAATCGTTCTTCCAATGCTTCCATGTCAGAGTAAGGTAACGCCGGAAAAATCGGACGCGTGGCGGGGTCCCTTCCACTTCCGAACAGACTCCCGAGTCGGGGCCTGGAGTTCGTGTCGACTGCGCCTCTATGCAAAGGCCAGGCACCTGAAGATGCACAAGTTTCTCGAATAGGAAATGGTGGTTTCTGTCACTCCACCAGGGTGTAAATGGACTCGTTGTTTCTTGATTGAAGGTAGGGAGGGCAGAGTCGCTGCAGCCGATGGGAAAGTCAGGGCACGGGTAGACATAAAAAGCTGGCTAGATGCACTGCCGGGGCGGTAAATTGAGTCTGGTCGTTGTTGTCTGGCATGCTCCGCAACATGTCCGTGTTGTTGAGTTCTTCAGAAAACGTTCAAAATCTTCTTGCGGTTGTTGATGAGGCGAGGCGCCTCGGAACACCTGGCATTATTTTGAGAGTCGTGTAAAATTCGTTTTTCATCTTTTCTCGATGATGGGAGAATGAATGAAATGGCTGAGGTTGTTGGAAATCGTTTTGTCTGCCTTTACAAAAATTTTTACGAGGTCATCGTTCCAGTCTGGCGCCCTCTACTTTCTCAAACGGATGTTATACATGGACTGTCGCGTTCCTTCGAAGGATGGGTGCGAACTGGCGTCCAGTTGTCATCGTTGAGTTGACATTTTCGGGAACCACTTCCGTGGGGTCAAATCGACGGAATCCGTAACGTTATCCTGGCGTGGTCTTTTCAAGGATGTAGTAGAAGGAGTCTATCGCTTGTGCGGTATTTTCCTTTTACGTACCGTAGGACGTTAGTGTGGGAGCTGGGCCTTTGAAGATTCTTTTCTTTAAATTCTTTTACACAGACTCGGCATCGGAGTTAGGGACGGACATTATGTTGGTTTTTATTTGACATGTCGTTTGTGAGTTTATTTGTTAGTAAAGAACCACTGCCGCCTGTCTGGGCAGGGACAAAGAAGTAACGCCACCCGTTGATGGAGTTTGGTGTTCCATTTTCTTGAAGAAAAAATAAACGCATGTACTGGAAATAGTGTATCAAAATATAAATGTTGTTTATGATTGAATCTACTACTTTCGTTCTTTGTTCATTTATAAAGAAATAATAAATTATCCTTACTATCCACGTTCTGGACGTGAAAAGAATTTTAAAACACAAAAAAAAACACACACTCAAAAAAAAAATAAAAAAAAAAAAAGCTGGTAATAGTTTGGGGCATAATGTTTGTTTTTAAAATGAGGGGGGGTCAGCCATTGGTTTTTATAATGAGGGGGGGACAGCATTCACCACCACAATATATTCTATGTAGTGAACAATCTTGTTTGCGTGTGTGAGGATCAGGATTTGTTATGTGTTCCCTTTTCCACGTTTAACGAATATGATGTAATGTTTACGATTACTTTTTTTCTATTTATTCGTACTGTGGATCATGTGTACACGAGCGTCTGGGATGAAGATGACACGATCTACGTTGTCTAGGTTAAGGTAAGAATTGTTTAGCATGTTTTTGTTTATGCTAATGAACATGAAATTAAATAGATTGTTTGTAATATCCGGTCGTCTTAAAATGTATTGTTCAGTGGTTTTCATTTTTTCTCTGTTTCAGATAAAAATGATTGTGGTACATATAATATACTCGATGTGGGGAACGAAAATTTTCAAAAACCAACGTGTGTTTCTGTTGTGTGTTTGCTTTGTACGTAAGTTTTCTACGATCTGGAATACGTGGGTCATCTTTTTATGTTAAAGACGAGCATATTGTTCGAGCAGTGTATTAATATATAAAAATATAGTTATTCGTTTTTTATGCGTTTTATCTAAAAGATTATTCAATCTTACGAGTCTCAAATGCTAGACTCTTAGTTGTTCTTTATAAAGGAAAATATCAAAAGTAAAAAAAGAAATTTTTGTTATATTCATCTTTCCTTTGTCTGAACCCATTCCGCCATTTAGGTAATTTCGATCTGGTGGACGTTGTGGCCTTTTGCGCTCCTTCTCTCTCTTGTTATCCGGGTACTTTTTCCCCCCCCCCCCCCCCCCCCGTCAAGAGTATTCATGGTTCGAGTTATAAGCTCAAGCGCTTTTACGTGTTATGTGTTTGGGTCTTTTGGAGTTTGTTGTTTTATGATGTGTATGAGATCGATGGGGGCTCAGTGGCGTATGATATGCTTTTTTTTCTATGTATAAACAACACTCAAAACAATATACATAACAAACATCCGAGTTCCTCATTATCAGTCACTGACCATCGTGAAAAGGGACATAAGAGACGAGGCAGATAAAAATTCACTCTCTCGCGTGACAGCGCAAAGAATGAAAACAAGATAAAAAATAACTCGTTGTCTTTTTGTTTAATACAAGCGTACATATTACTTCACATTAAAACGAATTGTAACAGGTAATCCACGTATAAGGTAAAAATAGTACAGGGTCTCTATCTCTCTCTCTCTCTCTCTCTCTCTCTCTCTCTCTCTCTCTCTCTCTCTCTCTATTTCTCGCCACTTCATTTACATGCGAGCATTTATACACTATTTCGGTATAACATATTGTAAATAGTTAGCGCTCTCCCTAGGTTCAGAAAAAAAAAGATTTCGGGTACAATACGTACATCATTAACGTAAACAAAACAAAACAATTATCGTATTTATCAAAACAAAAACTTTCAGATTCATTTCAATCATCAATATAATGAAAAACGATTATACTAATTAATTCTTGATTCAAGCACATATTTACGCATGTTAAAAGTCATAAATTTCTTTTTTTTATAGGTATTATTTTTCTCTTTCCTCAGAGTTAAAAAGAAACGGTTAAGTCCACGGATACGTTGATGAGATGATGATCGCGTTTGTGAGTGTCGCATGTCGTTGTGTGTGTAACATTGCGAAACATGTTTGTAGGACTATTTATATAGAAATAAATTAGCGCTTCAGCGACGGAGCTGGTATGTCCGGTGTTGTTGTTTCCGGTTCAGCGTTGATTCGGTATTCCGGGGTTTCGCTTCAGGAGACGATTCTGGTATATCCGGTGTTGTTGTTTTTCAGCGATGATTCGCGTATTTACCCCACCTTTTTTTTTTTTTTATTTTTTTTTTGGTCACGGTGTTTCCCTGCGGATTCTGTCTGGTAGGTACTCCTCTCTTTTTTTTTCCTCTTTACGTTGTCGCTGTTGACGAAATTCAGTGGTAGTAAACTCCGGTTGTTCATGTTGTTGTTGTTCAGTCAGTCCAGTTGTCTCCTTCCCACGTTGTTTTGTGTCCTTGTATCTGCACGTTGTTGACTGGCATCTCGATTTACGGAATTCTGGTCGGTTATAATCTTCCAGACAGTCTTTTCTTGTCTGTAGAACGTTCAAACACCGCTTGATGGAGGCAACGCCTAATTGGGTCGGTTTTATTTTCCCTCTTTGACCTTTGTAGGTACAGCGTTGTGAAGGATATGAATTTTCACACGTTTTCTCCACGTTTTCACGGGTGGCGTACACGTTTCTAATGACTTTCGAGTTGTGTTTGATGGAAAAAGTGTAGTGTTAGCCCTTTGTCGGCCAACACCTTCACTTTACAGTTTGTATGTATCTCTCTCCCTTCATCACATTTTTCATCAAACTACAACTCTGAAGTCTTTTTGAAACGTGTTAGTATACGTGAAAACGTGAGAGAAAAAGTGTGAAATTCATATCCGTTCACTATCGCTGTTCCGACTAATGGGTCAAAGAGGGAATATTAAACCGACACAAAGAGGCGTTGCCCTCCATCAACGGGAGTTTGATCGTTTGCTGAAAAGTCTAGATAAGATGTCTGGAAGATTATAACGGACAGGATGTCAGGAAATTCGAGTGCCAGTCAACAACGGAGTGCTGATTCAGGACTCTAAACAACGTGGGAGGAGACTTCGGGTCTGACTGAAAAAAAACAAAAAACATGAAATCCGGGTTACGACCCAATGAAGTTCGTTCAAACAGCGACAATCGTAAAAGAGGAAAAAAAAAAGAGTGGGGGACATTCCAGGACTGAATCGAAGGGAATACACCGTGACCAAAAAAAAAAAAAAAAAAAAATAAGGTGGGCCAAAAACCGATTCATCGCTGAAAAACAACAAAACCGGATATACCAGATCGTCGCTGAAGCGAAACCACGGAAATTCCGACCGAATCATGCTGATCCGGAATCAACAACAACGGACTTACAGTCGTCGCTGATGCGCGTAATTTTTTTATACTATAAGTTTGGCTATCCACAAACTGGTGTCATTTCGCATTTTGTGACACTCACAAACGACATTGCGACACTCACAATCGCGAGCATAATATCATTTAGTATCGGGACTTACAATCGTTTCTTTTTTACTCTGTGGTAAGAGAAAAAATCATACCTTAAAAAATAGTTAATTTGAATGACTTTTTAACATGCGTTTATATGTGCGTGAATCTAGTGTTATTTTTTGTATATACGTTTCATTTTTGGATGATTGAATGGAATCTGTAAGTTTTTGTTTTGTTAAATACGATAATTTGTTTTGTTTGTTTCGTTAATGATGTTCGTAGTGGACCCGTATTTTTTTTTTCTGTACCTAGGGAGTGCGCTAACTATTTACTATTTGTTTTACCGTAAATGTGTTTATGCTCGCTTTGTTAATGATGTGCGTGAAGAGTAGAGAGAGAGAGAGATGAGGGAGTGAGAGAGAGAGAGAGACCCTGTACTATGTTCCTTTTACGTGGATTAAACGTTTACAATTCGTTTTTTTGTGAAGTTTAATATGACGCTTGTAATAAACAAAAGAAATCGAAGTTTGTTTTTATCTTGTGTTCATTCGTTTGCCGCTACGGTCTCGACTATTGAGATACGTGTGTTGTTTTCTGCCTCGTTCTCTTATTTCCTTTTCACGGGTGTCTGTGAATGAGATTGAGGTACTCGGATGTTTGTTATGTATATTGTTTTGAGTGTGTGTTTTAACTTAGAAAAATAAAGCATCATTCGCCTATGAGCCACAGCGTTCTCTTAACACAGCTTAAAAAAAACAAACTCAAAAGACCCAATACAATACTCGAAAAAGGCGGCTTGAGATTAACGCGACTTGAATACGTCTTGGACGGGAAAAGAAAAAGATCCGTGATTACTAAGAGAGAGTAGGAAGCGCAAAAGGCCACTACGTCAAGTGATCGGATAATTACCGAAAAATGGGCGAGGTGGTTCAGACTTGGAAAAAGAGAATTTTAAACAACTTTTCTTTTTTACTTTTGAATTTCTTTTTAAAGAACAAATACGTATTGGTCTAGCTTTTACTCGTAGAGTTTGTATAATCTTTAGTTAAAAACGCCTTTAAAAAACGTTATAAATTTTTTTTTTTTTTTAAACTGATCGAACTTGATGCTTCGTCGTTAACATAAATGATTGTATGCATCCACGTAGTCCAAAAGCGTTGTAATCCCTTAATTCAAGCTTCTCACGTCAGATAACTCACGTGGGTTATGATTTTTCGTTCCACCAATATCGATTTATTTATGTTCCTCATCATGTGTATCTGAAACAGAGAACAAAAGGTAAAAACATGATAAACAATTCATTTTTAAGACGTCCGGATATTACAAACATCTATTTTATTTCTTGTTCATTTGCATAAACAAAATTACATGCTATAACTTACTTACCTTAACATAGACATAGTTGATCGGGTTCATCTCATTCCCAGTCCGCTCGTTTGTGTCTCTGATCCTCTGTACGTATAAATTGAAAAAAAGTAATCGTAACGGTATCATCATATTCGGTCTTAACGGTGGAAAAAAAGGGAATACATATCAAATCCTGATCCTCTCACACGCAAACAAGATTGTTCACGTACATAGAATAAATTTGGTGGTGGTGGGATGGCTGTCCCTCTTTTAAAAACTAACTTATAGTCCCAAAACTTTTACCAGCGTTTTTTTTTTTTTTTTTTTTTTTTTTGTGATGTGTGTTTTTTTTTGTGTTTTAATTTTCTTTTTTCAGCCAGAACGTGGTAGTTGGATTATTTTATTTTCTTTAGAAATGACAATGAAAGAAGTTGTGAGTTCTATCATATAAAAAATTTTTGTTTGTTACAATATTTCAGTAACTTGCGGTTTTTTTTTTCTTTCAGAAATTGGAACACTAACTCCTTCATCGGGTGGCGTTACTTCATTGTCATGCCCAGATTGCGGATGGCTTATAAACAAATATAATCTCAAACGACATGCAAGAAAAACATCAGAATGTCGTCTCTACTCCGATGCAGTGTCTGTGGTAAGAATTTAAAAAGAAAATGGAGATCTTCAAAGGCACCTTGCTCACTCACCGTCGTCCTCGGTTCGCGAGACTCTTCTACTACAGCGTGAAAAGACATCGAAAGGATCTGTTACGGAATTAGGCGAGTTTGGACCCCACGGATGTGGATCCTCGGGACGAGTCAACTCTTCGATGACATACTGGGACGCCATGCGCCCCCCAACCCATCATTACGAAGGAACGCGTCAGTCCATGTATTTCATCAGTTTGGTGAAGTAGTGGAGCGCCTGACTGGAACGATGACCTCGGAAATTTGTGAAATGGCAGGACATAACGATTTTAATTTCCAACCTCAGCCATTCTTTCTTTCTACATCATCGAGGAAAATGATGACTATCGATTTTTTCACGCCTCTCCAAAATATTGCCAGGGTGTTCGAGGCGCCTGCCTCATCAACAACCAAGAAGTTTTTGATCGTTTTCTGAAAGACTCTTAATCACGGAAATGTTGGAGATGCCAGCATACAACGACCAGGACTCCAAGTGGACCGTCCACGCAGTGGACATCTAACCAGCATTTTTGTCATCCCGTTGTCTGACTCTTCCATCGGCTGCTGCGACTCTGCCATCACTACCTTCATCAAGGAACAGCGAGGCCATGTACACCCTGGGAGTGGACGTGAACACATTTTCCTTACGTGGGATACTTTGTTCTTCTTCGGTGCCTGGCCTTGCATAGAGGCGTCAGTCGTCACGAACTCCAGGCCCGGTCTAGGGGAGTGCTGTTCGGAAGGGAAGGGAAACCCCCCCCGGCCACGAGGTCCGATTTTTCCGCGTTCGTTTCCTTATCTGACTTGAAGCATTGGAAGAACGATTCGGAGTCACACGTGGATGTCTTCGAATTCGACGAAAAGCGTGTAGCCTCCTTGGCCTATCCCTCGTCGTCGCGGGGTGCCAGAAATACTCCAACTCTATGTCCGTCTCAACTCCGAAAATCATTTTTGTTACAGCACCAAGTTCAATAGAAGCGGCTCACGCGTTCGGTTGTCCTAAATGCGGTAAGCTGTGGAAAGAGAATGGGATGCTTCGTCGTCACGAAACATGATTGCAAAGGTGACAACATCAAAACACCGGTCTATCCCGGAGGAGTCTATCACCCTCACCAACCCCTCTGGGAATATGGAAGGAGAATGTAGCATTGGTGTCACTGATTTTTTTTTTCCTTATCGGGCACGTTCGATTTTGTAGTCTATTTTGATGACCATGATCTTCCTTCAGCCCAAATCGATGGACACTAAGACCGGTCGTGAAAATAACACGTTCCGTGTCAGCAGTGGGTCGTTACATATTCCTCGGCTGAAGAAACTGTATGTTTCGTTTCCTGAAGGGATCTAACGGTTCGTCGTATACAAAATGGTGGTTTATCTGGAATCAAATTATCGTCACGTTATGGCCTTTATCAGAGAAGAATTTGCTCCTGTATTTGTACAACTGGACCATAGGGGATGCGGAAGAGGAAGAAAAACAAAGGCTTCAGAAGAATGTACTCTCTGACGCTGATAAGAAACGAAAACTGGATGTTTATCTCAGGAACTTCCCGTGCATGTGGGGTTTAACAGTGCCAAATATGACACGAATGTAATGAAGCTTCCTGATTTGAGCGTACTTTTCAATCTTTCGACCCAACAATCCGAAGGATCGTGAGATGGAAATAACGGTTGTTGACGAAGATGAGGACCACAGGAAGAACTCGGATCCTTTCAAATTTCTTGTCAAAAAAACACCCGAGTACAAAGTATCGGCTCATCAAAGCTCAAATTTTTGCGACATCCACAATATATCTTGCCTGGTTTTTTCTTTCGCCAAGTACCTCGCAGCTTTTGTTGTAGAGGATAAGAAGGATGCTTTGCCCTACGAGTTTATAAAGTCTCTGGGTCCCGTTTGGAAATGGATCATCTTCACCTCCAGAGGCTTCTTCAGTTCATTAATAAAGGCGTCGATAAGTTTGGAGGAATAGGGCCTATTGTCAAGTGTTTTGGTGAGATCAAAACATGAACACCATGAAAGTACTTTCTATACGTGGTTTATCAACAAAGACGTCGCACCTTCCTAACAAGCTTGGAAAGGTCAGAACCCTGTTTTATCATACTTTAGGCACTGGACATGCTGAAAGACGCCATCGGCGTTCGGGGTTCTCACATGCGATATCTTTTCAAAACACTTGCCCCCGAGAGTTATTTTTCCTTGCTCAATGAAGATCGTATGGATTGGCACAGTTGGTTCGTGTACTGATATGGTAGTGGCCCTCGATAGTTTTCATCGCTATCTATGTGAAAAAACATATCGTTCGTTCGAGGCATTCCGGATAAAGCCGGTACGACGTTGTGAAAGGATACGATGCAGATGCTTCTGTATCTCGGGGCACTTGATTGCAGACATGCCCAAGAATAATCCAGGTCATCAGAAAAAAAGGAAAATCGCTTTAGAGCCGAAAAAAAACAAACAAAATACGGACAGCTGTCGCGAGAGTGGTGGGAAGTGGGTGATGTAAAGCGGGTATTCATTTGCAGATTAAGTTAATGTAAGTAAACGCTTTCGGACAACGCCGCTCTTTCGTTTGTTTGATGGATGGGATGCGGAAAAACAACACAGTTATATCAGTTTCGGTTGTTTGTTTCACCCCCCCCCCCCCTCGGTTTCACGACGGTCCCAAAACAAAGAAACATTGACCTTCAACCCCTGTCAATGAGAATAACGTTGGAGAGCTGAAACAAACTCCGAAGACATCGCAGACTATTTGAGAAAACTTGTCAAGATCAATGCATTGAATAGTGGGTGGGTGAATGGGCAGCAGGGTCATTCAACAAGCTTCGGGCAATACAACGATTTTTGCACGGAGCACTGCCCAATACACCCCATTAACGTTTCGTGATTGAGGTATGATCGGTGCTGATGTCATTGTCAAAGCCGTGACAAAGGTACACTCTTTGGTTCTTGTGCAGTGTGACATCGAGGTTCCGCAACTTCTTCGTGATTCACTTTGCTGAGATGCCTCCCATATCAAGAACGCGGAAGTTGGGTCGAGACGACATTGGGTCGTTTATGAAAAGCTACGCAGAACGCCGTCATCTATTGAGTCAACCAGATAGACCCTCATTCGGAGTTACTTTGCCTATGGATTCTCTGACCACCCCATTGCTCCGTAGGGTACCTCTCGCACGGACTCGTAGTGACCGACTTCCACCAAGTTGTCGAATCATGCCCAAGCCTTGCTTTCAACAGTTTGGTTGAAACTGTATCAAACGCTCGTGTCAAGGAGATCAGTGATCCTTCAAATCATTCTGGCTGAAATGTAAGTTGCTTGGAAAACTCTGCGTACGGGATAAACATCACCTACATCGCACAAAGCAACAGACCGTTGTACTTCGTTGATGGGAGTAAGCGCGAAAAGATCATCTACGTTCACTTCTTTCGAATAAAGACTCCTTGGATCAGAAAAATTTACGAGGTGGATCTGGCCAAATCAAAACTTGTGTGGAATTTACAAACCAATTCGGCGATTTCGTTATCTGTTCGCCAAGATGAGGAATTGGCTCCTGGTATACTACGATTGCTTGGAATGTTTGTACCCCGCAAAATTACAGCTCTGCCAAATGGACAAGACTCTCTGTTTATGGTCACTCAGACCCTCACCTTGGAAGAGGCTGTCGGCCTGAACTCCGTCGAGAATTCTATCAAGTTTATGCACTGGTGGTTTTCCTTCCCGGCCTGCGACACGCACCATCGTGAGTTTGTGGATTGCCGGTGTCCGCGGACAGCGCCTTGGGTCTCCCATCCTCCCTGTTGTAAGAATCGGCAATAGTTTGTGATACGCAACCCGGGGCTCTTCAAGGTCGGAATATGAAGGTGACGGAATCGTCGGCACTGTGCTCAAAAACCTACTACTGTTCGGAGACTCGAGTGACTAACTCAGCTTGCAATAGGACTAAAACAAACAACAGAACGAGCTCACCGCAAGACCCATATCTCGACGTGCTAAAAACTCAGACCAACGGAGGCGGACATCAACAGGTGACATCAGGACGGATGGGAAAGACTGTCTACACTTTTCATCAGGTCGAAGATGCCTTTCTTTCTTCTACATCATAGAGAGGACGGTTAAGGAGGATGGAATCATGAACTGAAACCCTTTTGATTTAATTTGTCTTTTTTTTATATGTAATGATTTGTGTTAGGCTAAGAAAAATATTGCTATTGTTGCCTGTATCAGTAGTCGATAGATTAGTTGATACTAGGATGGTCCAAAGCCCAGAACATTAAAACAGAGGGAAAGCAATAAAAAATTTTTTTTTCTATTAGTACTTATCAGCGTTAGTTTATAGATACTTTTTTTTTCCTTTAGATGAAGTCGTACCTACTCAGCACCGTTATGACGTGTCCACGGGGGGGGGGGGGGGGGGGGGGGGTGACGTCCTCCGTAACCTTCACGCCCCCCCCTACACGCTCCGGTTTGCTTCCAATCCCTTTTTTTTTTTTTTTTTTTGGTCACCCGCCCTTCGTCTCCTCTAATTTTTTTGGTGACGCGTGGATGCCCCTTTCCCCACTCGCTCGCTTGCTTTCAACCTCTTTTCTTTCGCACGACTAATTTGGGTGACGCCCCGTTAAATGCCCCGACACGTAGTCCACGAGGTCCGACACCTTGAGGTCATTGCCACTTGATGTTCACGTTCTGGTCATTCCGCTTCCGGGATGATGTACTTCAGCGATGTCACTTCCGGGATATGATGGCCGTCCGCTTCAGGGATGTTGTCACTTCCGACGATGTCACTGCTGTGACGTCATACATTCAGACATTCCATTCCGCATTCCGCTTGAGGGTCGATTTCTACCTAATATACTATCAGACACACACACACATACACACACATGCGCGCACATACAACTCGAACAACATACTCGCACACTCACGTACATATACACACACGGACATACTAGCACGTGTACACACAGCACTCACATACTAGTACACATGTGAAACACTATCTCTCTCTCTCTCTTCTCTCTCTCTCTCTCTCTCTATCTCTCTCTCTCTCTCACACACACACAACACAACACACACACACACACACACACACACACACACAAACGCAGCACCCGCGCACGTACACTCCACACACAAACACACACACACACACACACACACACACAACACTATACAATTTATACAACACACGACTATGCACGCACGCATGCACTCACTCACGCACGTATTCTTCTCTCTCTTCTTTCTCTCTCTCTTCTCTTCTCTCTCTCTATCTCTCTCTCTCTCTCCTCTTCTCTACTCTCACACACACAACACCACACACACACACACAAAAATAACAAACACATGCATCGCACTATCAAAATTACTCATACAGCAAAAAAGTGACTGGTAAACCGTAAGTAAATTTGAGTGTTCCTTTGACGGGAGTGACTTGGTAGTTTTATTGTTCGTTTGTTTGTTTTTATTGTTGGTTTCTTTGTTTTAGGTTTGCCTGTTTTGGGGTACGAGTTGACAGCCCTGAAATGCTATCTGTGGTCTGTTCGACCTGTACTGAATCAGACTTTGTCCGTGCCATCTCGTCACCGGCATCTCAGTTTGGTTTCTGAAACAACAAATGCGTTCGGCTTTTAGGAATGAATTTCTACTCAAAACACGAGCTTCTTCTTCTTGGTGATTGTGGAGTACAAGTATGCCAAGCCTGTGTTGTGTTTTTCAACACTTATCCGGTCGAGCTATGTCTGACAAGAACTTCACTGAGTTGGTATCCAGCATTCGTGTCCCGATTGTCTGGATGTCGGTTTAACCGTTTGTAAAAGGACGCTTTTTCTCTTAAATGAAGTTTTTTCATACGCGCATGAAATGGTTCGCGCGCAACGCACCGCGCGCGGCACAAACACACACACTCACGCACCACGCACGCACCAACACCACACACACCACACACACACACCCACACAAAACACTCACACAGTGTCCTGTCCGTTTTCTCGGTGTACGTTCTTCGTGCTATGTTCACTTCTTGCGTGACACTGTGTGTAAGGGTTTACTAAAGGCTGCCATATAAGTGCCCCATGTTCTATAAGGTCATCAATCAGGCTGCCATATAAGTGCCCCTGGACTATAGGTCAATAAAACGGGTGTTTTAAGTGCCCCCTGTTACTATAGGTCAACAAACGGCTGCCATATAAGTGCCCCTGTATATAGGTCATCAGGGACAGGCTACCATATAAGTGCCCCTGTACTATTGGTCAACAGAAGGCTGCCATATAAGTGACCCCTTGTGTACTATAGGTCAACCGACAGGCTGCCATATATGTGGCCTGTTCACCGTTTTGCTCACTGTTACTATAGGTCAACAATACTGGCTGCCGTATAAGTTGCCCCATGTTACTATAGGTCAAACAAAAGGCTGCCATATAGTGCCCCTGGTTCTACCGTTTGCTGTCTGGAGGTACAGTCAACTACGTACACGGTCCGTGTGAGGTCATGTTCAGGTTGAGCGTCGACACTCGCCAAGGTGGTGGTAGGGCGGACGGGATGACCGCAACAGGAGGGCAGGTGGGAAGGGTGGGGGATGAAGGGGAAGAGAGGGGTGGTGGAGGGTTTGTGGAACACCACACCGATACCATCGGAACATCAAGATATCAATACATGAAGCCCCGGGCGTCTGTGAAGTCGTCTTGCATCGGCCTGGGTGCTTTACCCTGAACTGACTAAGTTGTTTTTTGTTTGTTGTTGTTGTTTTTTTAACTTCCTTTGCTTCTCACTTTCATTGTTTCACACCAGGATATTGTACTTTTCAGTCCAGTTTTCTCTCCACTCGCTCTTTTCAAGTTTTATCCTTGATGTTCTCCAGAGACCCGTCACTTTATCGCATTAACATGGTGTAGACGTGCTGAGAGGATTGGACACCCCCCCCCCCCCCCCCCCACACCCACACCACACACACACACACACCAGTTTCCACCTCCGTCCAGTGGTTATTTCTCGCTTTTCCTCCGCAGATGTCTTCTTTTCATATTTATTGGATTTGAACCTGAGACCCATCACTTTCTCCCACCCCCACCCCTTTCATTCTTTAGCTCATTCATTAACGCCATGCCCGCTGTTTGTACATTATTCATGTGTCCATATTCCTCGTTCTCTTATGTCTTTGATCTCCCACTACATCTCCGACCTTTGAAGCCCTGCAGTCCCCCCCCCCCCCCCCCCCCCCCCCCCTTATACACTGCTGATCTATTATTCTGTATTGCTACGAACTTATGATACAGTCATTTCCTTCGCAACCCCTTTACTTCTCTTTCGGCGGTATTGAACAGTGGGATGGACGTACCATGTTCAACTCTAGTTCTCCCTTTCCCATCCCGTCCGTCATTTATATCGTTCTCCCCTTCCCATCCCGTCCGTCATTTATCGTTCTCCCCTTCCCATCCCGTCCGTCATGTATCGTTCTTCTGTTCTTCTCCCAGCCACCATTCATCCTCTGAAACTCCTTTCCTCCTCCAGAGCATCAAAAATCAGTTTCACCTTTTTTTATCGTCACTCGTTTTTCCCCTCTCCTACATTCATTATTTTCACGTTTTTCCACGCTCAGTATTCTTCATTCTCATGTTTTTCGCCACTCCAAAATATTTCATATTTACGTTTCCTCCATCCAACATTCATCATTTTCACGTTTGCCTCAGTCCAACATTTATTATTTTACCTTTTCCCCCACCCGACATTCATTATTTTCACCATTTCCCTGATTGAACATTCCTTATTCTCACGTTTTCCTCCGTCTCACATTCATCATTATCACGTTTCCCCACTCTCCAAAATGCTTTATTCTCACGTTTCCCCTCTCTCCAAAATGCTTTATTCCCACGTATTCCCTGTCCGATATTAGTCGTTCACAACTTTCCCGCAAGTCCAACATTCATAGTTTTTACGCTTCCCTCTTTCAACATTCATCATTTTTGTGTCATCCTCTTCATCAAGTTCGTCTTTCACCATTCCCACCTTCTCTTCTTTGATTCCGCTGTCATTCGTCATTCTTTCATTCTTTTCTGATCGCATCCAGCATTCGTTTTTCTCTGGTTCTGTTCTCATTCCACTCATCTGTAGATTACTCTCACGATGTCCAATGTTCATGGACTTCCCACCTTCCTCCTTATCTCCCTTCTCCAGTTTTCTATTCATCATTCCCACCTCTCCTTTTCTATTTTTGTAAACACTTATCTTTCCCTTGTTTCCTTTCTTTTATTCTGGCCATCACTGCACCATTCCCACATGTCTAGTGTTCATTAATCTATTGCCTCACACTTATCTTCATGTCCTTGTTATCCCGTCCTTCATCGTTCTCACGATATATTCCCATCCACAATTCTGTCCGTCACCTTTCATACATCATCTATCATTCTCACATTCTTTTTTTCACCTCTCGTTCATAGATATCCCTTTCTCTTTTCATCCTACCCCTCATTCTATGATAATGCTTTAATCATTTCGATCATGATTCGTCTCACTCTCCTTTCGTCCATCCTTTTATCATTTTGGCGTTTGCCTGTTTTCTTCCAATCGGGGCCAGATGCGCCGTCCTCAGTCTCTTGCCGTCTCATCTGAACTGCCCTTCATCACTCACATGTTAGTCTCCCATGACTTTTTCATTATTTTCACGTTCGTTCTTTTCCCGCCTTTCTTTCATCATTCTCACGTTCTTCTTTTCTCCTGTCTTTCACCATTCTTTAGGATTTCTTCCGTTCGTTATTGACCCCTTCTCCTTCTCCTGTGGTCCCTCTTTCGTCATTATCACGCTCTGTTCTCAGTCCGCTCATACTTATCGTGTTCTGGTCCCGTCGATCATGCACCATGTTCTCCTTCTTGTCATTTAGTTATAACCTTCACGGTTTCTTGTTTTCATTGTGTCTGTTATCCATATTCCTTCTTTCCTTCCTTCGTCATACTTACGTTCTCTTGTTCTTGTCCTTCATAAACCATTCCTTCCGTTAACATCTTCTCATTCTAATCCCGTCTATCATTCGCTACTTCTAGTCCTATCCATCATTCGCTACTTCTAGTCCTATCCATCATTCGCTACTTCTAGTCCTGTCCATCACTGAAATGTCTTACGTTCTTCCCCGTCCATTAGACATCGTGTTCACGTGCTTCTCTATTCATCTCGTCCATTCGTGTGTTTACCTCCTCACTTTGTCCATCATTCTCGTCATCACTTTATCTATTTCCTCCTTTATTGAATCATTCTGACAATATCTTTATTTCATGTAGTCCATCGTCCTGACGCTTTTTTTTCTCTCCCTCTCTTCGTGTCCCGTCTCCTGTTAATTTTTCACCTTTTATTCTTTTCACCTCATGAAAAAAGTATTGCTCTCTCGTTTCATTTTTCCCCAGTGTGTCCATCACTGGATCATTCTCAGGCTGTTCTATGTTCATATAGCTGAATACCATTCATTGTCCTCTCGTCTTTTCACTCTTGTGAACCTTCTCCTGCTACTGTCCTGTCCACCGTACATCATTTCCAGATTCCCTCTTCTCCTCTCCTTCATGGATATAATGGCAACTCATCCCACATATCATTTATGATTGTCTTTTATTCATCGTTCACGTTTCTCCTTTCATACTTCCTTCACTATTCTTAAGTTCTGTTGTAACCCTATCCATTATGCGTTCTTTTCACTCTTATTACCTCGTCCGAACATTTTTTTTCTCATAATTCTCTTGTTCTTCTCCCATCCCACTTTCATCTTCCTCTCCTTTCTCCGTCATCTATTCATCATTTTCCCTTTTCTTGTCATTCTCACATTGTCTTCAGGTCCCGTTCATCATTCGTCATTCTCACACTCTTGTTCCATCAGCCATTCATTGTGTTCACATTCTCCTGGAGTCAGCAGTCAATTCACTTTCCTCTGACTTCAGTCATTCGTCGTTTTTAAGTTCTTTTCCACTCAGTCATTCGTCGTTTTCAAGTTCTTCTCCACTCAGTCATTCGTCGTTTTCAAGTTCTTCTCCACTCAGTCATTCGTCGTTTTCAAGTGCTTCTCCAGTCAGTCAGTCATCTTTTTCATGTTACTCTCCAGGTAGTCACTTACCATTTTAACGCTCTTCTCCTGTCATTCATGGATCATTCATGGATCCTTTTCACATTTTCTCCCGCCAGTCATTTGTCATTTTCACGTTAAATCACAGCAACAAAGTTGTTGCTAAAACCAGAATTGTTTTATTTTCTGATTTTCCTCATTCTGAGATATCCGAATCTAAAAATGTGCACGTGTGGAAAAATCAAAGAATTTAAGAATAATAATAAGAAACTACCATTGTTTCCTATGAAATTGGGAAGCATTGTTAGCATGTCTTTTGACGTCAAAAGCATAGACGTTGGTAAGACATTCTTGGAGAGCAGTGTGTAGTCAAGTCTCACTTCTGATATCAATAGTTGAAGAGAGGAAGATAAGACAATATCTGTTCATCAAAGTCCAAATTCTGTTATTACATACAAGGAATTTAACAGACATTTGAAGTCTTTCTTTTCGCGTAAAAGTGTTGCTGGAATTGTATATATTGTTAAAATGCCAGAAGATCGTTTAAAAAAGCCTCTGGAAAAAAAATATTTATAGTACATCAGGCCCGTTAAAGAAAAAGGCTGATGCACATAAGGTAATAAACCCGAAAAGAAAAAAAGGTTAGCAATATTTTATTTACTTTAAGAAGTCCAATCAATTCAAAATCATGCTGCAACACTCGAGCCAAGAGTAAGTGGTGACGTTCCACACTCTGTACTGGCTTCCAGTGAGGATACGTACGTATGAGTTGTATGTGTGTGTTTGGTGTGGTGTGGAATGTGTGTGCGCGAGCGCGCGCGCCTCTGTGTGCGTGTGTGTGTTTGTGTGTGTGTGTGATACATACGTCTAGCGTGCGCGCGCATATGGTTGAATATGAATGTGTGCGTGCGCGCACACATGGTTGTATATGTATACATGTGCAGACGCAAGTGTGTGTGTGTGTGTGTGTGTGTGTGTGTGTTTGCGAGCGCGTTGTGTGTTTGCGAGCGCGTTGTGTGTTTTGTCTGCGCGTGTTTGTGTGTGTGAGATGTGTGTTATGCGTGCGGGCGCGCATGGTTATATAATTACTGCGCGCGCATGCATAGTCGTGAGCGTGCACGCGCTTGTGCTTGTGTGTGTGTGTGTGTGTGTGTGTGTGTGTGTGGTGTGTGTGTGTGTGTGCGCGCGCGTGCGTGCGTTTGTGTGTTTGTGTGCCCACTCGCGTTGTTCTGTGTGTGTGTGCGCTCGCTTGTTTGTGTGTTCGCGCGCGTGTGTGTGTGTGTGTGCGTTGTATGTGCGGGCGCTCGTGTTTTTTGTGTATTTATGTGTGGGGGGTGGGTGGGAGGGGGCAGCGAGTGAGTTGACACTTTCGAGCAACCATGTAAATTGATGTGTTTGTGGGGGAGCCGGGGGATAGGGGAAAAGATGGGGATGGAGAGGCGTCGACTGAAATACGTGTTGTGTTGACCAATTGTCCTGATTTTGATTGACTTTGTCAAACAGGTCTCGATCACATTTGTTTCTTGTAGGTGTGTGTGTGTGTGTGTGTGTGTGTGTGTGGTTTTTTTTTTTTTTTTTTACACATTGCTTGGAATACGGCTTCACTTGGTGTAGAACGCTGTGTCTGTCTGTCTGTCTGTCTCTCTCTCTCTCTGTCTCTCTCTCTCTCTTCTCTCTCTCTCTCTCTCTCTCTCTCTCTCTGTACTTATACCCTTTTCTCTTGTGTTTACTATTATTCCTGAGTGATGCTTTAATGTTTTGTGGCATTGGCTTTAAAGGTCATAAACCTTGCTTTTACAATTTTTAAAATTTAATCATATTAATAAATTGTCCTATTTGTCATTAAAAGTGTACAATAACAAATATCTTGCAGAACAGCTCTAAAATGTGAAAATTAATAGAATAAGCGAAGCTTTGTATCAGCAATTTCTGTTTATCTGGAGAATCTGAATGTGTAAGTGTCGGTAATATCTAGTCATCTTTTCAGAATATCCACACCCTTCAGTGTGTCATTGTTACTTCTGTTGTGTGTGCTACTCCTACTTACGACCTACCTAAGGTACCATAAAAAAGACAAACGGTATAATATTCAGAAGATATTTTCATTAAGACAAATGCAAATCTAAGAAGATGAGGGAAATGAATTAAGCACAAGACATTTATCACTTGGAGTTAAATATATTTAACTTGTACATGGAGTGATATTATGGGCTGACACATCCAGGAGAGAAAACACTAATAATGATTTTTTTTAACGTGGAGAACCCGACATTCTTACTACAACATTAAGTGTACATGGCAAAACTTGGCAACTTTCACAAGACGAAGTTTTGGGATACTGACCTGACCAGACATTACATTGACAGTTGAGAATTTGATAATGACAGCAAGGAAAAGGAAATTTTTGACAGCAGTTGATGCTTAACCATGGGATCAAGATACATACAACAATAAACCTCCGTTACCACAGTCACTAGCCTCGTCCGATCAAAATTGATGTATGAATAAGTTTATATTTTAACCCTGCACAGCTTGTTGAATGAAATACAATCTACAGACAGCACAGCTGTTAAATTAGTTCTTGGCAGTCTGATACATACAATATGTCATGAAGCTGGCTTAACATCTTTTTCAGAATAAGGTAAGTTATCAAAAGCTAATCGATTTTATTCGAAGTCTTTGTTCTTGAATTCAGAAACAGAGAAAGTGTTGTTGGGCTCTGGTAACGAGTACCTGAAAAGAGCTGGACACACGCAGTCTCTCCCCAGCCAGTTGTAAATTATAGAAATGAATTAAGAAGAAAAAATTGTGTTCTTTCATCAATTACATCGTCTCCTGCAGTGCCTGTCATACCTCACTAAGAGAACCGACAGGCCAGATTTGATAATAATTATATTTCACTGACAAGTGAAACGATTAACATTTTATTAGCTGAGAAAGACGATTACGTATATTTTGACACTCAAGAACATTTGAAAGCCGTGTATCCAAATTATTAGATACATGCTAACAGATGGCACAGTCCTAGATTCACGCACACGTTCTGCATTAAAAAGTCATTTGAAATATAAAAAAAAATAATTTTGTCTTGGTATTACTAATATCTGTTTCTTTGTCCCAGGTCCGCGTGAAATGATTGGGACATGGCACTGAAGAACTGTTCACGACATTCCTCCAGTTCTATCGGTTATGCTCAGAGGCCTTAGGCTCTTCAGATGGTTTCCCTGTCCCTTCATCAATGCTGTCTGTCCATCGTCTCCTTTCCCTTGGTCTCGCTCCTTCAACACTTTCCTGGAGGATTATTCTAGCAGGGCCGTTTGGATCTTAATGACAATGCCAACCTAGTGTCTTTGCTTTGCTGGTGTCAGCAAATCTTTGTATGGCCCGAGGTGTAGTGTGTGTTTGTTGTTGCTTTTTAATGGTCCGGCACACTTGTTCAATTGTGATGTAATTAGTATATCTGACGTGTCTCTTCCAGTGACTCTTCATTTCTGTGCTTGGGTTCTTTCTTCCAGGTTCATGTCGCGTGTGCCTATAGGAAAAAATACACCCGTGCATGTAGGAGCCAGATCTGTGTTTCACTGAGATGTTGTTGTCTCTCCACACGGGGTTCAGTCAGGACAGAACTGACGTCTTTGCTGCTCTTGAGAGGGTGTTTGATTGAAACCCCAAACTGCTGAAAATAAATCCCAGATATATGAAGTGTTAAACAGTTCCTTGCTTCTATGCATGGTTTGATCGGTACTGGAGGTGGTGGTGTGGCTGGCCATTAGCTTAGTGTTCTCGGTGTTAATATCCGTAGTATGTCTTGCAGATGTTTCATTCAGTGTTTGAACAGGTTTATGTTGTTCTTGTTCAGTGCCTGCCAGGCCATGGAAGTGATCTGCAAAGTGAAGGGTCGTGATAGTTCTTGCAGTGCTGATTGTGTTGACATGATCTTCAAGTGGATCATTCATGATGCATTCCAGGACTATGTTGAAAAGTATTGGAGACTAAAGGGGCCCTGACCAATCCTAACTGATATGGGGACCACTTTCCAGTCGCGCCCGTTTCGAGTACTGCACAGGTCGCTTTGACGTGTACATGGTGGATGTTGATTAACTTTGTCCCGAAATCAGATTTCAGCATACCATCTCTTGACAGACTCTGTCAAACGCCATCTTTGAAGTCTGTGAAGACGTAACGGAACTCCCCCTGATGTTGCAAGAGTTTACGGCGAATGGTTAACCATCTGTCCGATGATACTTCAGCCTTTCAGATACAGCGGTGCCTGTTTGCAGCTATGATCAATTCAGAAATACTTTAAACATT
>CM031617.1:67163860-67186360 GCA_018398815.1 Conus ventricosus | reverse complement strand
CGGGGACACAGCGTACAACATGGCAGTGGATATAAAGGACGGGGACACAGCGTACAACATGGCAGTGGATATAAAGGACGGGGACACAAGGTACAACATGGCAGTGGATATAAAGGACGGGGACACAGCGTACTAACATGGCAGTGGATAGAAAGGACGGGCACACAGCGTACAACATGGCAGTGGATATAAAGGACGGGAACAGCGTAAAACATGCAGTGGATATATGGCGGAACAGGTACACATGGCAGTGGATATAAGGACGGGGACACAAGGTACAACATGGCAGTGGATATAAAGGACGGGGACACAGTGTACAACATGGCAGTGGATATAAAAGACGGGGACACAGCGTACAACATGGCACTGGATATAAAGGACAGGGACACAGCATACAACATGGCAGTGGATATATTGGATGGGGAACAGCTGCAACATGGCGTGGATATAAAGGACGGGGAAGCGTCAACATGCAGGGTATAAGGACGGGGACACTGCATACAACATGGCCGTGGATATAAAGGACGGGGACACAGCGTACAACATGGCAGTGGATATAAAAGACGGGGACACAGCGTACAACATGGCAATGGATATAAAGGACGGAGACACGGCGTACAACATGGCAGTGGATATAAAGGACGGAGACACAGCGTACAACATGGCAGTGGATATAAAGGACTGGGACACTGCATACAACATGGCAATGGATATAAAGGACGGGGACACAGGTACAACATGGCTGTTGATATAAAGGACGGGGACACTGCGTGCAACATGACAGTGGATATAAAGGACGGGGACACAGGTACAACATGGCTGTTGATATAAAGGACGGGGACACTGCGTAGCAACATGGCATTGGATATAAAGGACGGGGACACAGCGTACAACATGACAGTGGATATAAAGGATGGGGACACAGCGTACAACATGACGGTGGATATAAAGGACGGGCACACAGCGTTCAACATGACAGTGGATATAAAGGACGGTCACACAGCGTACAATATGGCAATGGATATAATGGACGGGGACACGGCATACAACATGGCAATGGATATAATGGACGGGGACACAGCGTACAACATGGCAGTGGATATAAAGGATGGGGACAGGGTGAACAACATGGCAGTGGATATAAAGGACGGGGACAGGGCGTACAACATGGCAGTGGATATATAGTACAGGGACACAGCGTACAACATGGTAGTGGATATATAGTACAGGGACACGGCGTACAACATGGCAGTGGATATATAGTACAGGAACACAGCGTACAACATGCTAGTGGATATATAGTACAGGGACACGGCGTACAACATGGCAGTGGATAGAAAGGATGGGGACACAGCTTAGAACATGGCAGTGGATATAAAGGATGGGGACACAGCGTACAACATGGCAGTGGATAGAAAGGACGGGGACACAGCGTACAACATGGCAGTGGATATAAAGGGCAGGGACACAGCGTGCAACATGGCAGTGGATATAAAGGATGGGGACACAGTGTACAACATGGCAGTGGATATATAGTACAGGGACACAGCGTACAACATGGCAGTGGATATAAAGGACGGAGACACAGCGTACAACATGGCAGTGGATATAAAGGGCGGGGACACAGCGTACAACATGGCAGTGGATATAAAGGGCGGGGACACAGCGTATTCCATGGGTGGAAATACGGATTGGTCGGGGTAACGTGGAGGAGGTGCAGATGTAGAGTGTTACATGGGGGTGGGGGGGGGGGGGGGTGCAGGGAGCACGGAGTTCAGGGTCTGGCATGGGCAGAAGCACAGGGGGAGGGGTGGGCGAGATGAAGATACAAGGATCAACATGGGTGGAGTACAGGGGGGGGGGGGGGGGATGCAGGATGTAACATGTTTCGTGTGTGGTTTTTTAGGAGGGGGGGGGGGGGGGGCGCAAAATTCAGGGCGTGACACGTTTGGGAATATGGGTGGAGGGTGGGCGCAGATTCCCGCGCCTGACCATGATGGGAGCAATGAAAGTAGTGAAGTGGATGGGCATCTTGGGACAGAGGGGTGACGATGAAAGAAGTGATGGGGATGGGCATCTTGGGACAGAGGGGTGACGATGAAAGAAATGATTCGGATGGGCATATTGGGACAGAGGGGTGACGATGAAAGAAGTGATGGGGATGGGCATATTGGGACGGTAGGGGTGACGATGAATGAAATGATTCGGATGGGCATATTGGGACAGAGGGGTGACGATGAAAGAAGTGATGGGGATGGGCATATTGAGACAGAGGGGTGACGATGAAAGAAGTGATGCGGATGGGCATATTGGGACAGAGGGTGACGATGAAAGAAGTGATGCGGATGGGCATATTGGGACAGAGGGGTGACGATGTAAGAAGTGATGTGGATGGGCATATTGGGACAGAGGGGTGACGATGAAAGAAGTGATGCAGATGGGCATTTGGGGACAGAGGGGTGACGATTGAAAGAAATGATGTTGATGGCCATATTGGGACAGAGGGGTGACGATGAAAGAAGTGATGTGGATGGGCATATTGGGACAGAGGGGTGACGATGAAAGAAGTGATGGCGATGGCCATATTGGGACAGAGGGGTGACGATTGAAAGAAGTGATGTGAATGGCCATATTGGGACAGAGGGGTGACGATGAAAGACGTGATGTGGATGGCCATGTTGGGACAGAGGGGTGACGATGAAAGACGTGATGTGGATGGCCATGTTGGGACAGACGGGTGACGATTGAAAGAAGATATGCGGATGGGCATCTTGGGACAGAGGAGTGACGATGAAGTGGTTGGGAATATTGGGACAGAGGGGTGACGGTGAAAGAAGTGATGCGGATGGGCATATTGGGACAGAGGGTGACGATGAAATAAGTGATCGGGATAGGCATATTGGGATAGAGGGGTGACGATGAAAGAAGTGATGCAGATGGGCATATTGGGACAGATGGGTGACGATGAAAGAAGTGATGCAGATGGGCACATTGGCAAAGAGAGGTGACGATGAAAGAAGTGATGCAGATGGGCATATTGGGACAGATGGGTGACGATGAAAAATGTGATGCAGATGGGCATATTGGGACAGAGGGGTGACGATGAAAGAAGTGATGCAGATGGGCATATTGGGACAGAGGGGTGACGATGAAAGAAGTGATGCAGATGGGCATATTGGGACAGAGGGGTGACGATGCATGGCGTCACAATGGAAGAAAGCGGGTGCAGATGAAGGGTGTGACGTTGGTGGATGTATATTGGCAGAGGGGGCGTGGCATGGTGGGCGCATTGGTGCAGAGGGAGAGTGGATAAAGGGCGTGGCATGGTGGGCGTATTGGGGCAGAGGGAGAGTGGATAAAGGGCGTGGCATGGTGGGCGTATTGGGGCAGAGGGAGAGTGGATAAAGGGCGTGGCATGGTGGGCGTATTGGGGCAGAGGGAGAGTGGATAAAGGGCGTGGCATGGTGGGCGTATTGGGGCAGAGGGAATGTGGATAAAGGGCGTGGCATGGGGGGCGTATTGGGGCAGAGGGAGAGTGGATAAAGGGCGTGGCATGGTGGGCGTTTTGGGGCAGAGGGAGAGTGGATAAAGGGCGTGGCATGGTGGGCGTATTGGGGCAGAGGGAGAGTGGATAAAGGGCGTGGCATGGTGGGCGTATTGGGGCAGAGGAGGTGTGGATAAAGGGCGTGGCATGGTGGGGGTATTGGGGCAGAGGGAGAGTGGATAAAGGGCGTGGCATGGTGGGCGTATTGGGGCAGAGGGGGTGTGGATAAAGAGCGTGGCATGGTGGGCGTATTGGGGCAGAGGGGGTGTGGATAAAGGGCGTGGCATGGTGGGCGTATTGGGGCAGAGGGAGAGTGGATAAAGGGCGTGGCATGGTGGGCGTATTGGGGCAGAGGGGACACAGATGAAGGGCGTGACATGCGTGTTTTATTGGGGCAGAGGGGCCGGGTGAAGGGCGTGACATGGGTGTCTTATTGGGGCCGAATGAAGGGCGTGACGACGTGGGTGCCTTATTGGGGCATAGGGGCCGGATGAAGGGCGTGACATGGGTGTTTTATTGGGGCATAGGGGCCGGATGAAGGGCGTGACATGGGTGTTTTATTGGGGCATAGGGGCCGGGTGAAGGGCGTGACATGGGTGTCTTATTGGGGCATAGGGGCCGGGTGAAGGGCGTGACATGGGTGTCTTATTGGGGCATAGGGGCCGGGTGAAGGGCGTGACATGGGTGTCTTATAGGGGCCGAATGAAGGGAGTGACGACGTGGGTGTCTTATTGGGGCATAGAGGCCGGATGAAGGGCGTGACATGGGTGTCTCATTGGGGCATAGGGGGCGGATGAAGGGCGTGACATGGGTGTCTTATTGGGGCATAGGGGGCAGATGAAGAGCGTGACCTGGGTGTTTTATTGGGGCATAGGGGCCCAATGAAGTGCGTGACATGGGTGTCTTATTGGGGCATAGGGGCGGATGAAGGGCGTGACATGGGTGTCTTATTGGGGCATAGGGGCCGAATGAAGGGCGTGGCATGGGTGTCTTATTGGGGCATAGGGGGCGGATGAAGGGCGTTACATGGGTGTCTTTTGGGGCATAGGGGGCGGATGAAGGGCGTGACATCGGTGTCTTATTGGGGCATAGGGGCCCAATGAAGGGCGTGACATGAGTGTCTTATTGGGGCATAGGGGGCGGTTGAAGGGCGTGACATGGGTGTCTCATTGGGGCATAGGGGGCGGTTGAAGGGCGTGACATGGGTGTCTTATTGGGGCATAGGGGCCGAATGAAGGGCGTGACATGGGTGTCTCATTGGGGCATAGGGGGCCGAATGAAGGGCGTGACATGTGTGTCTTATTGGGGCATAGGGGGCGGATGAAGGGCGTGACATGGGTGTCTTATTGGGGCATAGGGGCCGGATGAAGGCGTGACATGGGTGTCTTATTGGGGCATAGGGGCCGAATGAAGTGCGTGACGTGGGTGTCTTATTGGGGCATAGGGGCCAGAAGAAGTGCGTGACATGGATGTCTTTTTGGGGCAGTGGGAGTACAAATGAAGGGCGTGAAATGGTGCGTTTATTGAAGCAGAATGGCGCGAATGCATGGCGTGACATGTTTGGGTGTATTGGGGCAGATGTGACGCAATAGCAGGGTTTGACATGGGCGGGCGAGGAAGGTGGGCGAGGATACAGGGTATGTACGCGCGCGCGCGCGCGCGTGTGTGTGTGTGTGTACTGTACAGTGGCATTGTGTTCAGTAACCTGTTGGCCCGTGATCAGCTCATTGTTGATAGTGTTCAGCAGCTGGCACTGGGATGAGGCGGCTCCAACAGAACACCAGACAGTGATGTACATCAATGATAATGTGTCACGAACAGTCTACACAAGAGCCCTAAGCACGTGATGCCAACTACGGCCTATCGCTTGATCACCAAGTGCACATTAATGTATACATGTAATTATGTGTATATCCTCTTTTCTCTCTCTCTCTCTCTCTCTCTCTCTCTCTCTCTCTTGTTTGTGTGTGTGTGTGTGTGTGTGTGTGTGTGTGTGTGTGTGTGTGTGTGTGTGTCGCGCACTCGTGTGTGTATGTGTGCGTGTGTGAGAGAGAGAGAGGGGGATTCTTAAAACTCCAGATAAAACCACTCACTGCTGAAAGGTAAGGTCTTTTGGTGTGGTGAGACGATTTTAGAAGTGGAGGAAATGAAAGAATGCACACAAAAACCGCTTGTGAGAGAGATCTGTTTTCATTTGAAAAAAAAAAGATTTTGATTTCAACCCTCAAGGGTTTGAGGGAAGGAAAAAAAATGAAGCTGGTTAATTATTTATTGCGAGTAATATTTGCATTTGTTTTCTTTTCTGTTTGTGTGTGTGAGTGAATTTATTTTCAGTGCGAGTGAGGACTTCGCTCTTCTTTCTGACTGAGTTTTGCTAGTTGTTCTTTTTGTTTGTTTGTTTGTTTTTTTTGTCCTTAATTTTTTTTCCCCGATCGGTGAGCCCCACCGCTTTTCGCTACCTTGAGCGACTAGTTCAAGAGTGGGAGCAGCCGTGATTCCCTATTTTCTCCTTTTCCCCGATCGGTGAACCCCACCGCTTCTCGCTACATTGAGCGATTAGTTCAAAGAGTGGGAGCAGCCGTGATCGCCCTTATTAGGTTTATTTTATTGTTTTTCTTTCTCTGTCTTATCGTTTTGTTTCAATAGTTCCCTTTTCCCGAGTTCGAATCGACCTTGCCTCCTTCAACAGAACAGAGGTTGACAAGTGCGCGGAACACTCTTCCTAATAATTTTTTTCTTTTGATGATCTATTGGTTTTTTTGTGTGTGTTGTGATATTTTTCTTTGCGTTTGGGTGATTGTGCATTTATTGATTGATTGATTGTCATTTTGTAATATTACTGTAGTGTTGTGTATATTATGCATTAATTTTTTCCCCATCTCCAGTTTCACGGGAGGCAGTGACCACTAGGGTGCTGTATGAGGGCTTCTTTTGCTTTTCTCTATGTCTTCTCATTTGTTCCAAAAGGATCCTTGGTGTATTTTCATTTCCCTTTCACCCCCCCCCCCCCCCCCCCCCCCCCCCCCCCCCCCCCCCCCCCCCCCCCCCCCCCCCCCCCCCCCCCCTTTAATTACCAACTTCTTTCAATGCTTACTAGTTTCTTTTCAAATTTCATCTTATAGGGGACTCCGCTAATTTGTGTTTCTTAAAACCCTTAATTTTGTGTTCTTTTTGGTAAATGAATTTCATTTATCGTATGGGAAACATTTGTTTTGTGATTCATTGAAATTAAGAAAGAGAAGACTGACAACAGAACATTTTAGAACAAAAAACTTTATAAAAATTTTATTCCAAAAACTTATACCTTTCAGGAAAAACAAGTTACATTGACTCATTATTTTTTATTTCAAATTAACCGTTTTGAAACAAAGAACTTTGGAATACTTCTTGGGTTTCATCATCTGAGAAAGAGTTTTCTGTTTCACCAATATTAATTTTTTAAATTGGTTATATAATGATTTCGTTTTAAAACATAAAAGCAACATTTTAAGTTTTTTATCAACTAAAAGTTTGTGTGTAATCCTTTGACCAATTATATGATTTTGATAGAATGTTCAAAAAGCGAACACTTTTTGATGAGAAAACTTACCACTTGTGAAAAATGATGATAGCAGAACACTAAGAGGGAGAAATAAAACTAGGGAAGAAAAACGGGTTGTAGGTTAAAGAAAAAGATACAAGGAGCTAATCTAATAAGAATGATAAAGAACTAAATTCGTTAAAGTAGAATAAAGACCGGCCTGAAATAAAAAAATTACGGGCTCGGGACCTAAAACCAGCTAGCGGTTTCTGCCAGCGCGCCTTCCAAAAAGATATATTAAAGTTAATTGGGAAAAAAATGAGACATGAAGTTTTTTCCTAGAAAGTAGAAACGATGTGGTTGGAAAGAAAAGTGGACATTGAAATTGCCTGTTTTAAGGTACGCTTTCGGCAGTGGCGGTGCGGTCGGACTTTCTTGTCCCTGTCCTACCACTGAAAGCAAGTTGGTCTTACAAATTTTAATCAAATAAGCAATGCCAAATAATTTGACACACGTTTCCAAAAAAAACAGTGTAAGAAAAATTCCACAGAAGGAAACACATAACAAAACCCTGCGAGTGAAATGGGAATATCCACTTGAAACCACAACAGTTTTCAACAAAGGGACGTCAGCAAACCAAAACCTTTCACCCACAGTAAAAGACTACACTACGAACTCGTCTGAAAATAATTCTAATCGTATTAATTCCCAAACAATCCCCTAAAAAACCCCTTGGGCCAAACCTCAAAACCCAGTAAAGCTGTTGAAAGGGTTAAGAGTACAATATTTAAAATCTAACCTTGTCCCTCCGACAAATAAATAGGTTGTGTCCCGCCCCGAAAGCGTAGAAAAATCGGTCGTTCAACACTATTTTTATACTAGACTTGTCCAAGCACCAGTGCTACGGGAAACCTTTACCTCCAAAAGGGTGGCGTCAGCATAGTTTCTGGTGTAAACATTAGCTGATTTGCGTTGCTCCCGATCTTTACTTTCACTAAAAACTGTGTTTGATGTAGAGATCTTCTTTTGTACAACTAGGAGAATTTTGCGTCTTCCTGTCACCGATTCTTTGCAAAGGGAAACATGCGACCCTGTGGAACTGGTAATACCGAACTTCTGCCCATATTTTGGCCCCAAAATTGGACTTGCGGGTCTTACCACAATCCACTGCACAACTCCAGAAAACTCAAGGGACTAACCTGGAACTTGAATAAAAATTTCTTCTCACAAAGTTTCTAATAAATTAAAAAAAGTTTAAAATTCCTGGTATAGAGTGAATTGGAAGGTTCTTGCTTTCTCTGTCTGTTTGGGCCTTATCTAAAATTGGGAAAATTAATTGAACAAATAGCGTCGCGATTTAGCGAATAAATACTTATTATAACATAAGGAAATTCATTTCTAATATTTTAGTGGCAAGTACTCCCCTAATGAAGGGGATATTGCCCTTTTTTTGGCCAAATGAAACACTAGAATTACAAAAACCAATTTTTTTAAACAAAAATCACAAAAACTCTCCAAAATCACATTTACTTGAAAAAAATTTAGAGAACGTTAAAGTTTAAAAAGCAGAAGGAATGAAAATAGAAGGACAGTCATAAAATGGGCAATACCTAAAGTGCTATCCAATCGTTCCAAACGCAAAACAAAAATGTATCTTGAAAAAGGGCCAAACATTACCCCATATCAAACACACACATTCATCAATCCATTGTCAGCATCAAACCGTATATTTACCTGAATACCATGACTCTCAAAAGACGCACGCCATCAACTGGGGTCACGGCAAAATCGGCGAAGAACAACACAGTCTTTAAAAAGGAGAACAACGCTGCACACTACTATTCACAGTGCTAAACAGAGCCGATTCTCCAAAAAAAGGGGGCCCCAACGGAGAAAAATACGGCTTTGGGGCCCAACTGTAAGGCTCACCCCCCTTTATAAAAACGTAAAAATTAGCACAGCAAGCATGAAACCTCTCCCCTCAAGAAGGAGAGGAAAAAGCGCCCAGCAATTCGTCAAGGCCACAGCAGTCTGGCGACGGCTTGTCTCGCATGCAGCGAAGGTGCCCTGGTTCAACTAAGCCCAGGGGGCTTCCAGTGCAGGGCACGGTCGCATCCCAGTCGCCCAAGGTGGAAGGCCCAAACTTGGTCCTAAGGTAACTGGGAACGTGTCTGGCCAATTCACTTATGAAATAGCAGTTCTCTGAAAAGGGATCTGCAGTAGCAACGTTTCCTATACAAGTTTTAATTGAACTAATTCTTTAATCCAAATTAATCTCACTACGTCAAAGAAAAAGGGCATTTCCTTGGGAAACGTAATTGACAAGTTGCAAGGTTTTAAACAAAATTTGCAAGGAAGTTAATTCCATTCGCTCGAACAGGGAAATTCTCATGGGCAAGTAACCGAATGGGTTCGGTCTGTAAGGGAACCTACAAGGGTGGTTAGCTTTTTTTGGAAACGATTTTGAATAGATGTTTCCCTTAAAAGCAAAGGTTAAAGCCAAAATTTTCTTTTGTAAAGTTTTAGCCAATTCCAGACTCGGGTTTTTACTAAAATATACAAGCTGTCTTTGAAAAATCAAATCATGTTCAAGATTGAACCAAATTGAACAAAGTCGTCTTCCTTCAGGGAAAATCTTCTGGGTCAAAACGTTGTTGAATGCAGATGTTCCCCCAACTTTTATAATTTAAAACACTTTTAATCCCCGCTAAAGCGGGAGAGGATCATGGCTCTATACTTTATATATAAACCACGCTTTGTCGCTTGAGCCGGTCAAACTCGTTTCTCATGGTTGACCCTGAAGGCGCCATGACCTCTAGTCCTGACACGTCAAGCGGCCTTTCCCAATGCGGTTTAATAATGAATTTATAAACCGGGGTTAAAAACACGTTCCAACAATCAGCCTAAACCTCTTACAATTTACTGAAACATTTAGAAAAACGTTCTAACCTGCTTTTGAAATTTTACTCCAACAATAACCTTGTGTGTAAATTATGAAAACGAAAAAAATTGCTCAATTGAAGTACTCATTTTTCCAGCACTTTTAAACATTGAAGCACTTTCCAATCCATTCCCCAAAGGACGCCATCTTTTTTCTCAATTTAATCAGGAAAAAAACTTTAAAGTTGGGTTTGGAAAACATTTTCTGGGGCGGTCCCCCTTCTTTCCAAACCACACCACTTGAAAACCTAAAAGGGAACCCCAACCTCTACAAAGTGGCCTTGAAGTGATTGGCCCTATGTGACAAGAGTGGACTGGGCGAATATCCCATTACAAGTGAAGGGGAGACGGCAGTTGAGTAGACAAGGTGAAGGAGAGAGGAAGAAGAAAATACATTTAAATAGGGTAGAAGAGCTAAACAGAAAAGGCGCTTGAGCGAAAGCAAACAAGTAACAGAAAAAATACAGAAAAGAAAGGAGCAAAAGGAACTGGTCCGTGACAATACTCCCCTTAAGACAAAAACCAGGTTGAGTCTAACAACACGCCCAGTTCTCACGGATTCTCACACCTACAGACGGCTGAGGTAGTCTGCCCCTACGTTCTCGTTCCCTGGAATGGTTCCACCAGGATGTCGTAGGGCTGTAACGCGTAGCAAAGTCACCTGGACAAGGATGAAACGTGCCCCACTGTCTGCGGGTGGCTTGATTGGTCCAACGAGATCGACCCCACCTTCTCAAATGGAGTCTCCGTCAACGGAAAACTCCCTAGCGGAGCCTTCGGGACCCTTCCCTTTGGAGACATTTTCTGGCACTGGACGCAAGCTGGAAATACCGTGGACGTCGTACACAAACTTGGCCAGTAGAATGATGGACCAAATCCGCTCTTGGTCTTTTTGGCACCTGGGTGACCCCCATTGGGGTATCATGAGCGATCTGTAGCACAGTCTTGCGCAGATCCTGTGGCACACATACTTGTGTGAAACCTCTCTCCATCCTTTGAGAAGACTCGTTGGAGAATTCCTTGGCAAAGCGGAAAGACAGTTCGGAGCCCCTGGGGTCTCTTCCGCCTTGACGCGCGGTTTGCTAGCAGTTGCCAAGGTGGGATCCTCGGCCTGGAGCTGTTTCAACTTCGCAGTCGTATTTCCTGACCTAGAACGTCAATCACAGGAACGGGTTTGAGGGGTTTGGTTTCCCTTTTCTTTTTCTGTCCTGGGTCTGTACTGCTGCTATAAGTTCACTTTCGAGGGTACAGGAAACTTCCAGCCAATCTCCATTTACTCGTTGGACCTGATTCCCGATGAAGACATTGGTCAAATTTTCTCTCGATCACGGACGGCGATCACTCTGTCACAAAGGTGATAGGATTCCAGATCTACCACTGCAGTGGGGTATTTGAGGGAGGCCGAAGTCTGCCATTTCCACATCCGCATAGTTGCCTGTGTGTCTGAGGCGACACAGATTCCGGTTTGACAAACAAGTGTCTGCCCCCGAATCACGGGCAAATGGTTGCAGCTTGGCCGTTGACTCGACATTTCCCCACGGGGTTGAATGGCTTCTCCTCGCACTCGTGGCAGAGTGACCCCGGGTTTACGTCAGATAACTTCTTCATGGTAGTTGGAGCTTTTCCCCATGGCTCTGGCTTGGTTGTAGGGCAATCCCTACTAAATGACCTCCCCGATGGCAACGGTAACAGCGGGGTGGTCCCGACCTCCTAACCGTCTTTCTGGTTGGCGGTGCCTGGTGTATTGGGTTTTGGATGTGTCTCCCACTTTGCTGCCCCCCGGGACGAGCCACTGCGACCTTCGTGTCTCCTGATGAGACACTCCCACCACTTCGTCGCTGGCTGTTGGCGGTTGGACTGCACAGGATTGTTCAGTTTAGCTTCCCTCCTGGTTTTCGAGGTGTTGGAAAGCCAACTCAGCGGCCCTCCTCTGCCGTCTTGGGTCTCTTCTCAAAGACAAAGGTAGCTAACTCCCCCGGTAAAGGGTTTCCCTACTAGCTTTTCCCTTTTAAAGATCAGATCGTAACAGGCCTTCAAGGAAACAGGACATCCCCCAACTTGATCCACCGCCCCCAGATACACATCGATGCGCCGGAGGAAATTTTTGAAGGTTTCGTCGGACTGTTTGCGGGCTTCCCAAAACTTGCGCCGGTAAGAACTCAGGAGTTCTCTTGTACTCTTCCAGGAGCGCTTTCTTGAGGACTTCATAGTCAGTAGCTGTTTCCGGGTCTAGCCTGAAAAAAAGCATTGGTGCCTTCCCTCGAGCTGAGGTGCTAACCTAGATCCCCAGACTTCTTTCGGCCATCCGTTAGCGGTGACGACTCGCTCAAAGTGTGCCGGGTATGTGTCGATTCGGTGTGGTCGTCGCATGGGTCCGCTTCCCAATTTATAGTTAGAGCCTGTGATAGCCACACCACTCGCAAAAGCTACCCTTATGTCCTGTTTGCTGCTGCCTGTATTGCCGCAAGCTCTTGCTGACGTAACGCCAGCTCCTCCCTCTTATTTTCTTCTTGTCTCCGGAACTCTTCTTCCTTAGCTCCTCTTGTCTTGGAACTCTTCTCTCCTTAGTCTCTTGTCTCTCCAACTCTCTCTCTCTCCGAGCCCCCTGTCTCTGGAATTCTCTTTCCTTCTGTACCAACTCCTCTTTTTCCTGATGGCTTCTTGCCTGGTATCCTGTCTCAGCGTTCTTCACGGCGCAGGACCCCCAGTTTTCAAGGCTTTCCTCTCGACGCATTCTTTCCTGGAGGACAAATGCAGGAAGCTGCTCCATGGTGAGTCCGCAAGCGATCCCTAAGGCCCTTATCTTCGAGATCTCATCGAACTCGTCGAACGGAGAGATCTCCCCGCCCTCACTGTATCGTGAACGCGAGACAGCGTAAGCAACGAAACCCCCGGCGTCGAGATGGTAACCGTAGAGGTAACAGTCGAAGTACCGAATGGAGAGAAGTCACGGAGTCGGGCATACTGGGTCGACACTCCTGAATCAAGGACGCGCGTAGGACGGAGCTGAAGTGACTGTAGGATCCTTGGCGGAAGGTTGCGTCATGGTAGCGGACCTCGCTGACGAGTCATGACTCCTTCTACAGATCGGCCATGGTAACTCACGACAAAACACAAAAATAGCCCGGGAAAACGGGAAAATAAAAGAAGAAGATTGAAAAATAGAGGAAAGTGAGAGACGGAAGATAAGAAGTAGGGGTACCAACAGAGGGTTGCCCAATAGCGCTCCCTAGGCAAAAGGCTGGAACGATACCTTAATCCTACTGTGCAAGGGGTCCCTGGCTTAGCCGGTACTCCCACCAACCTCCCCTCTCACACAGCTAACATACCCTTGCATTCAACGACACAACACAAGAGACGAGACAACCCCCCAACCAAACCTCCTAACACCTCCCTTCCTTTAACGTTACCCCGCAAACTCCACCAATGTAACCCCCCCCTAATGGAAGTGGGATAGTGATCCCTTTTATGTCCCCAACTCGCAAACCCCACGCACTATGACAAAGACAAAGTACACTTCAATTTTTTAATTACCAATCACTCCACAAAAAATACATCAACAATCAATCCACACTCTCCCAAATGAACAAAATATCAGAGAGTAAAAGTTAGAAGGATAGAAGGGAAAAAGAACAGAAGGACAGGTTGGAAAATAGAAGTGAAGAGAACGAGTCATACAATATGAGAGCAATATCACTAAACAAGTGACTATCCAAAAGCGTTCAAAACCAGCACAAAGGCAACTGTATCATTGCAAAAGAATGGCCAACCAACAAGTTACCCAATCAACGTGGTCAAAAACACACAACAATATCACTCAATCAATGTCGGAGAAACATTAACTAAACCGTGATAACTATTTACTCTGTTTTACAAATTGAACTCTTTCACAAAGACGACACGCCAAGTTCAACTGGGGTTCACGCAAAAAACCAGGCGAAGAACAAGAACAGTCTTGTAGAAAAGGAAGAACGCTGCAAAATACTAATTCACAGTCGACTACACAGGGCTCGATTCTCCAAAAAAAAGGGGGGCCTCCCCCAATGGAGAAGAAAACGGACGTCTGGGGCCCAATGCTGGAAGGCTCTACCCCCCTCCTGTAGTAAGAACAGTAAGGGGAAAAGGGGTGGGGGGAGACAGCAAGGACGATGAAGACCTCTCCCCTCAAGAAGGAGAGGAAAGGAACGCGGCCGCAGGCAGAAGGTTCGCTGCGATGTTTCCCAACACGCAGTCTCGGCTGACGGCTGTCGCGCAGTGCAGCGCAGAGTGCCCTGGCTTCTCACTGAAGCACCAGGTAAGGACGGCTGGGGGGCCAGTGCAGGCCTACGGTCTGCATCCCATGTCTGTCCCCAAGGTGGCAGGTCCGATACTTGGCTCTAAAGGATAACACATAGACACGACCTGTCTGAGCGCAATTCCACTTATAGAAAGTCAGCACGTCTCTTCTGTCCAAAGGGAAGTCCGCAAGAGCAACAGCTCTTCCCATACAGGGACTAAGTAGACAAGTCTTAAATAATCTCAACTCACTAGTCTTAATATCTCAATCACGTCAAAGACAACAAAGGAGTATATGCCTTCGAACAGTAAGTTAGACAAATGATATAAATGACAAAGTTAAAACAACAACATTGTTGTCAATGGATGAGGTTAATTCACTCGCTCCGAACCAGAGTGAAATCTCAAAATGAACAAAAGGTTCATTGTACCCAACTCCAGGGTTCAGTAGCTTAATGAGGAAACCTACTAAAGGGACGAGTTAGCTATATGTTTTTCAAAAGTGTAAACAAGATTTGGAAAATAGATGCTAACTTCCACTTGAAAAAGCTAAGTTAAAAGTAAACAGAAATTATTATAATAATTTAGTAAAGAAATTTACCAAGTCCAATTCCAGACTGAAACGCGGAAATTCTTACTAAAATATAACAGAGCTAAGTCATTGAATGACTAAATCAAACTAACATGAAAAAAGTCAAGTAAATTTATTAACCAAAATTGACAAGTCAGTCTTCCCACACCAAGGAAATCTTCCAAAAATAAAAGGAAGTAAACAAAACGCCCTGTTGAAATGAAAACAAAGATGGCTGCCTCCACTTTTATAAGTTAATAACAACTATTTACATCCCCGACTAAGCAGGGAAAAGAGGAGTGTTCTTGGCTACTATACTTTATATATAAACACGCTTATGAAATAAAGCGTCCTTGAGCCAGGCTCAAACTCGCTTCTCATTTGGGTTGACCCTGGGAAAGGTCAGCCAGTGACCTCCCCCGTCACGGGCGGCGGCCTATTGGCAGCCATATTGGCGGGCATTTTGAATACATAGGGAATTTTTAATAAAACCAAAGGGGTTTAAAAACACGTCAAGCAAACAGCCTCCAAAACTCAATACAGATTTAGCTGAAACATAATTTAGAGCAAAATGATTCTCACCATGCATTCCTTACACATGAAAATAATATAGAAAAATCCAAAATCAACTAACCCTCATGTGCCTCCCATCCTAACTCCTATGACCAAAACGCAAGAAACCAAAAATGAACTGAACAAAATGAATAGAATACTCATTCATACAACGCACATTTCTCACAAACCCATGCCCCAAACACGTACCATACCAACCTTCAGCCAGAGACGCCAATAGGCAATGCTCAGAGGGTGCAGCAGGGGAAAAACTGCTAAGTTGGGTTCAAGCAAGAACCACACACTTCCCAAGTGGGGGCCTAGCGTCAGCCACACACTCACACCTATAGCAAACCACCACACTCTGCCAAGACCAACAAAGGCGCAACGCGCGGCCAACTTCTACAAAGTGGCCTTGAAGCTGATTGGCCTATGTGACAAGAGTGACTGGGCGGAATATCCCATTACAAGTGAAGGGGAGGACAGGCGTTGTAGTAGACAAGGTGAAGGAGAGAGGAAGAAGAAAATACATTTTTAAAAAGGGTAGATAGAGCCCAAACAGAAAGGCGCTATGAGCGAAAGCAAACAAGTAACAGGAAAATACAGAAAGAAAGGAGCAAAGGAAATGGTCCGTGACAGTCAAACATATAATAGATTTAGGAGCGCACCCCCCAACCTCCCACTAGAAAAAAGGTGAAGGTTGCGGTCTACAATTCTTGCCTGCGTCACTGAACCCCCAGGTACTTTCAGATCGAAAGATCCGGGACGAGCCCCCAAAATAAAATGTGAGACGTTTTAATAAGACCCCATTCATAAATGATGGTTGAATGCTCGGACAAGAACGATAGACCCTTGTAGGAAAGTCAAACTTTCGTCCACTCCCTTTACTTTCTAAAGATGGATCAAAAGGTTTGATCTTGATAACAACAACTGAATTTAATAAAATTTGAGTAACGAGATGATGATCTGCAGTGAATGTGTCGTTTGTTGTTTTGAATGTGTGTCTGTTTGTCCCTATGAAATGAATTACACACAAAAGAAATTGTATGCACATTCACTTGGAAAAAAGCAAAGTCTCTGTCCTTCTCCACTTCGCTTCTTGCAGTAGCACAAATATCGATTGTCCGTCGTGCTACAAGAATATCTTCCGGAGAAAACACATGGAATATAGTTATGCACAAAACAATATACAAAAATGTCTGAGTGGTTGTGGCGTGCTTGAATGCGGAGGGATGTGTTTATGTGATTGCCACCAGCTTCACGGAATTTGTGTACGTTCCGGAGTTCCCCTGACGTTCACAGTTCACTTCCAGATCCCCGGCAAGGTTGTCACGCCAGCACGTTCCTCTCAACGAAAATGTAGCAGGATAAAGGGTGTGTGACGAAGATGAAGATAAAGATGCGGAGAGATGAACAGGATGGACGTAAAAGGAAAAGTACCTGCAAGATAACAATCGTCTTAGATCTTGCTCTATAGTGGCACATCACTATTCCACCCACTACACGCTCTAAACACACTTTACAATTGCACTTGCTTGCTCTATCATTTACAATTGATTTCCTTGAAAAATTGCTTTACGATATTAACTTGTTAACAAAGAAGGAAAGTTACACGATATTCCAATCTGCCTTTACTGTGTTATTCGCCAAGGCTTAATGCTTGATAAATTACGATTATATTTAATCCTGAACAGATTAAATCAAATCACGTTAATCTTCATACTATACGATCACTTAGATCCGAGGAAAAAAGTTCCGTTCATTTAAATTGAACTCGTTTACGATTATGTAATAATAATCTGCGTTCACACCAAATATCATATCTTCTAATATGGTTGCATGCAACGGTGAACTGAAATAGAATTTAATAATATGGTTAGTACATGGCAACACGATATGAAAGAGAGCAAACAGATGAAGATGACAGCTCTACGTCATTCATACGTGTTTTACTGGTAAATCTGAAATAATTAATTCAGAGCATTTTAAATGATCGCGCGCACAAAATATTATTGAACCGGTAAATGTGCCTTTAAAGCGTTTTTATTGAAATAAATTTGTTGCGCTATTTCGAAAAAAAAAAGATTTCGATTGTTTACCTCAACAGTCTTTCTATGGCTACAGCTATCAACTTTGCCACGGAACGATGAGACTCGTTAACGCCTTCCCGTAAAGGTTGTGGGTGTCGTCGAATGCCCTGCAGTCCCCTTTCAGTCTGGCCTCGACTGATTCCTTCGAAAGGTTTCTTCTTCTTCGAATAATTTGACCTTTCTTGCGGAGCCAATTTCTCGTCGACCGGGTTGATCAAGTTCGTATGAAGCAACGGTTTAATACTTACTGCACAAAGCGCGGACGGAGAAACCCCTGACACTTGGATAACTAAGATTGGTCAGTACCATGGCTTTCCATGCTCTACGATTTTAAATTATTTTAATTATTAATACAAATACAAGTCTACTAACGTTTTGAAATTATAAACGTACTGCCTTAAAGCAAAAACTAACAATTAGTTTCATCGTTTGGAGATAGAAATTAAAAAAAGCGCAGAGCGAATAGACTCATGTATCAATTGCGTCATTTTCTTAATGAAATGACCCGAGCTTATGAATGAATGTCACACCATCCTCCTTTCCCTTTGATCCATCTCACCCTCCTTTCCCTTTGATCCCATCTCACCCTCCTTTCCCATTGGTCTATCTCACCTCCTTTCCCATTTTTCTGTCTCATCCTTCTTTCCCCTTGGTCCGTCACATCCTCCTTTCCCATTGGTGCATTTCACCCCCATTTCCCATTGGTCTATCTCACCCTCCTTCCCTTTGGTCTATCTCACCCTCCTTTCCCATTGGTCCATCACATCCTCCTTCCCATTGGTGCATTTCACCCCCATTTTCCCCTTGATCTATCTCACCCTCCTTTCCCATTGGTCCTCAAAATCCTTTCCATTGGTCCATCTCACCTGCTTTCCCTTGGTCCATTCACCCCCCATTCCATTGGTCCATCTCACCTCCTTTCCCCTTGGTCTATCTCACCCTCCTTTCCTTCGGTCCATCTCATCCTCCTTTCCCCTTTGGTCTATCTCACCCTCTTTTCCTTTTGGTCTATCTCACCCTCCTTTCCCTTTGGTCTATCTCGCCCTCCTTTCCCATTGGTCCATCATATCCTCCTTTCCCATTGGTTAATTTTTACCCCCATTTCCCATTGGTCTGTCTCTCCTCTCTATATCACCCTCCATTCCATTGGTCCCTCTTACCCTTCTTTCCCCTTGGTCTATCTCACCTCTTTCCATTGGCCCATTTCACCCTCCCTTTCCCCTTGGTCCATCTCACCTCCTTTCCCATTGGTCCATCTCACCCTCCTTTCCCATTGGCCATTTCACCCTCCTTTCCCATTGGTCCATCACATCCCCCTTTCCCATTGGTCCATCTCACCCTCCTTTCCCATTGGGTCTATCTCACCCCTTTCCCTTCGGTCCGTCTCATCCTTTTCCCATTGGTCCATCTCACCCTCCTTTCCATTGGTCTATCTCACCCTCCTTTCCCTTCGGTCCATCTCATCCCCCTTTCCCATTGGTCTATCTCACCCTCTTTTCCTTTTGGTCCATCTCACCCTCCTTTCCCATTGGTCCATCTCACCCCCCTTTCCCATTGGTCTTTTCTCACCTTCCTTTCCCATTGGCCCATATCACCCTCCTTTCCCATTGGTCTATCTCACCCTTTCCCTTTTCCCCTTGGTCTATCTCACCCTCCTTTCCCATGGTCTATCTCACCCTCCTTTTTCCCCTTGGTTTTATCTCACCCTCCTTTCCCATTGGTCTATCTCACCCTCCTTTCCCATTGCTCTATCTCACCCTCCTTTCCCATGGCCCATTTCATCCTCTTTCCCATTGGTCTATCTCACCCTCCTTTCCCAATTTGGGCCCCTTTCATCCTCCTTTCCCCTTGGTCCATCACACCCTCCTTTCCCATTTGGCCCCTTTCATCCTCCTTTCCCCTTGGTCCATCCATCCTTGCCGTCCCTTCGTGTTTCTTTTCCACCATCCCTTTGCGTAAAAGCAGCAGTCTGAAATGTTCTGTCCTTGGTTAACCCTTTCAGCAGCAGTCTGAAATGTTCTGTCCCTTTGGGTTTAACCCTTTCAGCAGCGTCTGAAATGTTCTGTCCTTGGTTAAAACCCCTTTCGCAGCAGTCTGAAATGTTCTGTCCTTGGTTAACACTTTCAGCACAGACCTCGTTCTGCTCTATGTGCCCAGTTCAAATGAAGTAACAGCACTGAAATTCCCACGACGCCTGATTTTGACCATTTTTAATTTATTTTCCTTAAAAGCCCAAAGCCAACAGTGACTTCATTTTTTTAACAGTGAAATAACGCTATCTGCTTCTTGATGATAAATGTTTTAAAGTCAAAATAATTATTTTGTTCTTGTGTGATTGAGTTGAAGAAAATGATATCTGAACAAGGGGGCACTGATCCAGTACTTGAAGACGCCAGTGGGTTGGTTGGTTTCTCTTCAAATTAACCAATGAAATCGACTGTTAGTAGCCTGTGATTGGTATAAAATGACTTTGGAAGGCTGTATACTGTACGCTGACACCACTGGTTAAAAATTTTCCAGAAAATTAGGTCTTAATATTTTTAGAAGACCGTCGCCATCATTCTCGTGATGTGTGTCCAGAGTGACGGAAACGCTTGCCGCGAGTATTTTTTGCCCCACGTCGCTGATTGGTAAATCGGGCGCCGCGATCATTCTCGGGGGCGCGGGCGAAAAAGTTAAACTTTATGGCCCTGTCAGTTTCGCAAAGGACACCTCACTCTCCTCATCTAAGTGAGAAGCTCATTCCAAATATCTAATTCAATCGGACATTAGTCTCGTTTCCCATTTTTCTAAACTGGCAGGTTGCCTACAGTATTCCAAATGTGGATAATCTGTAAACTGACGGACGAATTTTGTACATTTTAGCGCAACATACATGATCTTGTACTGTGTTGATGCGTCCACTTCGAATTACCATTCAGTTCGTCCACCCTTTTTTGTAACCCAGTCCATCACACGGTGTTCAGGACTGTATGTCCAAGTGAAGTGGGACACAATGCGCCGCAAGAAAAATACAAATTCTGGTTAAAGCACAAATCTACATTTGACTTTTAGAAACATATTCTGAAAACGTTGTGTCTGTTACTCTGAAAACTGGCTGTTGTTCATCATTTCGGCAACAATGTCAAATTCACAATGCGTTGCCTTTTCCCCCAGATCTTTTGTGGATGAAAGAAGAAAGAGAGTTTTAGTTACTGCTTTTATGCAGCTTCACTTGTTTGATTCGCCTTGATAATAAACATCAAGTTTTACTTCTTTATATTTAGTAACATAGGTCGACATGCAGTCTAAATTCTATATTTAGGAATGTAGTTATTTACGACTGTACCTCAATTTGGTCGAAACTGTGGTAAAGGATCTGTTCTTAATGGAACACCAATCAATGCTTTGTTATGTGTTATATATATATATATATATTACATGGAAGTTAAAAAAAAGCCACTCAGAATGTTAAAAGTGCTCAACCAAGTAGGGAGCCACATACTTGAAACAATTTTGTAGGTTTTAATTTTTTCATTTTAAAATCCTATTTTAAACTGGTATATATATATAATATATATATATATATATATATATATATATATATAATTATACGATGGTTCCTTCAGGCAGCTAGTGAAGGGCTTCTCATATTTATAATATATTCCCCCATTTTCTTCATCTTCATTTTTTTTTAACTTCAAATCTTTGCCAAGTCATTACTATAACGACTGAAGAATTGTTAGCCTGCACTTGTTTTCCCCCACTACTTAATTGTTCAGCATTATATATAATATATATATATATATATATATATATATATATATATATATATATATATATATATAATTGTGTGTGTGTGTATACAATGACGGGGAGAAACATTGAGAGAGAGGGGGGGGGGGAGGGGGGCAGGGAAAGCCTAAAGACAGGCAAAACAGGAAAGTTAAAGTTGACCATGCCTACGCAACTAAACATTACATTCTCTCAAAGGCAGAGAAATCCCCCATTAGATAAAAAGAAGACTGCCTTACGTTTCTAACAACGCAGCAGGAGAATTTAACAACAGGTGAACGATGCTCCAAGTGTAAACCAATCGCAAGAATTTTTTTCGCACTCTGCAAGTCACGAAGTCTGACACATATGTTGAAATTATATGTTTGACTAAATGAAAAACTAGGGGGAAAAACAGTATTGATTTGGTTGCAAAGCGAGACGACTGCAGGCAGAAATCTAAACAAATCTTAAATAAATGTTAGCGAACCGCCCAGAGAACGTGGACAAACGAGTCACAAGACAAAACACAGCGCGTTTCGACCTCTTAGGTCTTCGTCGGGTGATACATAAACGAATAAAACAACGAAAATGAGAACGTTCTCATTCAACGCCTTCTTCCTTGCGCTGAACCCTAAGCGATCTGAAGCGATCAAAGCTAAGTGAATTTTCGTTGTTTTATTCGTTTATGTATCACCCGACGAAGACCTAAGAGGTCGAAACGCGTTGTGTTTTGTCTTGTGACTCTGTCCACGTTCTCTGGGCGTTCGCTAACATTTATTTAAGATTTGGTTAGTATTGATTTGGTTTCTGCCGAAAATACGTGGGTTTTCAATGGGTGGTTGATTCAGATAGGGACTGCTTAAAATTTGACTTGCATCTCAGCCTCAGTCATTTATTTGGTTTGGTAATTTTGGTAAGGCAACGCGATTTACTAAATTCTGTGAGCTTAAGATGTACCTGTCACTGCTGAACTCGGGATGACCTCTATCACCGACACAACCAGGCATTGCCGAAACTGACCGCCCATAGCTAATCTACCGTGTTGAAATATGCAACCAGTATACTTTGTGGTTTTCGCTACGTAGCCATGGGTTGAGCTCGCATCCACGAGAATCGTCCTCTCCTTTTTCAACAATAGAGTGAGTCACACACACACATGGAGCCGAGCAAAAACAAGCACTTGTGTATGCGGAAGATAACAAAACAGAGCCACAACATATTTGACCTTTCCTCTCCTCTTAAGTGCCCTGAC
>CM031617.1:67146360-67158860 GCA_018398815.1 Conus ventricosus | reverse complement strand
TACCTGTAGGGCTGCAGTGCCATTGCCCAACGCAGAACTCTGCTGTTTTTCAACTGCGCCTCCTGCAGGAATTTGAGTGGTTGAGATCCGTCTCGATCACGAACTCTTTCCCATACAAGTATTTGTGGAATTTCTGCACGGCCCACACAACAGCTAAACACTCCTTCTCTACTGTTGCGTACCCTTCTTCACACTTTGTCAACTTCCTGCTAGCGTATCTCACAGGAAACTCGACCCCTTCATGCTCCTGTAACAATACTGCACCTATCCCACCACCTGATGCATCTGTCCGCAACAAAAATGGTTTGGACATATCTGGTAGCTTCAAGATGGGACGGGAACCTAGTCTTTCCAACACCGTCTGCAGTGCTTGCTCTGCAGCGTCTGACCATTCGACCACTGCCGTTTCCCTGCCTTGACCAAGTCACTGAGAGGACTCGTGATTGCAGCAAAATTTGGGACAAACTCCCTATAGAACCCAATAAAACCTAGCAGACTCCTGACTTCTGTTTTGGTCTTTGGTCTCTCTGAATTCATCATCTTCTCCACCTTTCCTCTTTCCGGCTGCTTTGTGTCGCCTCCGACAACAAAACCTAGGAACTCCAGGCTTGGAAAACCAACCTGGCACTTTGTTGGTCTGGCTGTGAGATTGGCTTGTCTCAGCCTCTCCAAAACTGCTCCTAGCTGCCTCATATGCTCCTCCCATGTCTCGGATGCTATCAGAATGTCATCCATGAAATTCACAACACCTTCCAATCCCGTCAATAGCTTTCTCATCATTCGAGAGAAGACTGCAGGTGCGTTGACCATCCCAAAAGGGAGTACTCGCCACTGGTATAGCCCCATAGGAGTGGAAAATGCTGTGACTTCCTTGAGTCCTCACTCAGGCTATTTGCCAGTAACCCTTGCTCAGATCGATCCTGGTGAAATACTGGCTCTTGCTTGTGGCGATCTGAGCGAACAGGTCTTCCATGTTGGGTATGACCTCTGCATCGACCTTGGTGACACTGTTCAGACGTCTATAGTCGACACAGAATCGATGCTCACCTGACTTCTTCCTCACTAAGACGACGGGTGCACTATATGATGATTTGGACGGTTCAATCACCCCAAGGTCCAACATCTTTCTACCTCCTCCTCGATCACTTGCTTGGTGGCATATGGGATCGGGTAGGCTTTCACATGTACGGGTTTCTGTGATGTCAACTCCACCGTACATGTCTCTAGAGTTGTCCTGCCTGGTTTATCAGTCAGGGACGCCCTATACTGTTCTAGGAGCCCACTAACTTCCCCCTGTCTCCTACTGCCTAGCCCTTCATACAGTGACACATCCCTGTATGACTCTTCTCCTGGAAACTCAGGCAACACAATCTCCCCTTCTTCTGCTGGTCTCCTTCACCTCCATCAATGATTGCTGCTGCGCCTATGTGCTGAGTCTCACGCTGAATATATTTGCGGAGTAGATTTGCATGGAAAGTTTTGGTTTCCCATTCACATCGATTCGGTAGTCCTGATCTACCTTTTCAATGATGGTGAATGGTCCCTTCCAATGCATCAGCAGCTTGTTGTGATCCGTGGGAAGCAGTAACAGACTTGATCTCCCACCTTGAGGGAATTGCTTCCTCACCTTCCTGTCATACTGCTTCTTCTGGACGACCCTAGCCTCCTGCAAACTCTCCCTTGCGACCTTACATGTCTCCTCGAGCCTATTGCGTAGGTCCACCACATACTGATAAGTGGTTTTGACCTCTTCTGACTCCTGTTCTCCGGACCACAGCTCTTTGAGAATGCACACCGGTCCCCGAACTGTCCGCCATACAGCAGCTCAAATGGCGAAAAGCCTGTGCTTTCCTGAGGGGCTTCTCTGTAGGCAAACAGTGCCGCTGGAATGTAGCGGTCCCAATCTGCTGGCCTTTCCTCACAGAGCTTCTTTAAGATGCCCTTCAGCACACCGTTGAATCTTTCCACCAAGCCATTGCATGTGGATGGTATGGGGTAGTGAGCAGCTGTGTGATCCCTAGCAGCCTGTTGACCTCCCTCATCACGCCTGAGGTGAACTGTGACCCCCTGTCACTGAGAATTTGTGCTGGCACACCCACGCGAGAGAAGATGTCTACCAGCCCTTCAGCGACCTGTTGCGTATCTACGCCTTTCAATGCAACCGCTTCTGGGTATCTGGTCGCGTAGTCCACCAGCGTCAACACATACCTGTGCCCGCCTTTGGAACAGGGTGCGATTGGGCCAATCAGATCAACAGCCACCCTCCTGAATGGTGTGTCAATTAAAGGGGGATGTTTAAGAGGCGCCTTCCTCTTCACCCCTCTTGTGGCTGACCTTTGACACACGTCACATGACATGCAGAAACGCTTGATGTCTGCCATTGCTCCTGGCCAATGAAAATCATCAAAGATTCGTCAGCTTTTTGCTGGTGCCGAGATGACCCGCCATGAGCGACTCGTGACCCACTGACATGACAGTGTCACGATAACCTGCTGGTACCTCTAACTGAGTGGTCACCTATACCTGTCTTCCCCTTGGTGAACACTCGGTACAACAGCCCGCCTTTCACAAGAAATTCTGTCTCACCTCCTCTAACCTCCTGTTTCTCTCCACCTCTTGCCAACTCCCAAGACTTCACGAGCGAAGGGTCTTGTTCCTGTGCAGCCCTAAACTCATCAGGCGACACATCTATGCCCGACTTCCTTCCTGGAACAACTAACGGTTTAACAACCTTTTCCTCCTTCTTGCTCCGTGTTTGAACTGCTGCCCCTGTAGCAGTCAACAACTCAGGATCCCCTGGATCCCTTGCAACCTGGAATATTCCCAATGATCAAATCATGAAGGGGTTTCTCCATCACCAACGCAGACAACTCGCCTGAGAAGTAAGGGGTACGTACTTCTATCTTAGCAACTGGAAACTCCCTCACAGTGCCATCGATTAGAGTACAGGTCTGGATTTGCCCTGTCAAATCCCTTTATCGACCAGCGTTGTTTCGTACTACCCGCATGAACAACCAGTGTCTCGTAACACTTTCCACCTCTGCTGGCCAATCCACCCTTCTTCCACTGGTAACGAACCACTCAGCCTAGTGCCCTCCATCCCTGACACTGACTGCTGTCCAGTGCTAGCCATAAGCTGCACTCCACCCTCTTCAGACTGAATCCCTTTTGGTTCCACTGCAGGTCGTTTCCCTTGACGACCCTTATCCACTCTTGCAAGGCTGCTGCCTTCTGGAACCTCATGCGACAATCCCTCGCCACATGTCCCTTCTTGTGACAAATGAAACACCTAATTTCCCTTTGCCCTTCCTTCTGCCCCACCACTGGGTTTGCAGACTTTGCAGAAAACTCCCCTGGTCTCCTTGCACTCTTCTCACCTGTGCCTAGCACCTGTTTCTCCTGCACCTTCGTGCCCAAACGTGCCTCTCTATACACCTCTGCGAACTTCAACAACTCCCCTGCTGTCCTGGCTGTCTCTCTTTCAAATGTATGGTTAACTCAGGGCCACAACCTGACAAAATCTGTTCCTTCATAACTAGCTCTTTCAACTCGGCGAACTCCTTTTTCGTACCACTCAACTCTAAACCATTTCTCAAAATAGTGATCTAGACGTGCACCAAACTGAGTGTACGTCTCACCTGCTTGTAATTTAGCTGAACGAAATTTCTTTCTGAATCCTTCCTCTGTGAGGTCAAATCCTTTCATTAAAGACTCCTTCACAGCACCAAAATCAGACTGTTGTTCTGCTGGTAACGCAGTGAAAATCTGCAATGCCTTACCCGTCAATAGCGCTGACAAAATGACTGCCCACTCTTCTGGAGGCCAACCCTGACTGGTTGCAAACGTTTCGAAACGACTGATGTATGCATCAATCGAATCGGTCCTTCCGAGAATTTTGGCAACTTGGGTCGGGAGCATAGCTGCGCATAGAGTCACTGGAAACTGAACTACCATCATCGGTGGTCTCCCTCTGTGTTCTCACTTTCTCTAATTCTAATTGAATCTTTAAATTTTCTGTTTCCTGCGTTTGCCCTTATTCTTTCTGTTTCCTGCGCTTCCCTTATTCTTTCTGTTTCCTGCTTCATTCTTTCTGTTTCCTCTTTCTCTACCGCGATACGGCGTCTTTCCGCGCGTTCATCTCTTTCCATCTTTTGTTGGTTTTCAACGAATGCTCGCAACTCTTCTCCCGAATAGCCTAAATCACGAGCGACGCTCACAAGTTGTTCAATAGGGTGTTCTTTTCTTCGCCATTATATCTCTTTTTTTTTTTTGAACAAGATTTTATAACAACGACAGCCAAACTGGTGGTTACCGACACGAGTGACGTAATAGCACAATCCTATGAATGATAATATTAGCTTGGGACAACGTAGTTAGTTTTTATAAGACGCCCAGCGCCTGACCCAACTATGAGAGCGAAATTATAGGCAATCTGTGCGAAATGAGTACTCTGGGGCTGAAATGCCAAGCTAGTATTAACTATCTTGGAAGCAATGCCAAGCCTAGTATTTAACTATCTTGGGAACATACAGTAAGACAACCCCTTGTCTTAGGATTACAATACTTGAATCCCACCCAGCTTCCTCTCTGAGAAGTTGAACAATTATAATAAATGGGCCAGAATATCCTGGCAGGCTCGCCAATAAATTGTCAACCTCGGTGTAATGTCAGTGGAGGGAGGACTAGCGCACAGCCCAAACACACTCACAGCTTGCTTACAATCTCATTCATATATCATGCATTCGTCACATCAAACCACTAGTAAAGTCTATAACTTTACTATACATGATCATAGAAAGAACATCAATGCATATAGAATCAACCAAAATAAAACATTCTCTCTTTCCCTGAACTTCACAAAATCATTTATCTAAAACATCATTAACTAACCCGGGTATAAATAGATTTCTACTTTACCTGGCCAGGTGATCTTAACTATTCACGAATCACTGTCTTTTCTTTTCTTTTCTTTTCTTTTACTGTCACTTTCACAACACGACACAACTGCCGGCACTGGTGTTGGTCTGATGGCGCCTGGTCAGGTGAGACTGTTGGCGTTGGTCCTGTGGTTCTGCTTGGCGAAGTGACGCTGCCAGGTATGAGGTCGAACCCCCGTTAGGGTAGAACAGTGACTATCAACATCGATCTGTTCTCCTTTCTTTCTTCCTGCATTAACGCATTGCACTCTCTCTCTCTTCTTCTCTTCTAGTCTGCTCTTATCAAATGGACATGGTTGCTTTTCTTTTCTTTTTTCTTTTCTTTCTTTTCTTCTTCATAAATTAGCAACTCTCTTTCTCTCTCCACATCTCTCCTCAGTCCTTCCTCTGCAGACTATCTCATGCTAATCTCTCAACTTGGTTCTCTTCTCTCCTCCCCTCATCTCTCTCTCTCTCTGCCCTTCTCTCCTGCAGAGCTCCACTCAGAACCTCTCTCTCTCTCTCTCTCTCTGTTCGTTCTTCCCTCGTTCTCCCGTTCTCTCACTCTCCCATCCTTCTTATCGTGTTCCGATCTCTCCAACACGGGCGAGTACCATTGGTCAGTATTTTTACCGCCTGATACACCGAAGTTAGCTCCCTCTAATTCGATTGGATGTTCAAATCATGCCAGTCATGCTGACACGCCTTACTCTCTGTGGTGGTCAGTTGGTCATCTAATTGATTAGCTAGATTTCACCCCCACCACACACTACCTTCACCCTCTCTTCGTTCCGGCGACGTCGTAAATTGGCTAGATGAGTCTGGTAGGCGCCAAGACGTGGGCTGGAAGACCACTCGAGACATTCTGCCAGACAGCTTAGTCCGTACAGCAGACAGTGCTGTCTCCACGAGAGCTAAAAATAGCCATTAATTGGCTGAGGCGACAGGTGAATGCGTCGGTCAGCTATTTAGGTCCGTCTGGAAGGGTCGGACTGTCTCCGTGAAGGATGAGGATTAGCCTCCCCTCGTGCCCAAATTGGCTGAATCCGAACCATGGGGCCGTCCGCCTGACGCCCCGAATATTTGCGTTAGAGCTTAAGTCCACTGGGCTGGTGGCGATTGACCACGAATTTGTTGAGTTGAATTTTGACCGTGACAGTAATGTGACGTGTGTGTGTGTGTGAGCTGTATATGTGCGCGTGTGTACGTGCGTGTATGTTGAATGTGCGTGCGTGTTATTTCTTGATGACGTAGAACATTAAGGAAGGGTATGTACAGTGTAAAGGTCGGTAGGGTGAGGGGAGGAGAAATGAGGAATTGGGAGCAGACAGTCCAGATGTGGAGGTGTGAGCGTATGTGAGAGGGAGAAGGGGGGGGGGGCATTTTTTTTGGCGCAATTTCATGCTATCATAGACCAAATAAGACATTTAAGGGTAGCTGTCATTCTTCTCCCGTGTACGTCGTGCAGTATTGATAGGTCGGTAGCCAGCTAGCTGAGACAGTTTAACGGAAAACTGTCATTCTTCTCCCGTGTACGTCGTGCAGTTATTGATAGGTAGAAAGCCGCTAGCTGAGACAGTTTCAGTGCCCATCAAGGAGCTGTCACTTCCTGCGGACAGATCCACATAAGCTTCACCAAATCTGCAAAAGTTTTTTGTTTTTTTTTTTTTTTTTCTGTCCCACTCTCTGCGCCACCTCAGAGGCAGTGCACCCACGCCGCCTTTCCGACACCCCGTCCACAGCCACACCCCGGGTCAGCCCGCCGCAGCCCCGCACCGGCAATCCACAGGAACAGTCAATGTCAAGTCGTCAAGAGGCAACCCACCGGAGGAGACACTGCACTGCTGCCGAGTCACTTCGGGGGTGTTCAGTGGCGCCTGTTCTGACCCCAAACATACGCAGACACCACCTACTAAGCCCCCTACTGACGACAATAATTGCATAGTCGCGGAGCCGGCGTAAAGTGAGCTTTCCCTCCGGAGGGCGCCACCACGTCCTTCCAACGACAGCCCCCATGGACTCGCCGATACGGTGACCTCGACGGAACCAAACCAAGGTCACAGACGGGGAGAGGACATCGAAATTGAGGTCACCATGAGAGCAGGGCATGAAGGCCACAGAATTTGAGACATTTTTTTATGCTGATCGATGAGAATGAGATGATTAAGATGATGCTACGGATTTCCGTTTCGGTCTGAGACTACATGACAGGGCTGTACTCTAAAGCTTTCCTTTCATAATATAACCCGCGTCACCAGGGCCCCAGAGATACAGGCACCTGCAGTGTTGGTCAGGGAAATTGAGCAACACCCCAAAACGCATCCATTAAGTGGATGAAACTCGACTGTGTGGTCCCAGTCTTCCCAACTGAGTCCGCAGCAAACTCAACTCTGGGTAGGAGCCGTCGGGGCAGAAAAAACCCACATGACTTCTGGGTGGGATTCGAAAACCCCCGACCTCCCAGCCGGAGTCCGCGACGTTTAACCACTTCGCCACGGCGGCTGGTCATCTGCAAAGTTTTGAGACCACACGGCGTGTGATTTGCAGCTGAACGTAAATAAACTAATGATAAAATGAGAAAACACGCGCGCGCGCACACACACCACGGGCGCACGCACACACACACACCCCACACACACACACACACACACACACACACACACACACACACCCACACACAAACACACACACAAAACACACACACACACACACCACACACAATTACATACCCTGACTGTTTCTTAAAAAGATGGTAACTTTTTCTTCGGAATACAATAACACCGATTTCATTTTATCAATGTTTGCATTTTTAAGGCTATTGAGTGTTTCCCTCAGACCCCCCCCCCCCCCCCCCCCTCAAAAAAAAAAAAAAAAAAAAAAGCAGAAAAAAAAGTTCGAACCCCCCGTGGTTCAGATTATCACGACACGAAAACACCGCCTGTCCATCCAACACTAAACGGAGACCTGAATCAGGTCAGGACAAAGTAATGCGGCGGAAGGAAGGCATGGCTACGCTTTTCATCAGCCGTGTTCCCGACACGCTGAACCCTTGACGGTTCGCTGCCTGATACGATCTTTTTTTAATGTTCCCACACTCTTCGCTTTATAACATTTCCAGCCTGAGAGATGCCGCACCTACTGTTGGGGGTCGGAAGTGGTGAGTAGCACACTCACAGCGACGGCTGTGGACAGGACGTGTCTGTTTCCTGGTTGAGGGCAAGGCTTACAACATGTCTGAACCCCATCCAGCCGAGGCATGCTTCGGGGAGGCGACGTGGCGAAAAGCTTCGCTCACTCGGCGATTGTCATCGTTTCATAGTGCACTGTAGAGACAATGTTTCATAGCGCACCGTAGAGACAATGTTTCATAGCACACCGTAGACACAACGTTTCATAGCATACTGTAGAGACAATGTTTCATAATAGCAACACCGTAGAAACAATTTTTCACAGCACACCGAAGAGACAATGTTTCATAGCCCACCGTAGAGACAATGTTTCATAATAGCACATCGTAGAGACAATGTTTCATAGCACACCGTAGAGACAATGTTCATAGCACACCATAGAGACAATGTTTCACAGCACACCGTAGAGACAATGTTTCATAGCACACAGTAAGACAATGTTTCATAGCGCACCGTAGAGACAATGTTTCATAGCGCACCGTAGAGAAAATGTTTCATAGCACACCGTAGAGACAATGTTTTATAATAGCACATCGTAGAGACAATGTTTCATAGCACATCGTAGAGACAATGTTTCATAGCACACCATAGAGACAATGTTTCATAATAGCACACCGTAGAGACAATGTTTCATAGCACACCGTAGGGGACAATGTTTCATAGCACACCATAGAGACAATGTTTCACAGCACACCGTAGAGACAATGTTTCATAGCACACCGTAGAGACAATGTTTCATAGCGCACCGTAGAGACAATATTTCATAGCGCACCGTAAGAAAAATGTTTCATAGCACACCGTAGAGACAATGTTTATAATAGCACATCGTAGAGACAATGTTTCATAGCACATCGTAGAGACAATGTTTCATAGCACACCATAGAGACAATGTTTCGTAATAGCACACCGTAGAGACAATGTTTCATAGCACACCATAGAGACAATGTTTCACAGCACACCGTAGAGACAATGTCATAGCACACCGTAGAGACAATGTTTCATAGCGCACCGTAAGACAATGTTTCATAGTGCACTGTAGAGACAATGTTTCATAGCACACCGTAGAGACAATGTTTCATAGTGCATAGCACACATAGAGACAAGTTTAATAGCACACCGTAGAGACAATGTTTCATAGCACATTGTAGAGACAATGTTTCACAGCCCACCGCAGAGACAATCTCATAGCACACCGTAGAGACAATGTTTCATAGCACACCGTAGAGACAATCTTTCATAGCACACCATAGAGACAATGTTTCACAGCACACGTAGAGACAATGTTTCATAGCACACCGTAGAGACAATGTTTTATAAAGCACACCGTAGAGACAATGTTTCACAGCACACCGTAGAGACAATGTTTCATAGCACATCGTAGAGACAATGTTTCATACAACCGAGAACATGTTTCATAGCACACCGTAAGACATGTTCTACACAAAGAGACAATGTTTCATAGCGCACCGTAGAGACAATGTTTCATAACACACCTTGAGAGACAATGTTTCATAATAGCCACATCGAAAGAGACAATGTTATCATAGCACATCCGGAGAGAGACAATGTTTCATAGCCACCATTGAGGAGACAATTTTCACATAGCAAACGCCGAGAGAGACAATGTTTCATAATAGCACACTCGAGAGAGAACATGTTCATAGCAACACCGTAGAGACAATTTTCATAGCACACCCTAGAGACAATGTTTCATAGCACACAGTAGAGACAATGAAACATTCAAGCCACAACCGATAGAGACAAAATGTTTTCAATAGCACACCGTAGAAGACAAATATTTCATAGCACATCCGAGAGAGACAATGTTTCATAGCACACCATAGAGACAATGTTTCACAGCACACCGTAGAGACAATGTTTCATAGCACACCGAGAGACAATGTTTAAATAGCACACAGTTAAGACAATGTTTCATAGCACACCAGTAGAGACAATGTTTCAAAAGCGCACCTAGAGACAATGTTTCATAGCGCCCCGTAAAAGAAAAATGTTCATAGCGCACCGTAGAGACAATGTTTCATAGCGCACCCGTAGAGACAATGCTTCATAGCAAAACCGTAGAGACAAGTTTCAAATAGCACATCGAAAGACAATGTTTCATAAATGCACATCGTAGAGACAAATTCATAGCACACCGTAAGACAACGTTTTCATAGCACATCGTAGAGACAATGTTTCACAGCACACTGTAGAGACAATGTTTCATAGCACACGTAGAGACAATGTTTCAACCACACCGTAAGAAATGTTCATACACACAGTAAACAATGTTCATAGCCACGTAGAGACAATGTTTCATAGCACATCGTAGAGACAATGTTTCACAGCACACCCGTAGAGACAATGTTTCATAGCACACCATAGAGACAATGTTAATAATAGCAAAACCATAGAGACATGAATTCACAGCACACCGTAGAGACAATGTTTCATAGCACACCATAGAGACAATGTTTCATAATAGCACACCGTAGAGACAAATGTTTCATAGCATACCATAGAGACAATGTTTCATAGCACACCGTAAGACAATGTTTCATAGCACACCGTAGAGACAATGTTTCATAGCATACCATAGAGACAATGTATCATAGCACACCGTAGAGGACAATGTTTCATAGCACACCGTAGAGAAACAATCGGAGCAGTATAAAAAAAAAAAAATAAAAAAATTAAACGAGAAATTTGCTAGACTGTCTTCGGGCTGTCTCGCATGCGAGAAAAAAAATATTCTCCCAGTTGTCGACGTCATATGACGGCGGTATGAAACAGTAATGACGGGATCGTGTGACTGATACATGAACAGTAATAACGGATCTGAGACAGATGCATGAACATAAATAACGGTCTGTGACAATGCATGAACAGTAATAACGGGATCTGTTATCAAACATGAACATAATAACGGGATCTGTTACATAATGAACAGTAATATCGACGGAAACAGTGACTATGCATGAACCTAAAACGGGGATCTGGAACCAATACATGAACATAATAACAGATCTGTGACAAACATGAACAGTAATAACGGATCTGTGGACTGATGCATGAACAGTGATAACGGGATCTGTGACTGATGCATGAACGGTAATAACGGATACGGATCTGTGACTGATGCATGAACATAATAACGGATCTGTGACTGATGCATGAACGTGATAACGGGATCTGTGACTGATGCATGAACGGTAATAACGGATCTGTGACTGATGCATGAAACGATTTTCAAAAACGATCGTTCAACAGCAAGAACATTTGGAGAAGTAGTCGTGTTGTTAATTTGTAGTTTTCTTCCTGTCCCGTTTCTTTATTCTCCTCGCCGCTCACCTCCCTCGCGGCAAGGGAAGCTAGCCACCTCGCCATTTCTCATGTGTGTGAAACTCGCCCCTGGCAGCTGAAGTAGCGTACACTCGGTTTACACCAACGGTGGAGTCGCGTAATCACGAAATTTTTCCTCCTCTCGCGTCTGTCTGTCCTACGGTGTGGAGTAGTTAGCCTTTTTACTTCCTGTTTTAAGCTCTTCTCTTCTGTCACATTTGGACAATGGAAGTTAGTTGGTGGTGTCTCCCGATTGTCTAAAATGGGTCTTTGATTGTGTGTGTGTGTGTGTGTGTGTGTGTGTGTGTGTGTGTGTGTGTGTGTTGTGGTGAGAGAGAGAGGGAGAGAAAGAGAGAGAGCCTGTATTGTGTGTGTGTGCCCTCTGTGTGTGTGTGCGCGCGCGCGCGTGCGTGCGTGTGTGTTGGTGTGTTGTGTGTGTGTGTGTGTGTGTGTGTGGATTAAATCATAAATAAGTAATGTTCCTACATCTTTAATCTTATTCAGTTATGCATTTCACTTTAAATCAAATCAGTTAGTATATTTAAACAACGATGCAAGTGTTTTGTAGATCGTGTTCATTTAGGTATCAACATTTGTATAATGCTCTCTCTCTCTCTCTCTCTCCTCTCTCTCTCTCTCTCCTCTCTCTCTCCTCTCTCTCTCTCTACTCTCTCTCTCTCCTCTCTCAATGTTGTGTTTTTTTCTGTGTGCGTGCATGTTCTCTGGGCTGTGTGGATGTGTGTGTGTGTGTGTGTGTGTGTGTGTGTGTGAGTGTGTGTGTTGTGTGTGTTTCGCGCCGCACGCGCGCGCGGCTTCTATCAATCTGTCTGTCTGTCGTCAGCCCCCCTCGCCCTCCCCCCCCCCCCCCCCCCATCTCTCTCCCTCTCTCTTCTTCTTTTTTTTCTCTCTGTCTGTCCTGTCCTATCTCTCTCTCTCTCTGTCTCTCTCTCTCCTCTGTCTGTCTCCCTCTCCTCTCTCTCCTCACTCTCCCCTCTCTCTCTCTCCTCACTCCTCTCCTCTCTCTCCTCTCTCTGTCTGATCAGTTGAGCGTATC
>CM031617.1:67141360-67143860 GCA_018398815.1 Conus ventricosus | reverse complement strand
GAATGGTTGATTGGTTGGTTGGAGGCTGGTCGGTTGGTCAACTCGGTTGGCTGTTTAGTCTGGCTGCTTGATTTACATGCGGACTGATCGTCTGGATGAGCAGTTAGCTGACTGCTTGGGTTCATGTTCAGTCGGTAGTCGGCTGGACAGGTGGCTGGCTGCTGTTCACCTGGTGAGTTCATTCCTGTATAAAAAAGGCGCTTTCCAGTTTGCTGGTCGGGGCACCCAAGGAGACGGTGACTGACTCGGATCACTCTGGAATCTACTATCACTGCGACCCCAGCTCTGAACCACCCAGCGCACCCAGCGTTCCTCCCCGCACCAAAGTGATCCGCTTGGTCACTAGATTAGTGGTCATTTTGTTGTGTGTTGTGTGTGTGTGTGTGTGTGTGTGTGTGTGGTGTGGTTAGAGTTGGTTGGCTGTTAGTTGGGGGTGGGAGACTGGGTGGGTTGTGGTTGATTGTCGGGTAGTTGGTTGGTTGTTGGTTAGTTGGTGGGTGGGAGGTTGTACTGATGGTGGTGGTGATTGTGTTTGGTTGGTTGGTAGCTTAATAATCTGATGGCTTGCTTGGTTGGCTATTGTTGGTTGTTTGGTTGGACGGATGTTTGTCTGAGTCGATTGGCTGGCGAGTTGGATGGTTAGCTAGATGGTTGGTCGCCTGGTTGGTTGATTGGTTGGAGGGCTGGTCGGTTGGTCAACTCGGTTGGCTGTTTAGTCTGGCTGCTTGATTTACATGGCGGACTGATCGTCTGGATGAGCAGTTAGCTGACTGCTTGGGTTCATGTTCAGTCGGTAGTCGGCTGGACAGGTGGCTGGCTGGCTGGCTGTTCGGCTGGTTGATTGCTTATTTGGTTGTTTGGCTGGCTGACCCGTTGTTGGCTGGCTCACTGGATGGTTGGTTGGATGATTGGCTAAGACGGCTGGTTGGGTGGTTTGGTGGGCTTAGTGGTTGGTGGATGTGTGGTTGGTTGGTTGGTTGAACGGGGATGGTCGGTCGGTTGCTTGGCCTGTTTGGCTTGGCTTGGGTGGTTGATTAGGTGGAGGGTAAGCTGGTCCGAGGGCTTGGCTCGGGTGGTTGATTTGGTGGATGGTAAGTTGGTCCGAGGGCTTGGCTTGGGGGTTGATTAGGTGGAGGGTAAGCTGGTCAGAGGCTTGGCTGGGGCCTTGATTAGGTGGAGGGTAAGCTGGTCCGAGGGCTTGGCTGGGGGGGGGGGGTTTGATTAGGTGGAGGGTAAGCTGTCCGAGGGCTTGGCTGGGGGGGGGGGGTGATTAGGTGAGGGTAAGCTGGTCCGAGGGCTTGGCTGGGGGGGGGGGGGTGTATTAGGTGGAGGTAAGCTGGTCCGAGGGCTTGGCTTGGGGGTTGATTAGGTGGAGGTAAGCTGGTCCGAGGGCTTGGCTTGGGGTTGATTAGGTGGAGGGTAAGCTGGTCCGAGGCTTGGAAGACGAGGGCAAAAGTTATATTGAAATCAGTAGAAGAATGTAAATTGAAGTCCTCCTCTCTCTCTCCTCTCTCTCTCCTCTCTCCTCTCTCTCTCTCTCTCTCTCTCCTCTCTCTCTGGTCCTCCAACCCCCGAATTTTTTCACTTATTTCTCTCTCTCTCTCTCTCTCTCTCTCCTCTCTCTCCTCTCTTCCTTCTCATCTCTCTCTCCTTCTCCTCTCTCCTCTCTCTCTCTCTCTCTCGTGGAGTGGATCCTCCAATCTCCTATCTTTCCCCCACTATTTCCTCCTATTGTTTTAAGACACACTCCCTCGTCATGCACAGTCAGAATGTTTCGTCATCGATGGACGTTCGCTTGCTGATTGACCTGAAGTATGTGGACGTATGGAGCTGAAGTCTCTCAGCTGAAAGAGAAGAGTGAGCATGTGGCATGTGTCTTCTGCCTGCAGGTGGCAGATACAGCAGAGTGAGCATGTGGCATGTGTCTTCTGCCTGCAGGTGGCAGATACAGCAGAGTGAGCATGTGGCACGTGTCTTCTGCCTGCAGGTGGCAGATACAGTAGAGTGAGCATGTGGCATGTGTCTTCTGCCTGCAGGTGGCAGATACAGGACAGCAAAGTACGGTGGCTTCGGGGAGCGCCAGGAACTGTTCGGGCTGGCACTGGCCAAAGCCAATGACACTACAGCCGTGGTGACTCTCTATCTCCCCTAATCTCTCTCTCTCTCTCTCTCCTCTCTCTCTCCTCTCTCTCTCACTCTCTCTCTCTCTCTCTCTCCTCTCCTCCTCTCTCTCTCTCTCTACTCACACACACACACCACACACACACACACACACACACACACACACACACACACACACACACACCCCACACACCCACCCACACACAGCACACACACACGCACGCACGCACGCACGCAACCACGCACGCACCACACCACACACACACACACACACACACACACACACACCACAACACACACGCAAGCATGCACACACACATACACACTCAGAGTAACATACGCATAAGTAGAGAGAGAGAGAGAGAGAGAGAGAGAGAGA
>CM031617.1:67111360-67136360 GCA_018398815.1 Conus ventricosus | reverse complement strand
ATACATGCACACAAGGACGAAAGGAAAGGAAGGAAACAACTCACGGGTCAACGAATCCAGGAGAGACACACCGTGACCTTGTCGGGTCAAATCATCGGTGACCTTCCACCTCCGGGCGTCACACTCTAACACACCAGGAATCACCACACACCGAAACACCGTACCCAACATCTTGCCCCTCACACCCCCCCCCCTTTTCCCCCACACCCACCACCCATTCCCCTTTGCCCCTCACAACCCCCCCCCCCTCTTCCCCACACCCACCACCATTCTCCTTGCCCCTCTCAACCCCCCCCCCTCTCCCCACCCCCCACCACCCCATTCTCCTTGCCCCTCTCACCCCCCCCCTCTTCCCCACACCCCACCACCCATTCTCCTTGCCCCTCCACCCCCCCCCCCCACCTTCCCACACCCCCCACCCATTCTCCTTGCCCCTCTCACCCCCCCCCCCCCTTCCCCCACACCCACCACCCTTTCCCCCCTTGCCCCCTCACCCCCCCCCCCTTCCCCCCCCACCCCCCACCCATTTTCTCCTTCCCCCCTCTCACCCCCCCCCCCCCTCTTCCCCACACCCACCACCCATTCTCCTTGCCCCCCCCCCCCCTTTTCCCCACACCCACCACCCATTCTCCTTGCCCCTCTCACCCCCCCCCTCTTCCCCAAAACCCACCACCCATTCTCCTTTGCCCCTCACACCCCCCACACCCACCACCCCATTCTCCTTGCCCCTCACACCCCCCCCCCCCCCTCTTCCCCACACCCACCACCCATTCCCTTGCCCCTCACACCCCCCCCCTCTTCCCCAAAACCCCCACCCCCTTCTCCTTGCCCCCCCCAACCCCCCCCCTCTTCCCCACACCCACCACCCATTCTCCTTGCCCCTCTCACCCCCCCCCCCTCTTCCCCACACCCACCACCCATTCTCCTTGCCCCCACCCCCCCCACCCCCCACCACCCATTCTCCTTGCCCCTCACACCCCCCCCCCCTTCCCCAAAAACCCACCACCCATTCTCCTTGCCCCTCACACACCCCCCCCTCTTCCCCACACCCACCACCCCTTCTCCTTGCCCCCCCCTCCCCCCACACCCACACCCATTCTCCTTGCCCCTCCACACCCCCCCTCTTCCACCACACCACCACCCTTTCTCCTTGCCCCCCCCCCCCCTCTTCCCCACACCCACCACCCATTCTCCTTGCCCCTCACACCCCCCCTCTTCCCACACCCACCACCCATTCTCCTTGCCCCCCCCCCTTCCCCCACCCCCCAAACCAAACCCTTCCCTTGCCCCTCACACCCCCCCCCCTCTTCCCCACACCCACCACCCCCTTCTCCTTGCCCCCCCCCCCTCTTCCCCACACCCACCACCCTTTCCCTCCTTGCCCCTCACCCCCCCCTCTCTCCCACCCCAACCACCACCCATTCTCCTTGCCCCCCCCCCTCTTCCCCACACCCACCACCCATTTCCTCCCCCCCCCTTTCCCCCACACCACCACCCATTCTCCTTGCCCCTCACACCCCCCCTTCCCCACAACCCACCACCCTTTTCTCCTTGCCCTCACACCCCCCCTCTTCCCCCAACCACCACCCATCTCCTTGCCCCTCACAACCCCCCCTCTTCCCCACACCCACCCCCCATTCCTCCTTGCCCCCCCCCCCTCTTCCCCACACCCACCACCCATTCTCCTTGCCCCTCTCACCCCCCCCCCCCTCTTCCCCACACCCACCACCCAATTTCTCCTTGCCCCTCACACACACACCCCTCTTCCCCACACCCACCACCCATTCTCCTTCCCCCCCCCCCCCCCTCTTCCCCACACCCACCACCCATTCTCCTTGCCCCCCCCCCCCCCTCTTCCCCACACCCACCACCCATTCTCCTTGCCCCTCCACCACCCCACTCCCCACACCCCACCACCCATTCTCCTTGCCCCTCACACACACACCCCTCTTCCCCAAAACCACCACCCCATTCTCCTTGCCCCTCACACACACCCCCCCCTCTTCCCCCACACCCACCACCCATTCCCCTTTGCCCTCACACACACACCCCTCTTCCCCACACCCACCACCCATTCTCCTTCCCCCTCACACACCCCCTTTTCCCCCCAACCCACCACCCATTCTCCTTGCCCCTCAACACACACCCCTCTTCCCCACACCCACCACCCCTTCTCCTTGCCCCTCTCACACCCCTTTCCCCACACCCACCCACCCCTTCTCCTTGCCCCTCTCACCCCCCCCCTCTTCCCCACACCCACCACCCATTCTCCTTGCCCCTCTCACACCCCTCTTCCCCACACCCACCACCCCTTCTCCTTGCCCCTCTCACACACCCCCTCTTCCCCATACCCACCACCCATTCCCCCTTGCCCCTCTCCCCACCCCCCCCCTTCCCCACACCCACCACCCATTCCCCCCGAGAAAAGGTGAAAAGCAAAGAGAGAAAAAAAGAAGCTGGGGGGGGGGGGGGGGGGGGGGGGGGGGGGGGGGGGGGGGGATTGGGAGCAACGACTAACCCTAATGCCCGAACGTATTCAAAAAGGTTTGTGTGGGGGAGCAGGGGGGATGGATGGGGGTTGGAGTATGGTAGTGTGGGGTTGGGAAAGGGGGGGGGGGGGGGGGGGGGGGGGGCGCTGGGGTGTTAGTGCCTTGGCCTTAAGGGTAGGAAGAGGCAAAACAGCTCTCTATTCAAGATTTACAGCGAGAACGGAGATGCGAACTCTTCAAAAGCAAAAGTGTCAAACCCACCCGGAGTGGTCAGAAAGAGAGAAAGAAAGAAAAAAAAAAACAAAAAACAAGACAACAACAACAACAACAAACCATGCCTTAAACATGCGACACCCGACTTGCGGGTCGAAAAGATAGCGGACGATACGCCCAACGAATGTCATGTTATTTTCTTTTCTTCTTTTTTTTTCTTTTTTTTTTTTAAATGGCCGGGGTGTGGTTTCAGGTGGGGTGGTTGTCCTGGACGCGCAGTTCCGGAACTTCAGTTGATGACTCAGCGGGTGGACGACCAGTCTGACGCTTGTCTCCGGGATGGAAATGTGGCTTGCTTGGGGGCTTGCTTGGTTCCTTTGGCTTGGTTGGTTGGGCTTGTCGTTTGGTTTGCATTGTTTGAATTCCGTTTCGTTCGGTTTGGTTTGGTTTGCTCTCTCTCTCCTCCCCTCTCTCTCTCTCCTCTCTCCTCCTCTTTTCTCTCTCCTCTCCCCCGTCTTCCCTCTCTCCCTCCCCTCTCTCTCTCTCTCTCTCTCTCTCTCTCTCTGTGTGGTGTGTTCCTCAGTCCTCTCTCCTCCTCTCTCTCTCTCTCCCCTCTCTCTCTCTCTTCTCTCCCTCTGTTCTCTCTGGTGGGTTCTCCTCTCTCCCCTCTCTTCTCTCTCTCCCCCTCTCTCTCTCACTCTCTCTCTCCCTCTCTCTCTCTCTCTCTTCCCCTCCTCCTCTCTCATTATATTCATAGAGCAATGGCCTTAATTGAATAAATATCCTTTTCCCGAAACTCTGTGTGTGTGTGTGTGTGTGTGTGTGTGTGTGCGTGGTGTGTGTGTGTGGTGTGTTGTGTGTGTGGGGTGTGTGTGTGTGTGTTTTTGTAAAGGTATTACAGTGAGGCGATCATGTAATTTCCCCATCTCCATTAAATGGGGCGTTTTGAAAATGGGCAATTTTGGGCGCCTAACTTTTTTACATGTTAAATTGGTGTTGAAGAATGCAGTTGAGGTGCTGCTTAACCCTCCACCTCCTCATTTTTGCCAACATCGTCCAAATTCAACACACACACACACACACCACACCACACACACCACACACACAAAACACACACACACAACATTTACCTCCAACCCCCATTTCTGTTTCAGGGTGCCACTTCCGGTACATCTAAATGTTTGCCTTTTTACAATTGTGATGCCCTGACCCCTCACTGTTTGCCTTTTTCAAACTACTGATTGGGGGGATAAAACTCCAAAGTAGGCTCAGAGACCACCCGAATGCCGCCCCGTGTTGCGAACATTTCGCCCCTTTGAAAATTCACCCATTGTGCCATTTTAAAGGCATGTGTGGTGTGGGGTGGGTGTCTGTGTCGTGTCGTGTTTTTTTTTAAAATTGTTGTGTTTCCCTTGATCTGTTTTAATTGTGAAGGATATATGGCCTATGAAGGTGTTTTGTGCTGCCCATGCGCGTGCGCACGCCTGCAGTGTGTGTGTGTGTGTGTGGTATGCACGCCGCATGCCGCAAAACACACAATTTTCAGAATATAGGGACACTGCTTCTAAACCTTACTTTCTTTTTTCCGTTTCATGTTCTGTGCCATTTCATTGCCATTAACCCCATCCACTCATCCTGTTGATGTTCTGTGCCATCATGGGCATTAACCCCATGCCACTCATTCCTGTTGATGTTCTGTGCCATTTCATTGCCATTAACCCCATGCCACTCATTCCTGTTGATGTTCTGTGCCATTTCATTGCCATTAACCCCATGCCACTCATTCCTGTTGATGTTCTGTGCCATTTCATTTGCCATTAACCCCATGCCACACATTCCTTTGATGTTCTGTGCCATTTCATTGCCATAACCCATGCCACTCATTCCTGTTGATGTCTGTGCCATTTCATTGCCATTAACCCCATGCCACTCATTCCTGTTGATGTTCTGTGCCATTTCATTGCCATTAAACCCCATGCCACTCATTTCTGTTGATGTTCTGTGCCATTTCATTGCCATTAACCCCATGTCACTCATTCCTGTTGATGTTCTGTGCCATTTCATTGGCATTAACCCCATGCCACTCATTCCTGTTTATGTTCTGTGCCATTTCATTGCCATTAACCCCATGCCCCTCATTCCTGTTGCAGTTCTGTCCATTTCATTTCCATTAAACCCCATGCCACTCATTCCTGTTGATGTTCTGTGCCATTTCATTGCCATTAACCCCATGCCACTCATTCCTGTTGATGTTCTGTGCCATTTCATTGCCATTAACCCCATGCCACATTCCTGTTGATGTTCGTGCCATTTCATTGCCATTAACCCCATGCCACTCATTTTCTGGGTTTATGTTCTGTGCCATTCATTGGCATTAACCCCATGCCACTCATTCCTGTTTATGTCTGTGCCATTTCATTGCCATTAAACCCCCATGCCACTCATTCCTGTTGATGTTTTGTGCCCATTTCATTGCCCTTAAACCCCATGCCACTCATTCCTGTTGATGTTCTGGTGCCATTTCAAATTTCCATTAACCCCATGCCAAATCATTCCTGTTGATGTTCTGTCCATTTCCTTGCATTAACCCCAAAGCCACTCATTCCTGTTGATGGGTTTTGTGCCATTTCATTGCCATTAACCCCATGCACTCATTCCTGTTGATGTTCTGTGCCATTTCATTGCCATTAAACCCCATGCCACACATTCCAGTTGCTGTTTCTGTGCCATTTATTGCCATTAACCCCATGCCGCTCATTCCAGTCGCCTGTCCCACAGCCACACTCTGGTTTTGTCCCGCACAGACTCCCGGGATTGCAAATCACTGGGAGAGACAGGTCGAGTCATCCGAGGGCAAACCCATTGGAGGATATGCCGCACTGTCATCCGAGGGCAGCCCATTGGGAGGAGACACCGCACTGCCCTGTTCTGATCCAGCATACGCAGGACATCACTTACTAAGCCCCACCCCCCACCCCACCCCCCCCGTCCCCCTACTGACGAAAAACATCGTTTTTTTATTCGTTTATGTCTCACCTGAGGAAGACCTAAGAGGTCGAAACGGGGTTGTGTTTTGTCTTGGGGACCGTTTGTCCACGTTCTCTGGGCGTTCGCTAAAATTTATTTAAGATTTGTTTAGAATTTCCCCCTGCAGTAGTCTTTCTTATAGCCGCGGACCAGCGTGAACGAGCCTCAGTCGCCTTCCAGAGGGCGCCACCACGTCCATCCCCGCGACAGTCCCCATGCACTCGCTGATACCGGCACGTCCATCCAGCGACAGTCCCATGCCCCTCGCTGAACCGGCACGTCCATCCAGCGACAGTCCCCATGCACTCGCTGATACCGGCACGTCCATCCAGCGACAGTCCCCATGCACTCGCTGATACCGGCACGTCCATCCAGCGACAGTCCCCATGCACTCGCTGATACCGGTACGTCCATCCAGCGACAGTCCCCATGCACTCGCTGATACGGTGACCCCGACATGAACTCAGCAAGGGCACAGACGTGGAGTGGAATCCCGAACTGAGGTCAGCGTGAGAGCAGGGCATGAAGGGCCACAGAAGTTTAGACTTTTTTTCCCGAATTCTCATCGATGAGGATGAGGATGACGAAGATGATGATGTGGAGGTCCATTCTAGTCTGAAACTGCATGACAGGTCTGTTCTCTGCGCTTACTTTCATGGTATATCCCGGCTTCAACCAGGCCCGAGAGATACAGATACCTGCAACGTCAGTCAGCAAATTTGAGCAACATTATCAGAGACACATCCGTTGAGTGGACAAAACTCCACGGTGTTGTTCCAGCCTTTCCTGCATCCACTGGGTGGACAAAACTCCAGGGTGTTGTTCCAGCCTTTCCTGCATCCACTGGGTGGACAAAACTCCACGGTGTTGTTCCAGCCTTTCCTGCATCCACTGGGTGGACAAAACTCCACGGTGTTGTTCCAGCCTTTCCTGCATCCACTGGGTGGACAAAACTCCACGGTGTTGTTCCAGCCTTTCCTGCATCCACTGGGTGGACAAAACTCCACGGTGTTGTTCCAGCCTTTCCTGCATCCACTGGGTGGACAAAACTCCACGGTGTTGTTCCAGCCTTTCCTGCATCCACTGGGTGGACAAAACTCCACGGTGTTGTTCCAGCCTTTCCGGCATCCACTGGGTGGACAAAACTCCACGGTGTTGTTCCAGCCTTTCCTGCATCCACTGGGTGGACAAAACTCCACGGTGTTGTTCCAGCCTTTCCTGCATCCACTGGGTGGACAAAACTCCACGGTGTTGTTCCAGCCTTTCCGGCATCCACTGGGTGGACAAAACTCCACGGTGTTGTTCCAGCCTTTCCTGCTGTGCCCGTGGCAAACTCAACTCTCTTTAGGAGCCGGTCAGGGTAAAAAAAAAAAGAATCTGCAAACAATTGGCTCTGACGGGAATCGAACCGACGACCTCATAGTTCGCAATCCCCAAACGCTGACCACTGCGCCACTTGACTTTTTCCTCTTCGCTCCTTGAGAAGCATAGGGCCTCAACAGCAACATTCGACCTCCGTTTGTCCCTGGCACAAATCTTCATCCCCCCCTCCCCCCCCCCCCCTCCCCCCCTCCCCCCAGGAGAGGCTTGAGGCTCTCAGCTCGTTTAGCAAGCTCCTCCTCCAGGTCTGCTTTGGGCGCCCTCGCTTCCTCTTGCCCTGCGGGTTCCACTCGAGCGCCTGCCTGGTGATGTTAGGAGGGCTCCTTCCGCAGCACAGCGGCCAGTCATTTTGATTTCTTGTCGTTCCAGGTTACGCTGTGGCAGTGGGCAGATTTTGTGGTCCTCGACGATTCTGTTTTGTCGTCTCCAACAGAGCTGTGCACGGCAGGGTGAGCTGGAATGAAAGCAGAGAACAGATGTTTCCTTGATTCTTTTGTCTCGTGGTCCATGACAGACGATGCCATCATCACACCACTGACTGACCTTTTCGTTGTCCTTGATCAACGGACAAATCATTCGTTTGTCTCTGATCAGCTGAAAGGTCAAACATTTATCTCGCATCAATTGAAAGCCCGTTCTGTTTTCTCTCAACAATTTACGGATCACCATTTATTTCTTGTCAGATTATGTATTATTCGTTCGTTTTGATCAAACGACAGACAATTCTTTCGAATAATTAAACCAAGAGGTCATAATAGGGGAGTTGTCAGGACTTTAGACCAATGTGTGGACGAGCGGTGAGACGCACGTGTGAACAGAAGGTCAGACAGACGTGAGGAATAGAGATTAGACAGGTGGACACGATGTTATGTTAAACGTGAGGACAAGACGTTACACAGACGTGTGGACAAGACGCTACACGGATATATTGACAAGACCTTATAGAGATATGGGTACAGGAATTTAGACTGATGAGTGTGACAAAGGCCATTACACAGGCGTGTCGGGGTACACAGATATGTGGACTACACGTTTTGAAGATGTGTGGACAAGTCGTTCAACAGACGTGGACAAGACGTTTGAGAGACGTGTGGACAGAAGGCAAGATAAACATGTAAACAAGAGACTACACAGAAGTGCAAGCAGGAGGTTTAACAACCGTGTAAACAAGACGTTATACAGACCTGAGGACGGGAGATAAGACACACGTGTGGTCAAGACATTATACAGACGTATGGTCAAGACATTAGACAGACGTGTGGTCAAGACATTATACAGACGTATGGCCAAGACATTATACAGACGTATGGTCAAGACATTATACAGACGTATGGTCAAGACATTATGTAGACGTGTGGTCAAGACATTAGACAGACGTATGGTCAAGACATTATACTGACGTATGGTCAAGACATTATACAGACGTGTGGTCAAGACATCATACAGACGTGTGGTCAAGACATTATGCAGACGTGTGGTTGAGACATTATACAGACCTATGGTCAAGACATTATACAGACCTATGGTCAAGACATTAGACAGACGTATGGTCAAGACATTAGACAGACGTATGGTCAAGACATTAGACAGACATGTGGACTTAACGTTAGACAGATGTACGGAGAAGACATTAGACAGAAATATGAACAAGATGTTAGCCAGTCGTGTGAGCAAAACGTTAAAAAGTCGTGCGGAAAGGAAGTTAACCAGACTTGTAGACAAGAACTGCGACACACGTTTATTTCTGTGTTATTTTTTCCTCTTTTTTCCTATTGATTGTTTTCTTCTTTTTCCGTTCCATTTTCTGTGCCAGTTCAGTGGCAGTGCACCCACGTCGCTCATTCCGACACCCCGTCCACAGCCATACCCACACCACTCATCCCGACACCCCCGTCCACAGACACAGCCACGTCGCTCATTCCGACACCTCGTCCACAGCCACACCCACACAACTCATCCCGACACCCCGTCCACAGCCACAGCCACGTCGCTCATTCCGACACCCCGTCCACAGCCACAGCCACGTCGCTCATTCCGACACCCCGTCCACAGCCACAGCCATGCCGCTCATCTCGACACCCCGTCCACAGCCACACCACTCATTCCGACACCCCGTCCACAGCCACAGCCACACCACTCATTCCGACACCCCGTCCACAGCCACAGCCACACCACTCATTCCGACACCACGTCCACAGCCACAGCCATGCCGCTCATTCCGACACCCCGTCCACAGCCACAGCCACACCACTCATTCCGACACCCCGTCCACAGCCACAGCCACGCCGCTCATTCCGACACCCCGTCCACAGCCACGTCGCTCATCCCGACACCCCGTCCACAGCCACAGCCATGCCGCTCATTCCGACACCCCGTCCACAGCCACACCCACACCACTCATTCCGACACCCCGTCCACAGACACAGCCACACCACTCATTCCGACACCCCGTCCACAGCCACAGCCACGCCGCTCATTCCGACACCCCGTCCACACCCACGTCGCTCATTCCGACACCCCGTCCACACCCACGTCGCTCATTCCGACACCCCGTCCACAGCCACACCCACACCACTCATTCCGACACCCCGTCCACAGCCACGTCGCTCATTCCGACACCCCGTCCACAGCCACAGCCCAGCCCGGCCCACCGCAGCCCCGGCACCGTCAATTCACAGGGAAGAAGTCAATGTCATGTCGTCAAGAGGCAACCCACCGGAGGAGACACGGCGCTGCCACCGATTGACTTCGGTGGAATTAAGTGGCGCCTGTTCTGATCCAACATGCGCAGGACACCACCTCCTGAGTCCCCTACTGACGACAATTGCTTAGTCACGGAGCCGGCGTGAGTGAGCTCTCCGTCCCATGGACTCGCCGATACCGGTGACCCCGACGGAATAGAGCCGAGGCCATAGACGTGGAGAGGACATCGAAATTGAGGTCACAATGAGAGCAGGGCATGAAGGGCCACAGAATTTGGGACATATTTTTTTTTAATGTAGATCGATGAGATTGACGATGATAAAGATGAAGCTTCGGATATCCATTTCAGTCTGAGACTGCATGACAGGGCTGCACTCTACGCTTCCTTTTAATAATATCTCCCGGCGTCAACCAGGCTCGAGAGATACAGACACCTGCAGTGTTGGTCAGGAAATTTGAGCAACACTCTCAGAGACGCGTCCATTTAATGCATGAAACTCGACTGTGTGGTCCCAGTCTCCCCAGCTGAGCCCGCAGCAAACTCAGCTCTGGGCGGGAGCTGGTCGGGGCAGAAAAACCCACATGACTCTGATGGGAATCGAACTCACGACCTCCCAGACGGGAGTCCCGTACGTAACCACTTCACCACGGCGGCCGGTGAAAATTAGACAGACACGTGGTGTGGACAAGTTAAGCGTATGTGTAGACAAGACATCAGATAGACGTGTGAACGAGACATCAGATAGACGTGTGAACGAGACATTAGACAGGTGTATGAACAAGACATTAGACAGGCGTGTATACAAGACGTTAGGCAGACGTATTAACAAGACGTCAGGCAGACGTATTAACAAGACTTCAGGCAGATGCATGAACAAGACGTCAGGCAGACGTATGAACAAGACGTTAGGCAGACGTATGAACAAGACGTTAGGCAGACGTATGAACAAGTCGTCAGGCAGATGTATGAACAAGACGTCAGGCAGACATGTGAACAAGACGTTAGGCAGACGTATGAACAAGTCGTCAGGCAGACGTATGAACAAGACGTTTGGCAGACATATGAACCCGACGTTAGGCAGACGTATGAACATGTCGTCAGGCAGATGTATGAACACGACGTTAGGCAGACATATGAACACGACGTTAGGCAGACGTATGAACAAGTCGTCAGGCAGATGTATGAACAAGACGTCAGGCAGACATATGAACACGACGTTAGGAGACGTATGAACATGTCGTCAGGCAGATGTATGAACACGACGTTAGGCAGATGTATGAACACGACGTCAGGCAGATGTATGAACACGACGTTAGGCAGACGTATGAACAAGTCGTCAGGCAGATGTATGAACACGACGTTAGGCAGATGTATGAACAAGACGTCAGGCAGACATATGAACACGACGTTAGGCAGACGTATGAACACGACGTTAGGCAGACGTATGAACAAGTCGTCAGGCAGATGTATGAACAAGACGTTAGGCAGACGTATGAACAAGTCGTCAGGCAGATGTATGAACAAGACGCTAGGCAGATGTGTGAGGGGGATGTTAGAGAGATGGGTGAACAAGACGTATACGTGTGGTTAAGACGCTGAACAAGTTTGTGTGAACAAGAATGTTCACAAAGCGTGAACAAGACGTTAGACAGACGAGTGGACTGGACGTTGGAGAGCTATGACACTAAACGTTATAATGCACGTGTGGGTAAGAGGCGGCGTTATGAAAACAGTCACGGCCATAGCTATGACACTAAACGTTATAATACACGTGTGGGTAAGAGGCGGCGTTATGAAAACAGTCACGGCCATAGCTATGACACTAAACGTTATAATGCACGTGTGGGTAAGAGGCGGCGTTATGAAAACAGTCACGGCCATAGCTATGACACTAAACGTTATAATGCACGTGTGGGTAAGAGGGCGTTATGAAAACAGTCACGGCCATAGCTATGACACTAAACGTTATAATGCAGTGTGGGTAAGAGGCGGCGTTATGAAAACAGTCACGGCCATAGCTATGACACTAAACGTTATAATGCACGTGTGGGTAAGAGGGCGTTATGAAAACAGTCACGGCCATAGCTATGACACTAAACGTTATAATGCAGTGTGGGTAAGAGGGCGTTATGAAAACAGTCACGGCCATACTTGCAGGTTTTGCTTTCAGACGTTGTTTTCCCCCCACTATTAGATTGTTCGTCTATGTATTTGTCTGGCTTTATTCAAGTTTAAAATGCTGTGCCAGTCTTGAATAAAAGTTACTCTGTGTTAGGTTTTCTTATGGGAGCAAAAGTTGCCCCACTTGTTTATTGTTTATTGTTTACTGTTCCCTGCCTCATTTCATTTCCAGTTTTGCTTTCAGACATTCCCTGGTCTTTAGTGAAAACTCTGTCTGTCCGTCTGTCTGTCTGTCTCTCTCTCTCTCTCTCTCTCTCTCTCTCTCTCTCTCTCTCTCTCTCTCTCTCTCTCTCTCTCTCTCTCTCTCATGTGCGTGTACTGTGTGTGTGTGTGTGTAGTGTGTGGTGTGTGTGTGTGTGTGTGTGCGTGCGTGCGTGCGTGTGTGTGTGTGTGTGTGGTGTGTGTGTGTGGTGTGGTGTGTGTGTGTGTGTGTGTGGTGTGTGTGTGCCTGTGTATGTGCGTGCGCGTGCAAAGATGTGCCGGTTTGCGTGCGTGTACGCGTGCGTGTGTCTGCGTGCGCGCGCGCACCTGAGCTAGCGCGCGTCCGTTCACGACTGTTTCATCTGTACATGAATGAAGACTGTTGCTTGTGTTGCAGGTGTATATGCTGGAATATCTTCCAGGATCTGGGTTCATGCCACTGCTGCGGATTAAGGGGAAGCAGGTGAGTGCTTCGACTTGGAACTGTTCTCCGAGTGGGAGGGACATCTGGAACCAAGCGTTGCCTGCAACTCGTTGACAGTCTCAGCCAGTGCATCGCTTGAAATCTGACTGACCTGTATGTAGTCCCAGGTCGAACTGCCCTACCGTGTGTCCTGGCCACACATTTCCAGCCCTGTTCAGTGTGTGTGTGTGTGTGTGTGTGTGTGTGTGTGTGTGTGTGTGTGTGTGTGTGTGTGTGGTGGTGTTTGTGTGTGTATGTGTATGTGTGTTGTGTGTGTGCGTTTGCGCTTATGTATGAGTGTGTTGATTGCGTGCGTGTGTGTGTGTCTGTGTGTGTGTGTGGGGGGGGGGGGGGGGGGGGGGTGCGCGCGGGCGTGCGTGTGTATGTGTGTGTGTGTGCGTTTGCGCTTGTGTATGAGTGTGTGTATTTTGAATGTGTATGTGTGTGTGTGTGTGTGTGTGTGTGTGTGTGTGTGTGTGTGTGTGTGTGTGTCTGTGTGTGTGTGTGTGTGTGTGTTGTGAGTACAACACTATGTTAATCTGACAGTAAATGGTTTCAGTCAGTCAGTCAGTGTTGTGAGTGTGCGCGACTGCGAAGGTATTGATATGTTCATCCCTGCATACACGAGTTAGAGAACAATGGACATGGAGCTTTCAGAATTTTTTTTTTCTTTTGCAGAACGCCCTGGAGCGGTGTTATTGGAACAATACGTTATTGTGTCGTCAAATGTTTTGCTGATTCATCGCAGGCTTAGAACCACCCATAATGCACTCCGATTCCGTGAAAACTTCCTGTCAAATGGCTCCACTTCACGTTAATTTTGTCATTTTTGCTGTCAGGGGGAAATCAGTGTTGTATTTGACCTGACTTCGTGACGTGGCTAGCTATGAATGCTGTATCTTATATGCAGGATATGGAACCGATCCAGGATTGGATCCAAGCATTTTCACTCGTATGCTGTTCCGTTGCTAAAAGCCCTGCCGCGGCCTCCGTGGTCGGCTTGGCTAAAAAAAAAAAAAAAAAAAAAAAAAAAAAAAAAACGATTCATGACTTGCTGGGATTCGGATTGTTGAAATGAGGTGGATGCGGCACCCGCCCCTCTCCCTCCCCCCTCTCTTGTCAACGAGGGCAGACTGACGTTGCAGGAGTACTCGTCTTTCGGGTCGGCGCTGAGTGCGGTGGACGTGAGCGGGGACGGGTGGGCGGACCTGCTGGTGGGAGCCCCCACCTACACCGTCTACGGCAACGACACCAGCGCCTACGACCAGGGCCGTGTCTTCGTCTACATCAGTCAGGGAGAGGTCTTCCCCGGACAGGTGGGTTGTGGAAATACAGTGTCTACATCAGTCAGGGAGAGGTCTTCTCCGGACAGGTGGGTTGTGGAAATACAGTGTCTACATCAGTCAGGGAGAGGTCTTCTCCGGACAGGTGAGTTATGGAAACACAGTGTCTACATCAGTCAGGGAGAGGTCTTGTCTGGACAAGATGACTATAGAAATACAGTGTCTACATTAGTCAGGAGGAGGAGGTGAAGAGATGGGGGGGGGGGGGGGGGGGAGTGGGACGGGGTAGTAGAAGGGGCATAATCCATGGAATGCCTGTAGTCTTTTCTTCATGGTCTTTCTGTCATTCAGTGTACGGAATCACTTCCTAACCTGCTTTTTTCCGAATAGGGCGCGGGGAGGGAGGATGAGGGGGCAACAAGGAGAGGGATCCGGTGTCTCCCCCCCCCCCCCCCCCCTGCCAACCACCACCACCACTATTCTTCCTTCATCCTGATCCGCACTGAACTGGTCCGGCAAAATAACATTTCATGGCACACGATTGTGCAGTCTGCACTGAAAGATGGTAAACAAATAACATTTCATGGCACACGATTGTGCAGTCTTCACTGACAAATGGTAAACAAATAACATTTCATGGCACACGATTGTGCAGTCTGCACTGACAAATGGTAAACAAATAACATTTCATGGCACACGATTGTGCAGTCTGTACTGAAAATGGTACACAAATATTTAAAAAACATAAACGAACCAACAAACAACAACAAAAAAGGTTTTTATGCCAATGTTTTAGCTTCTTTTTTTTTAAAGACGAAGTGTCCCGTGACAGAATCCAAACCTTTTAGAGTGCCCCACACGGACACTGACAACAGTAGAATGGCAATCGTTCCCCACACGGATACTGACAACAGCAGAATGGCGATCGTTCCCCACACCGACACCGACAACAGCAGAATGGCGATCGTTCCCCACACCGACACTCACAACAGCAGAATGGCAATCGTTCCCCACACGGATACGGACAACAGTAGAATGGCAATCGTTCCCCACACGGACACTGACAACAGCAGAATGGCAATCGTTCCCCACACGGACACTGACAACAGTAGAATGGCAATCGTTCCCCACACCGACACTGACAACAGTAGAATGGCAATCGTTCCCACACGGACACTGACAACAGTAGAATGGCAATCGTTCCCCACACCGACACTGACAACAGTAGAATGGCAATCGTTCCCCACACGGACACTGACAACAGTAGAATGGCAATCGTTCCCCACACGGACACTGACAACAGCAGAATGGCAGTCCTACTAGGTACCAATCGGAGAGAGGATTGCTGGCGCCGGCAGATCATGTAGCCAGACGTTGTCAAGACAAGATAGGGCAGAGATGGGAAACAGAGAGCAGAGATGGGAAACAGAGAGCAGAGATGGGAAACAGAGCAGAGATGGAAAACAGAAAGCAGAGATGGGAAACAGAAAGCAGAGATGGAAAACAGAGAGCAGAGATGGAAAACAGAGAGCAGAGATGGAAAACAGAAAGCAGAGATGGAAAACAGAGAGCAGAGATGGAAAACAGAGAGCAGAGATTAGAAAAGCACTAAGTTTGAATCACCATGTGTATGATTCAGCGTCTGTATATTTGAGGGAAAAAACACTTCATCTCCATTATCATTGACGGATCCTGCTTAGTGCCTTCGGAATCTGTGTGCACGCTTTACGAACACAGTAAAGGTTGAAACCATCTGAGAATTGGATGCCCACTTTCTGAGATTTGACCTTTGGAAGATGGTACCCCTCTGAGAGGCCATTGTCAGCGATGAGAAAAACAAAACCTGAATCGTAAAGTTCAGTATAAAGCTGTTCAAGGGTTGTTTTTTTTCAAATCGCGTCGTAACAAAGGAGCAAAATGTCGCAGCCACACGTGCAGGAACAGTCACAGTGACAGCTTCAATCAAGGTCTACCTCATTATTTCATTTTCAGATGCTTGCGAGAAACACCTAGAGGTAATAAGCGGCTTGCTTTATGATCTTTAAGGTTTGTTCTTTCCCCTGTTGATTTGCAATGCCAGCGTGGGTGTATCGTTCTGCCTTAAAGCATCGGCATGTAAATAATCAAGCCTGACATGTCCGACCTTGGCCCTGTGTGCCATGTTTTCAACTGCGTCCTTTCATTATTTTGCCTGTCCACAAAATTGCGTACAACTACTGAGCCGATTTTAGCGAAACCCGGTGGAAAGACACAACTACTGAGCTGATTTTAACGAAACCCGGTGGAAAGATGTAAGGTTACCCAGAGAAGATCCGTATCCTAGGTGGAGCCACGATCTTTTCGGCAAGATGGCGGAAAAAAAGACAGAACCAATCTTGACGAAACTCGGTGGAAAAATTGAACGTTGTTCCATGAACAAACGTTGAAATGTTGACGTGGATCTATGGTGTGGATCTGGATTTTAAAAAAGCAGATCCTGGATCCGTTGGACCTTGACGGAGAGCTGCGCTCTCCTTAGTGCCCTTCTGTTTGTCAGACTACCCTTCTGTTTGTCAGACTGCCCTTCTGTTTGTCAGACTACCCTTCTGTTTGTCAGACTGCCCTTCTGTTTGTCAGACTGCCCTTCTGTTTGTCAGACTGCCCTTCTGTTTGTCAGACTGCCCTTCTGTTTGTCAGACTGCCCTTCTGTTTGTCAGACTACCCTTCTGTTTGTCAGACTGCCCTTCTGTTTGTCAGACTGCCCTTCTGTTTGTCAGACTGCCCTTCTGTTTGTCAGACTGCCCTTCTGTTTGTCAGACTGCCTTTCTGTTTGTCAGACTGCCTTTCTGTTTGTCAGACTGCCTTTCTGTTTGTCAGACTGCCTTTCTGTTTGTCAGACTGCCCTTTGCTGAGAAGGACTGCTTTTCAGGACTACCGAGCCTCCGCTGTCATGTAGCTCATATTACGTCTTCTGCAAAGACCTCCGCTTCGCGAAGACAACCCCCCCCCCCCTCTCCCCTCCCTCCCCCCCCCCCCCCCCCCACACACACACCTACACCCCACCCCCCACACACACACACACACACACACACACCCCTTCCTAAAAATTCATCAAAATCTCATTGAGAACATACCTTGTATTTTTATATTTCCCCTTCCACTTGAGAAGCCAAGCATGGCTACTGTGATGGGAGTGCACGTATCACTCTGTGGGTGTCTGTAGCCATGGCTACTGTGATGGGAGTGCACGTATCACTCTGTGGGTGTCTGTAGCCATGGCTACTGTGGTGGGAGTGCACGTATCACTCTGTGGGTGTCTGTAGCCATGGCTACTGTGGTGGGAGTGCACGTATTACTCTGTGGGTGTCTGTAGCCATGGCTACTGTGATGAAGTGCACGTATTACTCTGTGTGTGTCTGTAGCCATGGCTACTGTGATGGGAGTGCACGTATCACTCTGTGGGTGTCTATAGCCATGGCTACTGTGATGAAGTGCACCTATCACTCGTGCACGTATTACTCTGTGGGTGTCTATAGCCATGGCTACTGTGATGAAGTGCACGTATCACTCTGTGGGTGTCTATAGCCATGGCTACTGTGATGAAGTGCACGTATCACTCTGTGGGTGTCTGTAGCCATGGCTACTGTGGTGGGAGTGCACGTATCACTCTGTGGTTGTCTATAGCCTGTATGTGTTGACCCTGGTGACAGCTGCTCTTTTCCCCCTTCTGCAGTTATTTTGTCTCCACTGGGGTTTTCTCTATAGTCAGTCATCGCTCTTACATTTCATCGTTTGATAAACGTGGCGCAGGATATCTGTGATTGTGCGTCTGAAATGCTGCTGGCGTTTTAACAAACGTGGCGCAGAATATCTGTGAGTGTGTGTCTGAACTGCTGCTGGTGTTTAACAAACGTGGCGCAGAATAAACTGAGTGTGTGTCTGAAAATGCTGCTGGTGTTTTGACAAACGTGGCGCAGGATATCTTTGAGTGTGTGTCTGAAATGCTGCTGGTGTTTTGACAAACGTGGCGCAGGATATCTTTGAGTGTGTGTCTGAAATGCTGCTGGTGTTTTGACAAACGTGGCGCAGGATATCTTTGAGTGTGTGTCTGAAATGCTTCTGGTGTTTCCTTCCAGGAAAATTTTGTTGACGGAGCTTCTTTGACCGGAGATGAGGTCAGCTTCTCACGCTTTGGATCGGCCATCAGCAGTATTGGGGACATCAACAGAGATTCCATTAACGGTAAACTTCATTTCATGTTCTCACGCCCCGTTCATTGCAGAGGTTATGCAGCAGCTGTTGCATGAACGGTAACATTTCATTCACACAGGCCTACATAGCGCTCCATTAGTGGCAAGCCTCGTTCAAGCAAAACGTCATGTGTGTAAGTATTTGGTCTGTCTGTGCTGAATTTCAATCATGTCTCCATTACTGTATTAAAAGTAAACTTTATGGATGCAGCCTTCGTTCCTTTAATGCTCAGATACATACATACTTTGCTCATTAACGGAGAATTTCGTGTATTTAGACACTACTTCATCAAAGGTAAACTTCATGTGTCCATTGCTTCATCAATAGTAAACTTCCTGCATGTACCCATTTCTTCATCAATAAATCAATTCACCTATTGCTCCATGAATGGTAAACTTCATATATGTATATATTACTTTGTCATGGTACACTTCATGTAGCTATTGCTCCATAAATGATAGGCTTTATGTATGTACATATTGCTTGATCATGGTACACTACATGTACCTATTGCTCCATTAATAGTTAACTTTTTGTATGCACATATTACTTTATCATGGTAAACTTCAAGTACCTATTGCACCATTTTCGGTTAACTTCATGTATGTACATATTACTCTATCATGGTAAACTTCATGTATGTACATATTACTCTATCATGGTAAACTTCATGTACCAATTGCTCCATTGATGGTAAGCGTCATGTACTCTCTGTTCTGTTTAAGGTAATTTCACATACTGGTTGCTCCATTAATGGTACACTTCATGTGTGCGCGCGCACACACCACACACACACACACACACACACACACACACACACACACACACACACACACACACACAAAGACAGAGAGAAAGCGAGAGAGAGAGACGACGACGACCACGACGAGGAGGACGACGACTACAAATGTGAATACTAATACGAAAGATTGTTCAGATTTAAGAACAAAGGGGCATTCGTACAATCAAACACAATGAGCCAACGCACACGACAAAATGAATTATAACCATATTGAAAAGAGAGAGAGAGAGAGAGGGGTTCGTTCCTATCGCAGTCCCAGCGCCGACACCCTGTTTGATGTCCCGTATTATCATTGATCCTGGTTCTTCTTTGAACACTGCCAGACATCGCAGTGGGCGCCCCACAGGAGGAGGACGGAGCAGGGGCGGTGTACATTTACCTGGGATCACGTGACGGCCCTGCCAACAGGTACTCCCAGAAGATCCGAGGGAGAGACTTCTCCCCGCCCCTGACCTCTTTCGGTGCCCACATTTCCAAACCCACGTCGGCCTTGAGTGACTACCACTACCCAGGTCAGTGAGAACGACATGGGTTACTGTTCCTGACAGTTATTTTATTCAAACAAATATGTAAATTTGAGAGCTGAAATGATTGAAACGACAAACAACAAAACAGAAGCAGGGCGTGTCAGATCAGAGGGTACAAACGTGACAAAAAAAAGTAACAAACAAAACACACACAAAAATAGAAATGAAAAAACCGGTCACTCCACAGCAAAACGTTCATGATCAGCAGCTGAGCCATAAGTGCAAAGAGAGTTTCGTAAAAATTCAACGTATCTAACTTGGTCCCTCTTTTGTACAGCTCTAAGTGTCTAGGTGGTGCAGTCTTTGTCTTTGTGACTGCGTGTGATATTATTCTAATAAAAATAACGAAACATTTGTAGAAGATTTTTTTTCTTTCCTCATCTTCTTCTATTGACCAGTGAACATTATTGCCAGATGTTTTTTTTTTCCCTGTCTGTGTAGACCACACTCCTGTCTTCGTTCTTGAAAGTGGGGGCCGCAATAGCTCAGTTGGTAGAGCGCCGGACTTATAGTCCAAGGGTTGCGGATTCGAATCTCCGCCGGGCCGTTTCGGTACAGGGGGATTTTTCCCTCGGAGTTAACATTGGTTCTGACTCCATTTCCCATACAGTCCTTCGAATGAGACTATAAACCGTGGTTCGTGTGTGAACGCACGCATAACATCTTGCACACACGTAAAATCCTGTCACCAACTTTCGGAAGAGAAGGCCAGTTTGGCCGTTGGTATGGATGACACGTTACACATAGCCTTCCCTGAAGATGGAGTATGGCTGCCTTAATGGCGGGATAACAAATGGTCATGCACACAAAACTCCACTCCCTATGTTGAATAGATGGGATTAGTACCTGCCTGTCTATACAGGGAGTGTCCGCAGGAGTATCAGCCTGCGTACGCAGAAGAAAAAGGAGAAAAAGTTCTTGAAAGTACTTTTGGTCACAATTTGTGACACGCCAGCTTTATGTTGCAATCTGCTGACTAGACAATGAAAACGATCACACTATTCAGGCAGGATACTGGCTATTCGTTCTACAGTGTCCATAACCTCAAAAGGCCTTTTCATGTATATTCTTGTTATGTTTCTCAGTACTGTGTTTCGATTTTTTGTTTGTTTGTTTTAAATCTGGTTCGAGAAATCAATCGGAAAGAATGGCACTTTAGCACTGCCTGAGTCTTTTACGCCAGAACAACGTCAACAATGTTGCTGCAATGTCGTTGACTGTTATGTTCCTATTTCAACGTTGTCTTTTTCAGTATGTGGCCTTTTCAGGAGGTGTGCTTTATTTCACTATGAGATTGATTTTTGGTTTTGTTTTTGTTGTGAGTTTTTTCGCGTTCGGAGGCTGATACTCCTGCGGACACTCCCTCTGTAGGCAGGCAGGTATTAATCCCATCTGTCCAACAAAGGGAGTGGAGTTTTGTGTGTATGACCATCTTTTATCCCGCCATTAAGGCAGTCATACTCCAACTTCGGGGAAGACTATGAGTTTGACTGCCCCTGAAAAGTTTGACAGCGTGGTCGGCTGGACTATAATGAAGAGATTAGATAATGTTGCTTATAGCCCAGCCGACCGCAAAGGGCCACATCAGGGCTATCACATGGTGGAATGAAAAGAGAGTAGCTATCACATGGTGGAATGAAAAGAGAGTGGCTATCACATGGTGGAATGAAAAGAGAGTGGCTATCACATGGTGGAATGAAAAGAGAGTGGCTATCACATGGTGGAATGAAAAGAGTGGCTATCACATGGTGGAATGAAAAGAGTGGCTATCACATGGTGGAATGAAAAGAGTGGCTATCACATGGTGGAATGAAAAGAGTGGCTATCACATGGTGGGGTCTTGTGCAACATCCAGACCAGTGTTCCATTTGGTTTTTGTTTACTTGTTTGTTTGCTTGCTGACTGGCTGGCTTGTTTATATTTTTTGTTTGCTTGCTGACTGGCTGGCTTGTTTGTATTGTTTGTTTGCTTGCTGACTGGCTGGCTTGTTTGTATTGTTACGCACAGAGGTGCGTCCCGTCAGCAGTATTCATACGATTTATGCATGGACACCTGGCGTATTTCACAGAGTGTTTGTGTCTGTCTGTCTGTCTTTCTGTCTGTTTGTCTGCCTATCTATCTGTCTGCTCATAAGACAACAACTCCGAAAAGGCCGGTAAGAGGAGGAGAGGAAAGGGGTGTAGAATGAAGGGGTGGGAATGGCGTGGGGTAGGTGGGGTGTAGAATGAAGGGGTGGGAATGGCGTGGGGTAGGTGGGGTGTAGAATGAAGGGGTGGGAATGGCGTGGGGTAGGTGAGGTGGTACTCATCATCAAAGTTAAACCATTTTCACTGTAATGTCCATTTACACGCAGGGTGAAGTTCAGAGACCTTCAGGGCAGTGACTGCTCCGCGGGGTTGCCCTGTGGCGGCCTGCTATGGATTGCTGTTCTGTGTATTTTTCCAGTTTCTGAGGCTGCCTCAGGACGAACCTGCTGTGTAACTATGTATGGGGAATACGAAATGAGTATTGTGAACATCTTGCCATAGAGCCAGTGCAAAAGACTAAACAGAATCCCCAAATAAAACAGTTTGAATGTCTTTTAGATGTACAGAATCAGCTCAAATGATTGTGTTGAGAGTACCTCTTTGATGTCTGTTACAATGCTAAAATGCGCTGACTTCCTCAGTACAAGGTAAGTGCAGTACTAGGCCTATAGCTTGTAAGAGTTCGTTGTAGATCCTGTGGTATGTGTTCGGCTCGCAGACGACAAAATACACAAGGCGGTATTGAAACGAAGAGGATCCTTTATATTTACACACGTTGAAGAATATAGGAACAAAACAAACCACTGACCTTAAGGTTCAATAAGTCGTACAGAAATTCAATCGTACATGCAGCAGCGAATATTATACTAATGGCAGCTTCTCGTCGACTAGACTCAAACTCAGTGAAGACTCGAACACTTCTAGACTAGAACTCTTCAACAAATCTCATCTCTCTCTCTCTCTCTCTCTCTCTCTCTCGTCTGTGTGTGTGTCTCTCAGTCGCACAGCTCTGCTTCTTTTGTATGATATTGAAAGAATATTCTCGAACCTACTCGATTATTCTTTTCTAGAATATTCTGCATGTCAGAAAGTTTAACCAATGAAATCGCGACGACCGTATGCAAATGTAATTCGGTCAGCTTCTACAACATTCTCGAACCTTCGGCAAAGCACAAGCAACTTACGGAAACCTGGTGAACATTCTAGCATAATCTTGAATATTCCAGTCACATTATCAATCGATCCAAAAACAATACTGAACAATCAGGCATACATTCACTTTCCAAACGTTTTAAACAATTCAAATATAGCACTACACTGACCGAAAATACACAGATCTAAAAGCGATAAATAAAAGGAGGCTTGCAGCGCGTCATTATTGCTATGACGTCTTTCACAAATTCCCCCCCCCCCCCCCCTTGTCTCCCTTTTAAATTGTAACAATGTCACAGTCAATAATAATCATAATTATCGATGTATCTCACAAGCGAGAAGCCTCTTTATAAGGATTTGAAGGGAGGTAATAATAGAAAATAAATAGAAAATAAATACTTTCCGTTTCGGGTTAATGTCATCCGAGGAGAAATGGTTTATGTGCCTAGGAGTTGCATGCCTTGTTGGACGCGATGTTTGCTGTACTATAGATTGCTACGTACAGAGAACCACACGGTCAAACCATGTCTACATACACACGCGCGTGCGCGCGCGCGACAAAGAAAGAGAGAGCACGCACGCACGCACGCACGCACGCACGCATGCACACTCACTCAAACACACACACACACACACACACACACACACACACACACACACACACACAGCTTCCTCTTTTCAAACCTTTTGCAGAGAGAGAGAGAGAGAGATTCCTCATTGCAAGCCTCCTGCATAATATACTGAAGATGATTATCTTCGTGATATCACCAAAGGGGCGGGGGGTAGGGCCGATGGAGGTGCAGGGGGAATGAGAAGGAAAGGGGGAAGGAGCGTGTGTATGGGAGGATACATCACCCTCTGGTGGCTACTGATACCCTCTGTGTGTGTGTGCGCGCGCGCGCGCGCGTGTGTGTGTGTGTGTGCGTGCGTGCGTGGTGTGTGTGTGTGTGTGTGTGTGTGTGTGTGTGTGTGTGTGTGTGTGTGTGTGTGTGCCGCGGATGGGTGGGAGAGGGACAGGGACCTTGCAAAACAAACGATTCTGTTATGTGAGTCAGTGTGACTCTCAGTTTTCTTTGTGTGTGCCAGTTGTAGTGTGTGTGTGTGTGTGTGTGTGTGTGTGTGTGTGTGTGTGTGTGTGTGTGTGTGTGTGTGTATGCGCGCGCGTGTAAGTACTCTGAGCTCGGCTGAGAAAGAGTCCTGTAAATGTCCACAGTTATTATCATCATTAAAAAAAAAGATAAGGAGGAAGAGAGATGCAGTCAGGGAGTTATAAATAGAGCAAAGCCGGGTAAAAAAAAAGTTAGTAGTTGCAGTTGTTGTTATTTGTTTGTTCGTTTGTTTGTTCTGTTTTGCTTCGTACATAAAAACAAACCAATGTAGACACGGTTCCTTTCCCTTTCATGACCAGCTTTTGCCGTTGGAGCGCCCCTGAGCTCAGCTGTTGTGGTCCTCAAGACTCGCCTGATCGTCAATGCGCATGTCAGCGTGGAGGCCTCGCCCAACCCCGTGGAGGAAGTCAATGGCCTCTGTCCGGAGAACGTGGGCGAAACGGAATCCGGATGCATCAACGTGACCCTCTGCCTCAACGCCACGGTCACGACATCAGGTTTGGCCAGTTCCGCCGCCTTGGCCAACCTTTCCGTCTGTGAGTACTTTTTAACAGGTCGAAAAGGTTCATTCGTTTGCATGAAAAAAACATTTTCTAGGGGTACAGCTTAAAACACGAAATGATTTAGTATATGGAGAGACAGGACGTTACCCTGTATGTTTAAACTCGTCTGTTTTAATGTATTAGGTACTGGCTTGAAATATTGCGTACGAGTGTAAACAGACTACCTGTTAACTACGTATGGGTGTAAACAGACTAACCTGTGAAAGCTTACGAGATGCTTATGTGGTTAGACTCCTGTGGCAATGTATGTGGGTGTCAGGTGTTACACTTAGAGAAATGTTATTTCAAAATGGATTTGGAATAGTATGGTTGAATCAAGAGATTGGAAACGTCAGTGTATTTTTGCATGAATTTCGTCAAAGATCTATAGACTGCAGATGGTAGAACTGGGATGCGCATGTTCAAGGCAGTGATCGATTTTCTTTGCACAGAACTTTTAAGTTGAACAGGAGCTGTATCTTGTTATCGATATTGACAGGTATCGTGAATTGAATTTAACAAAATTTAGATTCGGATTAACAGACATGTTCATTTATCGTGACAGGTATAATAAAGCTTCAAGTAATTCTCTGATATGCCCTATGTGCAAAGAAGTAAAAGTAGATGAATTACATATTCAGTTTTGCTGTCCTAGACTCTGGGATCTTAG
>CM031617.1:67068860-67106360 GCA_018398815.1 Conus ventricosus | reverse complement strand
ACACACACACACACACACACCACAAAGAGAGAGAGAGAGAGAGAGAAGAGAGAGAGAGAGAGAGAGGAGAGAGGAGAGAGGAGATGTAATTATGTATGTATGTATTATTTTGTGTGTCAGGATCAGATCAACCGCAACCCGTTCCTACCGGTTCAGATAGCAGCCAGCTTCCATCTGAACACCACGTCTTTTGGGGACATCGCCCCATCCTCAACCAGTCCATGCCCAACATGCCACTCATCAGGATACTGTGCTGTGATGTGTTGTGTTGTATTGCCCCTCACATCTTAAAACAGTCCATGGCCTACATTGCCACTCATCAGGTAGACTGTGCTGTGTTGTGTTGTATTGTCCCTCACATCTTAAAACAGTCCATGCCCAACACTGCCACTCATCAGGTAGACTGTGCTGTGATGTGTTGTGTTGTATTGCCCTCACATCTTAAATCAGTCCATGCCCTACACTGCCATTCATCAGGTAGACTGTGCTGTGTTGTGTTGTATTGCCCCTCACATCTTAAAACAGTCCATGCCCTACACTGCCACTCATCAGGTAGACTGTGCTGTGATGTGTTGTGTTGTATTGCCCTCACATCTTAAATCAGTCCATGCCCTACACTGCCATTCATCAGGTAGACTGTGCTGTGTTGTGTTGTATTGCCCCTCACATCTTAAAACAGTCCATGCCCTACACTGCCACTCATCAGGTAGACTGTGGTGTGATGTGTTGTGTTGTATTGCCCCTCACATCTTTAAACAGTCCGTGCCCTACACTGCCACTCATCAGGTAGACTGTGCTGTGATGTGTTGTGTTGTGTTGTATTGTATTGCCCCTCACATCTTAAAACAGTCCATGCCCTACACTGCCACTCACCAGGTAGACTGTGGTGTGATGTGTTGTATTGCCTCTCACATCTTAAAACAGTCCATGCCCTACACTGCCACTCATCAGGTAGACTGTGGTGTGATGTGTTGTGTTGTATTGCCCCTCACATCTTAAAAACAGTCCATGCCTCTACACTGCCATTCATCAGGTAGACTGTGCTGTGATGTGTTGTGTTGTATTGCCCCTCACATCATAAAACAGTCCATGCCCTACACTGCCACTCATCGGTAGACTGTGGCTGTGATGTGTTGTATTGCCCCTCACATCTTAAAACAGTCCATGCCCTACACTGCCATTCATCAGGTAGACTGTGCTGTGATGTGTTGTGTTGTATTGCCCCTCACATCTTAAAACAGTCCGTGCCCTACACTGCCACTCATCAGGTAGACTGTGCTGTGTTGTGTTGTGTTGTGTTGCCCCTCACATCTTAAAACAGTCCATGCCCTACACTGAGATTCATCAGGTAGACTGTGCTGTGATGTGTTGTATTGCCCCTCACATCTTAAAACAGTCCGTGCCACACACTGCCACTCATCAGGTAGACTGTGATGTGTTGTGTTGTATTGCCCCTCACATCTTTAAACAGTCCGTGCCCTACACTGCCACTCATCAGGTAGACTGTGCTGTGATGTGTTGTATTGCCCCTCACATCTTACAACAGTCCATGCCCAACACTGCCATTCATCAGGTAGACTGTGCTGTGATGTGATGTGTTGTATTGCCCCTCACATCTTAAAACAGTCCATGCCCTACACTGCCACTCATCAGGTAGACTGTGCTGTGATGTGTTGTGTTGTATTGCCCCTCACATCTTAAAACAGTCCATGCCCTACACTGCCACTCATCAGGTAGACTGTGGTGTGATGTGTTGTGTTGTATTGCCCCTCACATCTTAAAACAGTCCATGCCCTACCTGCCACTCATCAGGTAGACTGTACTGTGATGTGATGTGTTGTATTGCCCCTCACATCTTAAAACAGTCCATGCCCTACACTGCCACTCATCAGGTAGACTGTGCTGTGATGTGTTGTATTGCCCCTCACATCTTAAAACAGTTCGTGCCCTACACTGCCACTCATTAGGTAGACTGTGCTGTGATGTGTTGTATTGCCCCTCACATCTTAAAACAGTCCGTGCCCTACACTGCCACTCATTAGGTAGACTGTTCTGTGATGTGTTGTATTGCCCCTCACATCTTAAAACAGTCCGTGCCCTACACTGCCACTCATCAGGTAGACTGTGCTGTGGTGTGTTGTGTTGTATTGCCCCTCACATCTTAAAACAGTCCGTGCCCTACACTGCCACTCATCAGGTAGACTGTGCTGTGATGTGTTGTATTGCCCCTCACATCTTAAAACAGTCCGTGCCCTACACTGCCACTCATCAGGTAGACTGTGCTGTGATGTGTTGTATTGCCCCTCACATCTTAAAACAGTCCGTGCCCTACACTGCCACTCATCAGGTAGACTGTGATGTGTTGTGGTGTCGTGATGTGTGACGCTGTTCTGTGCTGTGCTGTGCTGTGCTGTGCTGTGCTGTGCTGTGCTGTGCTGTGTTGCATTACTGTATTGTGTTGCCCCTCACATCTTGAAACAGTCCATGCTGCACTCGGCCACTCCTCATGTACACTGCGTTGCACTGCGATGCATTTAGTTGCGTTGGGCTGTATGCACTGTTTTCTGTTGGATTGTACTAGAGCGTTTTGTGCTGGGTTGCCTCTCCTGTGTTCTCTTAGTCGCACTATGCTCAGCAAAGTTGTAATATATCCTGTTGTGTTGGGTCGATTCTGTTGTTTTCAGTTCAGTGTTTTACATTTGTATTCCATTGGGCAGTATTTATTGTTCTGTACACAGGATTTTATTGTTTTGTATTCTGTTTTATGTGATTTTATCCGTGTTGACTATTGAGTTGCACTGTGCTGCATTGTTGTCACGGACCAACTTTGGTCGTGACGCTGGGCTTATTTCTCTTTGCCTGCCTGGTAGAGAAGGCATATATAATTTACACACACACACACACACTCACACACACACATACACACACACACACACACACACACACAACACACACATATATATATATATATATATATAATATATATATATATATATATATATATATTATATTTCATATATGATATATGGCCATAGCATTTCGTTCAATTTCTCCTTTGCTTGTTTCGGGCGAGTGTGACTCAGAGGGCCCTCACTCGACATGAAACACGTGCGTGTGGTGCATTCTTTGACATCTTTTACCTGGGAGTCGAACCCAGCCGCATGACTTTTGTTTTCAGGACTTCGTAGTTCTTAGAGGCCTTTGTTGGTTGATCTATATCGACTTCACCTCAAGCAGCGGTGGTGGGGGGGGGGGGGGGGGGGGGGGGGCAGGGATGACTCCCCATTTGCAGGACATCCCCCCCCCTGTCAGTGGGGTGGGCAGTGGCGAGCAGCCCTCAGGACCAACCATCAGTGGGGTGGGCAGTGGCGAGCAGCCCTCAGGACCAACCATCAGTGGGGTGGACAGTGGCGGGCAGCCCTCAGGACCACCCATCAGTGGGGTGGACAGTGGCGGGCAGCCCTCAGGACCACCCATCAGTGGGGTGGACAGTGGCGGGCAGCCCTCAGGACCACCCATCAGTGGGGTGGACAGTGGCGGGCAGCCCTCAGGACCACCCATCAGTGGGGTGGACAGTGGCGGACAGCCCTCAGGACCACCCATCAGGAATCTAAGGACAAGTGGTTTTTTTTTCCCTGTAACCATTCAGTGAGCTTCTTCACCAGGTTTCCCTCCTCTGCAGACACAGTTCTGCGTCAAGGCCGAGGAGTGAGACGACGGCCCGAAATCTTTCTGGAAGAACCAAGTTCCGACTTCATGAATGTTGTGGATATCAGTTATGGACTTGGATAAACGATGAGTGCTTCAGAGGCTTGCACGTGTTTCTGGGTGTTCGTCCACTGCTTGCTCTGTTTCGCCCTTCATCATCCTGTCCCCTCTCCCTTCATCATCCTGTCCCCTCTCCCTTCATCATCCTGTCCCTCTCCCTTCATCATCCTGTCCCCTCTCCCTTCATCGTCCTGTCCCCTCTCCCTTCATCATCCTGTCCCCTCTCCCTTCATCATCCTGTCCCCTCTCCCTTCATCATCCTGTCCCCTCTCCCTTCATCGTCCTTACCCCTCTCCCTTCATCGTCCTGTCCCCTCTCCCTTCATCATCTGTCCCCTCTCCCTTCATCATCCTGTCCCCTCTCCCTTCATCATCCTGTTGTGACATTCATTCATAAGCTCGGGTCATTTTCATTAAGAAAATGACGCAATTGATACATGACGTCTATTCGCTCTGCGCTTGTTTTATATTTCTATCTCCAAACGATGAAACTAATTGTTAGTTTTTGCTTTAAAGGGCAGTACGTTTATAATTTCAAACGTTATGTAGACTTGTATTTGTATTAATAATTGAAATAATTTTCAATCGTAGAGCATGGAAAACCATGGTAACTGACCAATCGTAGTTATCCAAGTGTCAGTCGCTTCTCCGTCCGTGCATGTGCAGTAAGTATTGACCGTTGCTTCATACGAACTTGATCAACCTGGTCGACGAGAAATTGGCTCCGCAAGAAAGGTCAAATTATTCGAAGAAGAAGAAACCTTTCGAAGGAATCAGTCGAGGCCAGACTGAAAGGGGACTGCAGGGCATTCGACGGCACCCACAACCTTTACGGGGAAGGCGTTAACGAGTCTCATCGTTCCGTGGGCGAGTCGATAACTGTAGCCATAGAAGACTGTGTTGAGGTAAATAGATCGAAATCATTTTTTCGTATAGCGCAACAAAATGTATTTCAATATAATCGTATTAAGGCACATTTACCGGTTCAATAATATTTTGTGCGCGCGATCATTTAAAATGCTCTGAATTAATTATTTCAGATTTACCAGTCAACACGTATGATTGATCGTAGAGCTGTCATCTTCATCTGTTTGCTCTCATCGTATCGTGTTGCCATGTACTAACCTATATTATGTAAATTCTATTTCAGTTCACCGTTGCATGCGACCATATTTAGAAGACATGATATTTGTGTGAATGCAGATTATTATTTATAGAATCGTAAACGAGTTCAAGTTATGAACGGAACATTTTCTCGGATCTAAGTGATCTGTATAGTATGAAGATTACCGTGATTTGATTTAATTTGTTGGGGGATTAAATTTTAATCAAATTTTAAACAAGTTTTAAGCTTGGCGAAAAAACACGGGTAAAAGGCAGATTGGAATATCCGTTACAACTTTCCTTTTTTGTAAGGGTTAAAATTTCTTTAAAGAAAATTTTTAAAATTTGTAAATAAATAGAGCAAGCATGCAATTTTTAAAGTTTTTTTGGAGCGTGATGGGGGGAATAGTGATGTCCATATAGTGCAAAAATCAATCATTGTTATTTGCGGGATTTTTTTTCAATTTTTCCCTTTTACGTCCACCCTGTTCTTTCCCCTCCGCATTTTTATCTTCATTTTCCCAACCACTCTCTTTATCCGTACATTCTTCGTTAAGGAACGTGCGGGCGTGACGACCTTCCCGGGATCGGGAAAGAAAAATTTGAACGTCCCGGAAAACCTCCGAAACGCTAAAACTTTCCCGTGAACGATGGCAACCACAAAAAAACCACCCCTCCCCCTTTAAAACACGCCACAACACACCAAATTTTTGTTTATTTTTTTGTGTTTTAAACCCAAATTTTTCCATGTTTTTTCCCAAATATTCTTTAGCCAAACGAAAAATCATATTTGTGTACGGTGGAAAAAAAGGGGAAACAAAGACTTTCCCGTTTCCCAAGTGAATGTGCATTTTCCAATTTCTTTTGGGGAATTCATTTCATGGGGGCCCAAAGGGACATCACTTAAAAGCAACAAAACGACTATTCACTGAGATAACCATAAATTCATTACTCTTACTTTTTTAAAATTCAGTTGTTGTTATAAAAGATCAAGCCCTTTTTCCCAATCTTAAAAGAATGTAGGGGGGGACGAAATTTTGACTTTCCTCAACGGTTATCGTTTTCCCTGTCATTCAACCAAAAATTTTTGAAGGGGGTTCTTTTTTTAAAAAGTCACATATTTTTGGGGGCTGGCCCCCGGGGATCTTTCGATCTGAAAGTACCTGGAGATTCATGACGCAGGCAAAAAATTGTAAAACCGAAAACCTTCCCCTTTTTTTCGGTGGGGGTTGGGGCGGTGCGCCCGTGAAAATTTATATGTGTTTACCTTCTAAACAAAATAATTAGAAAAATTTGTTTTTCAATTTTTCATAAATAAATTTGTTTTTATTTCTTTAGTCGACCTTTTTTTTTAATTTTTTTCCCCAAATTTTTAGAAAACCCCTAAACACATTTACAGAAAAAAGTAACCCCCTTTGGCCCCAATTTCACGTCATTTTAAACCATGACATTTTTTTAACTTTATTAGATCTTTTTATTAGTTCTTTTTGAAAAGAAATTTTTTCAAGTTGCCAGGTTAGTGCAATCTTAAGGTTACGGGCATCGGGGGTGATGCAGGAAATTGTTTTTGTGTGGGATTAAACCAAAAGGGGATAGATTTAAATTTTGATACCCCTAAAGGGGCTTTTCAACTAAGCTTTAACGGGGTGCGGGGTGGCCCCCAAGGGGCTTTTTTTGCGGGCCCGTTTTGTTTTGGGTTTGAATTTTCTCTTTATAAAGGATATTTTTCGCCGCCTTTTCGTAAGTAGAAAACTTTTCTTCAGTAGCTGTTTTTGGCAAACCGGGTTTGGGGTTTGTTCCCGTTTTTGAATACACTTTTGGGGGGTTTCGAATTTTTTTCCCTCCCCTTTTTACTACAGGGGGTTGTGTAGTGTGTTTCCCATCGTGGTAGGAATTGTTTCTTTCCCCTCTGTTTTTTAAAAAACGTGTGTCAATTTTTTTTGGGCTTTAAAACGCGTAAACGGGTCCCTTTTCCCGCGTTATTTGTATTTTTTTAAAATTTTTTTTTAAAAACAACGGGGAATTTTGCTTGTGGGCTGACTTTCCGACAAAACCCCGGGAGGGACAGGCATCTGCCCAAAAGAAAAAAGTCATCTCAGCAAATTCAAACTAGTGCGAAATTTTCCATCAATGGAAGCCAGGACTGGGAGCTGGGCCAAAAAAAGAGCTAACTCGCTCTTTCATAAAGGAAAAGGAAAAAAACAGGGGAACTTTAAAAGGAACAAAACGAGAGCAAATAAAAACCCGGGGAAGACAATTTCAGTTAGATTTAGCAAGAGAAAAAAGGGGAAGGGGCAGGGGTTTTCCCCCAACCCAAAAGTGTAGCGCCCAATCCTTTCTAAAACTGTAGTGTCGGCAAAGGGGTCAATTTCCTTATTTTAAAGGGAAAAAAGGCCCGACCTTACCCTTTTTTAAATCAATTTAAAAATGGGGGGCAGTCATAAACGGGGGAACAGGGGGAATGGGGGGGGAAAGGTTAGCTCCATTACTAAAGGGGCAGACTAGGAACGTAGGGTGAAACTACCCGCGCAGATTTCGGGGGGACTAAAAATCAAAAACACCTTTTGCATAAGTACAACTGAGGCTGGTTTTACGGGAAAAAAAATTTCGTACGAAACGAAAAGAAGCACTGAAAAGCCCATTGTATTATGGGTTTCGTTTGTCTTGGGCTAGGGGAGGGGGTTGGGAATTTTGCCCAAAACAAAAAAAAGTTTTTAAAGAAATGTTAACCGGGAAAAAATTTCGGGAATTTTTTCCCTTTTGATCGGGCAAGATTTGTCAGGGAAAAGAATTCACAACGGGAAAGGGAAGCTGTTGCCCCCCCCCAAAATCTTTTTTAAACAGACGAGATTTGTGGAAGGAAATTACCGGATCCCCAAACCCTGATCAAAAAGGTATGGGTAAAGGGAAAAGACAAAAAGGGGTCCACACAAAAGCTGGGAAAGAGGAAACCGGGGGGGATTTTTTAACCGCAAGGGGGGAAACGACGGGAGAAATTTATCGTTTTCCAAAAAAATTTGCCCCATGTGGGGGCCCACTTTCCCAGGGGGTTTGCAGGGCCAAAAGAAAAAAATGAAACAGCATGTGTACTACGCCAAACGGCGCAAAAATTTGTCAAAAAGGTTGATAAACGGGGTTTGTTGAAAATTGTGGGGGTTCAAATTAAATCCTTTTTGCCCCCCTAGAAGTCAAAGGGAAAAAAAACGGTGGATCTGTAAGTTTTCAGCCCCCAGCGATCGTGGGGGAAGGGACTTGTTCCCGGTGCATTTTTAAAGGGGTCAAAAAAAAGGGGTAAAAAGGGCACGTCATCTCAAAAAAAATTTTCCCGGGAAAATGTAAAATTTGGGCCCTCCCAAATTTCTCGGACAAAATAAAGTATTTCATTAGGAAAAACCCCGTTTCCCCCGGTTTTGGGTGGAAATACACGCAACAAGAAAAAAAGGGGGGATCTTTAAATGTCCCTGTCTATCCCTCCTAGCAGCACTTTCCCCAAAAACAATAAACCGCTAAAATTTTAAAAAAAAGGCGAGGGGGCAGCATTTTATTCCTCAGATTTGGGAAAGAAAAACAACAAAAGACCCACACTCAAAAGTTGATTATTGGGCCCCAAAAAAACCAAAAAAGCACGTCCCAACCAAAACAGGGGGTTAAACATCATTCTTGATCAAAAAAGGAATACTGTACAAAGGTGCTCCCACCAACGCCCAAAATTTTCCCAAAATTTTGGGGTCCCCAAGGAAACTTAGATTTTAATGTACTAAAATTTGCTCATGACAAACCTATTCGGGAACACCTTTTTTTAACAAAAGAGCTTGCTACATGATTTTTTTTTGGCCAGGGTAAAGGGTAAAAACGTCAAAAGATTTTGTGCTTTTCATGCATAGTGTCAGAGATGTATCGGCAAAAAAATAGTACCCAAACCCACCATTAAAGGGCCAAAACAAATAGAATTAAAATTCCCAAACGTGTTGCGGGGGATTCATTGGCCCCTAAACCCCCATGCCCTTTCTTGGGGAAGGGTTTACTTTTCCACCAAATTTCGTTTATCTACGCGTTATCAAACAACAGCACTCCAAAACATCAAAAACAAAACAGCTTTTCGGGTTTTGGGAAATTTGGGGAACGCGAGGGGGAATACCAACCAAATTCCCCCGGGGACAGGGGTAGTAAATTTTTCTTTTGGGGACAATGAAAAGGGGTCTTAAACTTTTGGAAATTAAAAGGATAACCACAACCCCTTCCCCAACCTCAGCCCAAAGGGACTGGGAAAATTCAAGGGCACGTTGAAGGTCATGTTAAAAAACTTTTTTTTGGGGTCAAAATAATTTAAATTTTTTTAAAGCATATTATTTGCTTACGGGGAAAGCACCACAAGAATACTCAATTCTCCCATTTGAACTACTCAGGGGAGACATGTCGTGGACCAATGAGGTTTTAAAAAGATAGGGACAGACGGGGGCCTAAAAACAACGTCAAACCAACAGGGGAATATTTTCCATTATCGGAAAGGAAAACGAAGAAACATGCAGATACCGGCCCAACTAGAAAAGGGCCCGGGAAACAACCCGAACCCACTAAAAACGGGAAACCCGAAAATGAAAAATCTCATTTTCCTGGAAACAAATTTGGGCTATTTTCCACAAAAACAACAACTCCATTAAAGGGAAAAGGGGACGTACACCATTTCCAAAAGGGGAACCCCGTCATTAAAAGTTTGGAATCAAACGGCAAAAAACTTCCACATAAATTCTCCTAAAAATACCTTCGAAAGAAAGGGATTGAAACTACTTGAGTACTCGCTTGTTATAGGAGGGGGATAATGAAGATATCTGATATCATGTACCACCCCAAAACCTTTGAAGAAACGGGACCCACAATGTTGTATATGGACCACAGCTATCCAAGGAACAGGAGACAGAGCGGGAAAACATTTTTAGTCGTCTTGAAAAATTTCATAAGGATTTCCCGGTAAAAACCAATTTGGTTACCTTGGTTAAACCCCGGGCATCACAACAACCAGAAAGAAAATCTTTTACCATTGCCACATTCTCAAAATATAAAACTGTCAAAAAGGAAGTTGATCAAATGCGGCCAGGGGAGTGATAAAACCCCAGCCATATCACCATACAATCCCGCCCATTGTTTACAAAAGAAAGACCCCAACCCTGGTTTTTTTTTATCGACTACGGGAGAGGGGGAGGAAATTTTGAGGCAATCAAACCCCGTACTCAAGAAAATAATGAGCAGAATCATTTGTCAAGGGTTGAAGCACCCCTGAAATCCGGGCAAGGGTATATACATTACAATCAGAAAAAGTTTTGCAAATTTGATTTTTGATCCTCATCGTTGTTATTTTTGATTTTTTAATAAACTTTTTACTTTTTCGATTTTTAAATTACTGCCCACTTTTCTTGGTTTTCTTTAAAAGGTTTTTCGCTAAGGGGGGGGAAATTGTGACTTTATTCATAAGCTGGGGTCTTTTCATTAAGAAAATTTGACGAAATTTGATACTTGACTCTATTCCCCTTTCCCGCTTGTTTTATATTTCTATCTCCAAACGTAAACAAATTTGTTAGTTTTTGTTTTAAGGCATTACTTTTAAAAATTTTGCAAACGTTATGTAGACTTGAAATTTGTTTTAATAATTGAAAAAATTTTTCAATGTAGAGCGGGAAAGCGGGTACGCCCCAACCCGTAGTATCCAAGTTTCGTCGCTTTTTCCGCCCGCGCATGTGAGTAAGTTTTGACCCTTTTTGCTTCTTACAAACTTGATAAACCCCGGTCGACGAAAAAAATTGGCTCCGCAAAAAAGGGAAAAATTTTAAATTCGAAAAAGAAAAAACCTTTTTCGAAGGAATCAGTCAAAGGCCAGACTAAAGGGGGCTGCGGGGATTCGACGACACCCAAAACCCTTTTAGGGGGAAGGGGGTTAACGGTCTCTTCTTTTCCTTTGGGCGAGTCGATAACTGAGCCATAGAAACTGTTTTTGGGGTAAATAATCGAAATCATTTTTTCGTGTACGAAACAAAATGTTTTTCTTTATAATCGTATTAAGGCAAAAATTTTCCCGGTTAAATAATTTTTTTTTGGCGCGCGATCATTTAAAATGCTTGAATTAATTTTTTCGATTGCCCATCAACTCGTATGATTGATCTTTAAGCTGTCTCTTCATTTTGTTTCCCTCCCCCCACCCTATCGGGGTTCCATGAAAATAACCATAAATGTAAATTCTTTTCATTTCACCTTTGCATGCGACCATATTTAAAAGAAAATTTTGTTTGAATGCAGATTATTATTTTTAAACTTTAAACGAGTTAAATTTATAAATTGGGAAATTTTTCTCGGATCAAAAGGGTTCTTTTTGGAAATGAAGATTAACGGTTTTTGTTTTAATTTGTTGGGGGTTTAAAATATAATCTTTTAATTTATAAACCCTTTAAGCCTGGCGAAAACAACAGCCCAAGGGAAGTTTGGGAAATTACCCTTTGTACATTTTCCTTTTTTTTAACGATTTTATACCCGAAAAGAAATTTTTTGAAAAATTTCTTTTGTAAATGATAAGCAAGCTAGTGAAATTGTAAAGTGTTTTTTAGAGCGTGTATGGGGGGAAAATGTGATGTGCCACTATAGGCAAGATCAAAGGGACGATTTTTTCTTGCAGGTACTTTTACTTTTCCTTTTAGTCCACCCTGTTCATCTCTCCGCATCTTTATCTTCATCTTCGTCCACAACTTATCCTGCTACATTTTTTCGGTGAGAGGAATTCCCTTGGCGTGACAAACCTTCCGGGTTCGGAAGAAAACTGTAAAACTTAAGGAATTTCCGGAACGCAAACGTTCCGTGAAGGTGAGTTGGGAAATTTCAAAAAACCCAACCCCTCCGCATTAAAGCACGCCACAACACACCAAACCCATTTTTTTTTTTTTTTTTTGTGCAAAACATTTTCCCATGTTTTTTTCCCCGGGAAGATTTTCGGGTACACAAAAGGGACAATCGTTATTTGTGCTACTGTGAAAAGCAAAGGGGAGAAGGACAGAGCTTTGCCGTTTCCAAAGGTAAAAGTCCCATTTTCCCTTTTCCCTTTTGTGTGTTTTTTTTTTCATGGGGGAAAAAGGGAAATCAGCATTCAAAGCAAAAACCCGACATTTTCCATTTCCAGTTTCTTCATCACATTAACAAAACTTTTTTAAAAATTCATTTTGGTTGTTATCAAGATAAAACCTCTTTTCCCCATCTGTAGAAAGAAAGGAAGGGAGTGACGAAATTTTAAAACTTTTTTTCAAACGGTCTATCGTTTTTCCCTGAGCATTCAACCTTCTTTTATGAAGGGGGCAAAAAAAAAACCGTCACCCCTGCCCCCTTTTCCCTTCATCTTCCTGTCCCCCCCTCCCTTCATCATCCTTCCCCTCCCCTTTAAATCATCCTGTCCCCTCCCTTAAACGCCTTTGGTCCCCCTCCCTTCCCAACCTGCCCCCCTTTTCCCTTTCTTCATCCGCCCCCTCTTTTCATGGTCCTGCCCCCCTCCCCCTTTTTCCATCTTCCTGCCCTCTCCCTTCATCCCCCTGTCCCCCCCCTTTTCTTCACCCTATCCCCTCTCCCTTAAATCGCCCCTGTCCCCTTCCCTTCTCTCCTCCCCCCCTTCCCCTTCAAATCCTGCCCCCCTCCCCCTTCATGCCGCCCCCCTTCCCTTCCCCTGCCCCTCCCCCCTTAATGTCCGGTCCCCTCCCCCCTTCATCGTCCGGCCCCCTCCCCCTTAAATCTTTCCTTTTCCCCCTCCCCCCTTCCCATGTCCTGTCCCCCCCTTTCCCCTTCTACCTTTTCCCCTCTCCCCTTCATCTTTCCCCCCCCCCCTTTCATCTCCTGTCCCCCCCCTTTCCCTTCATAAATCCTTCCCCTCTCCCTCTCGCCCCTTACCCCCCTCCCCCTTTCATCACCCTGTCCCCTCCCCCTTCATCATCCTTCCCCTCTCCCTTCATCGTTTTTCCCCCTCCCCCCTTTCATCATCCTGTCCCCTCTCCCTTCATCATCCTGTCCCCTCTCCCTTCATCGTCCTTACCCCTCTCCCTTCATCATCCTGTCCCCTCTCCCTTCATCATCCTGTCCCCTCTCCCTTCATCGTCCTATCCCTCTCCCTTCATCATCCTGTCCCCTCTCCCTTCATCGTCCTGTCCCCTCTCCCTTCATCGTCCTGTCCCCTCTCCCTTCATCATCCTGTCCCCTCTCCCTTCATCGTCCTGTCCCCTCTCCCTTCATCGTCCTGTCCCCTCTCCCTTCATCGTCCTGTCCCCTCTCTCCCTTCATCATCCTGTCCCCTGTCCCTTCATCATCCTGTCCCCTCTCCCTTCATGATACTGTCCCCTCTCCCTTCATCATCCTGTCCCCTCTCCCTTCATCATCCTGTCCCCTCTCCCTTCATCATCCTGTCCCCTCTCCCTTCCCTCGGGTTAGTGGGAGTTAGATTGGTTGGGGGGGGGGGGGGGGGGGGGGGGGGGGGGGGTGGGGTACGGTTCTGATGCCCCCCCCCCCCCTTTTTATTTAGGTTACCCCCCTCTCCCCCCAGCCCCCGCCTCCTCTGAAACTTGTCCTTCTCTGTTCTCGTTTCATTATTTGTCGTACGTGTGTGAAGGAATGACGGCGAAAGGTGACCATTTGTGTGAACTGTTGTTGGGCATGTCCTGGTGTGAGGGCATCGTTGGGAAACCCTTCGACCAATGTGACAGTTGTATTGTATTGTATTGTGTTAGGCTGATTCTGTTGTTTTATATGGGTGGTTTTGTACTTTATCGGTCGTATCATATCTCGATATCCATTAATCTGTGCGATTTGTATTAGACAGTTTATGTCGGGTTGTATCGAATTGTACAATGCTGGATTGTATTGTATGGAATTCTGCTGTGTTTTATTCTTCTGCGTATATAGTAATAAGTTGTATTCTAATTGGTTGTCTTGGCTTGTATTCTAGTGTGTTGTGTTGTATGGTGTTGAGTTTTGTTATGAATTCTGTTGTGTTTTATTCTTCTGCGTATAGTAATGGCAGGTATTCTAATTGGTTGTATTGGGTTGTATTCTAGGCGTTGTGTGTATGGTGTATGCTGTAATCTACTTTGTTTTTTATATTCTGTCAGGCTGTATTGTATTCCATTGCATTCTGTTTATACTGCCTTTTACTGGCCCGTACTGTGTTCTCTTGGTTGTTTTGTATTCTGTGGGTTTGTGTTGTATTGTGGCTTCTATTCTGGAACAGTCTATGGTCAGCGTCACTTGATCGGGTAGTTCAAAGGTAACAACAGACAGAGGAGCGTGGACAGGTTTTGAATTTTGTTTGTTGGTTTTCGTGGTGTGTGTGTGTGTGTGTGTGTGTGTGGTGTGTGTGTATGTGTGTGTGTGTGTGTGTGTGTGTACTGATGTTATCTTTTTCGCGTTTGCGATGCGTTAAGAGAGTTCATATTCTGCCTTTACACCCCCCTCCCAACCCCCACCCAATAATACCTGCGCTCGTTCCTTCTCCATATACTCCCCCCCCCCCCCCCCCCCCTCTCCATCCCCGCCTGCTTTATGTTTCAAATGTACTATATGTGTATTTCTCTATTACATGTATTTGTTGTATGATTGAACGTCATAGGATTTAGTTTTTGTAGTGATACTTGAAAAATAAGTGAATGTCATACTCGTAGGATTAGGACTTGTTAGTTATTGTAGTAATAGTATTTGTAGTTGGGTGTAAGGTGTACTGTTGTATATGAAAAGGGTGAATGTAGTATGATTGTGTAAAGCACTTAGAGAAATTCGTTTGATTAAGCGCTATATAAGAAACCATTATTATTATTATTATTATATGTTTGCAGCTGGCGTTCACGAATGAGTGTGGCGATAACCAGCGGTGTCATGCCGACCTCGTGCTGACTGGAAACGTGCTCTACTGCCGCCCAGTGACGTCAGATATCCCTTCAACGTCATCAATGACACAAAAGAAGTACGCTTTCTGTTTAATATCTGCCGCTCTTCCAACAGTGGGTTTAGTGGGCATGGTGTCATGTTAAGAAAGTGAACAGGGGGTGGGGGGGGGGGGGGTAGTACCCTTAACTTCTATTTGAGCGAGAATTGAACAATGCTTCCACGATTCTTTCTTTTCCTAGGACTGGCGTGTGGTTGTTTACATCGTCTCCGTGTCTATAAAGGCTTACGTTTTGCTGTGGGAGTGGGAGGGATGCGATCGTGTTTTACCACGGAGTGGAGAAGGGGTGATGTTAACTCTGAACTCTTTACACTGTAAGAAACCGGGGACGCCCTTTAGGTCTATTCCCTTTAAGTCTATTCCTTCCAGGTCTATTCTCGTTAAGTCCTGGGTTAGGGATAGGTTAGGGGTTTGGGATAGGGTTTGGGTTAGGGTTAGGGATAGGGTTAGGATAAGGTTAGGGATAGGTTAGGGATAGGTTAGGGTTACCGCGCGTAGACTTACAGGGAATAGACCTTGAAGGAATAGACCTAAAGGGAATAGACCTAAAGGGAATAGACCTATAGGTACCTCCCCAAGAAACCTGCACAAATCCGGGCCAAGATTTCCACGAAGCCCTTCTGTGATCGCCATAAGTTTTTGCTGCAGCCCGGGTTCGAACCTACACACACAGGACGTTAGGACGCCTCAAAGCCAAATGGCCTGGCTACAGATGTAGCTAACCCCTTACGTACCTGATCCCGTTTTAGTTAATATAGTTGTAGGGAGATATCAGCTTTGTGGATATAAATGATTAGTTTGAAATGACTGGGAAGTTTCTCTTTTGAATATTTTTATCTCCCACCCCTCCTTCTTTTTGCGTCGTCATCACCCCCAACCATCACCCCCCCCCCCCCCCTCCCCCTACTTCATCCTTTGCTCCCAACGCAATGCCTCTGCCTTCGCCACACCTGGGTGAGGACAGAGCGCTGTGAAGAGGTCCTTGATTCCCAAAGCCTTCTTCACGCACCCTAGACCTACTGCCGTGGAACACAACCTTGACAACAACATCGTCATCAACAACAACATCAGCAACAACAACAACAACAACAATGACAACAACAACAACAACAACGACAACAACAACAGCAACAACACTTCCACTACTACTACCACTGTTAGTTATTCCCGCTATTGCTGCTGCTGCTGCTGCTTCTACTGCTACTACTTCTACTGCTAAACAACACAATTACTTCTACTACCACTGCTGCTGTTGCTACTACTACTACTACTACTACTGCTACGTCTACTTCTACTGCTACAAAACAACTGTTACTACTTCCACTGTTGCTACTGCCACCACCACAACCACTACTACTACTACTACTGCTGCTGCTGCTGTTACTACTACTACTACTACTGCTGCTGCTGCTGCTTTCGCCTCTGGGCCAGCTTTGAAATGTTCTGAACCATCTCTTGCTGTCTCTCAGGAGGATAAAGACCTGACATTACTGCTGACAAAGTGAGTGTTTCTTTCTTTTTTCTAAACAAAACTTCTTTGTGTCCCCCGCCCACCCCCCCCCCCCCCCCCCCCCCATCCCTCCCTGTTTTAACCGTCCCCCAGGTGGAGCTAGTCCTGCACGTGCTGAACAGAGGGGAGACGTCGTTCGGCCTGGACCTGGTGGTCACCCTGGCCGGTCAGATGGACTTCTGGACGCCCACGGGCAACACCACTATGCTGTGTGACGACCTCCAGGACTCGGTCCTCCACTGCCGGGGGTGGTCCCCCCTGGGCCAGCACGAGGCTGTCCTGATCCGCCTCAAGTTCCTGGCCGACTCCGTTCCCTTGGTGCCGGAGAACCGTCGGGTGACCTTCGACGTTAAGGTCATGCCCTCTAACGCCAAGGTGAACCCGGAACTGAACGCCGAGGACAACGTGAAGAGGCTTGAGTCTCGTACGGCCATTGTGGCGGATGTTCGATTGAATGGGTAAGGATTACTGATATCGTGATAGATGTTCAACCGAGTTGGCGAGGGTAATCGCCCCTATAACGGATGCTCTACTGAATTGTTAGGGGTGACGGACATTGTGACATGTGTCTGAATAAACGGGTATGGACGACAAAATTCTTTAAAAGTACAAAATTTGTTTAAGAAAAGTTCCCATGCTAGTCGATGGATGAAGCTCGCGCCCCCCCCCCCCCCCCTTCCCCCTCCCCTCCCCTCCCCCTCCCCCCCCCCTCCCCCAGACACACACGCGCGCGTGCGCGCGCGCCTGGGATATCTAACCTAATGGGTTTGGGTGATAATTGAGTGTGACGGATGTGTGACTTATTGGATAAGGGTGACAGACGTTGTGAGGGGTGCACGACTTTGTGGACAGATGTATGACTTGATGGCAAGGATGATATTGTGGCAGATGTATCACAACGTTCAAAGGTCATCGTTATTATGACAGCTGTACGACCCGATGGATAAGAATGACAGACATCATGACAGCTGTATGCCACAATGAGTAAGGGTGACAGACAAAGTGAAGATGTATATGATTGAATGGGTGATGGTGACAGACATCGTGATAAGTGTATGACTAAATAGGTCGAGGGAACCGACATTGTGACCGTTCTATATGGCTTGACGGGCAATGGGGAAAGCATATGCACTTGATGTACGCATTCACTGAACCCAGCGCTGGTCAGGTTTTGTGAGCAGGCTGGCATGAGAGACTGGTTAGGGCCAGGCCAGTGCCAAGCCGTGGATTGGCCCATCTCGTCGTTTTGAAGCTGCTGGTGCCCCATCACAATGATGGAAGCATGAAAAGAAGTTTATTGACAGATTCTGGTTCATTTTTCTCGCACATGGAGAATTGTATTGTATGACGATGAGGGCTGTCGGTTCCCCGATGATTGGTAAATGAAGAAACGGGTTCATGTCAGGACCTCAGTGACTGTTGGTATGACGATGTGTGTCGCTAGGACCTCCGTGATTGTTGTAGATGACGTGTGTTGTCGTCAGGTCCTTTATGATTATTGTATGACGATGTGTGTCGCTAGGACCTCCGTGATTGTTGTAGATGACGTGTGTTGTCCTCAGGTCCTTTATGATTATTGTATGACGATGTGTGTCGCTAGGACCTCCGCGATTGTTGTAGATGACGTGTGTTGTCGTCAGGTCCTTTTTGATTATTGAATGACGATGTGTGTTGACGTCAGGTCCTTTATGATTATTGTATGACGATGTGTGTTGACGTCAGGTCCTTTATGATTATTGTATGACGATGTGTGTCGCTAGGACCTCCGTGATTGTTGTAGATGACGTGTGTTGTCGTCAGGTCCTTTATGATTATTGAATGACGATGTGTGTTGACGTCAGGTCCTTTATGATTATTGTATGACGATGTGTGTTGACGTCAGGTCCTTTATGATTATTGTATGACGATGTGTGTCGCTAGGACCTCCGTGATTGTTGTAGATGACGTGTGTTGTCGTCAGGTCCTTTATGATTATTGAATGACGATGTGTGTTGACGTCAGGTACTGTATGATTATTGTATGACGACGTATGTTGACGTCAGGTTCTCTATGATAATTGTATGACGACGTGTGTTGACGTCGGCTCCTTGTGTGTGTGTTGACGTCAGGTCCTCCGTGATCATTGTATGACGACGTGTGTTGATGTCAGGTCCTCCATTATTGTATGATGACATGTGTTGACGTCAGGTCCCCCATGATTGTATGATGACGACATGTGTTGACGTCAGGTCCTCCATTATCATTGTATGACGACATGTGTTGACGTCAGGTCCTCCATGATTGTATGATGACAACATGAGTTGACGTCAGGTCCTCCATGATTATTGTATGACGACATGTGTTGACGTCAGGTCCTCCATGGTTGTATGATGACAACATGAGTTGACGTCAGGTCCTCCATGATTATTATATGACGACATGTGTTGACGTCAGGTCCTCCATGATTGTATGATGACAACATGAGTTGACGTCAGGTCCTCCATTACCATTGTATGACGACATGTGTTGACGTCAGGTCCTCCATGATTATTGTATGACGACGTGTGTTGACGTCAGGTCCTCCATTATCATTGTATGACGACGTGTGTTGACGTCAGGTCCTCCACGCCCAATGTGTCCTACTTGGCGGACTCGAATCAGGCTGACGTGTCTCTGACCCACAAACTGCTGGTCATCAACCGAGGTCCCAGCTTCCTGCCCCCCACCGTCCTCAACCTCACCCTGCCCTTCCAGGATGGCACCGCCAGCCCCATCCTCCTCTCCGCCAACGTCACGGTACTGTGAGGGTGGTGGTGGTGATGGTGATGATGGTAATGGTGGTCACAGTTATTTTGTAGTTACCCCATCATCCTCTCTGTCAACGTCACGGTACTGTGAGGGTGGTGGTGGTGATGGTGATGGTAATGGTGGTGATAATAACTATTACCCCCATCCTCCTCTCTGTCAACGTCATGGTACTGTGAGGGTGGTGGTGGTGATGGTGATGGTAATGGTGGTGATAATAACTATTACCCCCATCCTCCTCTCTGTCAACGTCATGGTACTGTGAGGGTGGTGGTGGTGATGGTGATGGTAATGGTGGTGATAATAACTATTACCCCCATCCTCCTCTCTGTCAACGTCATGGTACTGTGAGGGTGGTGGTGGTGATGGTGATGGTAATGGTGGTGATAATAACTATTACCCCCATCCTCCTCTCTGTCAACGTCACGGTACTGTGAGGGTGGTGGTGGTGATGGTGATGGTAATGGTGGTGATAATAACTATTACCCCATCCTCCTCTCTGTCAACGTCACGGTCTTGTGAGGGTGGTGGTGATGGTGATGGTGATGGTGATGGTGGTGACAACAATGATCATTTCAGAGCCAGATCCCTCCTCTACTCTGTCAACGTCACGGTACTGTGAGGGTGGTGGTAGTGATGGTGATGGCGATGATAATAATTATCATTTTGTAGCCACCCCCATCCTTTTCTTCACCGATGTCACGGTACTGTGAGGGTGGTGGTGGTGGTGGTGGTGATGGTGATGGTAATAATTATCATTTTGTAGCCACCCCCATCCTTCTCTTCACCGATGTCACGGTACTGTGAGGGTGGTGATGGTGATGATGATGATAATGATGATGGCTTAGCTGGCCCACTCCTTCACGTGGCCAACGTCACAGTATGCTGAAGTTGTGGGTCACGATGATGACGATGAGAATGGTCATGATTAATTCATAGCCAGCCCCCCCTCCCTCCCCTGCTCCTCATCAACCTCGCCAAAATAACAGTACTGTGTGGATGAAGGTGGTGATATCACATAATGATAGTGATTATGATAATGATTCTATTAATTATGCTTCCTCGATTGCTCCATGTTAAAGATCAATCATGATGGAGCTGAAGATGATAATCAGGATAATGGTAATGTTTACATCAATGATGATGGTGGTGATATTAATGATGATGATGATGATGGTGATGATGATGACGAAGATGTTTTTCATTCTTTTTTTTTTCTTTTTCTTTTTGCAATTAAGAAATTTTATTAAGAAATCACGGAATCCGTTTTTATGCCATAACATGTCAATATAGTTAAGATGCCAGATCGTTGTTTGTTTCTTTTCCAGAATCTAATCGTTTTCGATCGTCCTGGTTCTTCAGGATGTTCTGCTTAGTTCCTTGCGTGAGTTTGACACAGTCGTGAAAAAAGGTTCTGTGTGGTCGGTTGGGCTACAGTAAAAACACAAAAACAAACGAACAAACAAACAAACAAACAAACAAACAAACCCGTAAGACTCTGGCGGCGGTTACAGATCAAACAGCCGGGTGGGGTGATAGTGGAATGCCCCCAACTCCTCACCACCGGATCCGTGATCGGCACCACCGACCGATCCATCACCACCACCACCACCACCACCTCCACCACCCCGAGCAACAACGGAGGTGGCTCCCGAAACACCACGGCGGGGGGAAGCGGCGGCTCCCGCACCACGGACGACCCGTTCGGCGGAGGACCCGAGGTCCCCGTGTCCAAACGACGTCGACGCCGGGAAGCCGGGGACGATCCGAGGTCGTCTCCCCCTGCCGCTCAGAGTGGCGGTAATGGCCGAACGCTGCGACTGGTCAGTGAGGGAGCGTGGGGTGTCTATCTTGCGCGCGGTTGAGGTGGTGCGGGGCAGGGCGTAGCTGTGGGTGGGTGTGGGGGGGGGGGGATCCTTTCGTAGCGTTTGAGGGCAGAATGGCGGTTGGGTGGGTGGGTGAGGGTTGTATGTGTGTGTTGAGTGATGGTGGGGGAGAGGGATGAGCGTGAGATCTTTAAACGTATTTGTGTGTGTGTGTGTGTGTTTGTGTGTGTGTGTGTGTGTGTGTGTGTGTGTGTGTGTGCGTGTGTGTGTGTGTGTGTGTGCGCGCGCGCTTACACACACACACACACACACACACACACACACACACACACACACACAGAAATATTTACACACACACCAACTCACCCCCCCCCCCCCCCCAACATTTTCATACACACACACACACACACACACACACACACACACACACAATTATCGGTGCGTAGCGTGTCCGCTCACTGTCAGGCAGAAGAACCAAACGGACAGTCTGTACACGTTATATATGGCACGCAGGCAGAAACAGAGAACACCGCAAGGCTTCTCTCTTTCCCGGCTGATGGCAGAATTGTCGGCATTCTGAGCTCTGGAACTCTCTCTTCCATGGTGGACGAGTATTCAGATCTTCTGCAACACGAATTTGGAACTCCTTGCCTTTGTCTGTCTGACACACAAAAAAGGTTTAAAAAGAGATACGATTTGTTTTAAAAGATGAAGTGACCATCTTTAAAAAACAAATGTTATTTCGTTTTCAGCCTTTTTTCCCTTATTGCTAACCGTTCTATACTTTTAGGTTTTGTTGTCCAAAAGGGTTTTATTTTTAACCCAACTTTTTGGCTTTCGTTTTTCTGTGCTTTCGTCTGTGCTCTTTGCTTCTAGCTTGCACAGCAACTGGTCGTAAATTTAAAAAAAAAAGAGGAGCGTGTGGGAAGGGGAACGAAATGCATGCCTTTTAGGTGTCTGTGCGTTTGTACATGTGTGCGAGCGGGAAGGATGACAATTGGAGGGGGGGGGGGGGGGGGGGGGGGGGCGAGCACGCCGCAGTGTAATTTGTGGCTGTTTTCATTTCAGTTTGAGATCCTTTTCTTCTCATCGTAGGTGATAATTATGTCCTGGTACTTTTGTCTCATATTGTTTGTACTTCTGATACCGCGTGAAGAGATTGTCTGTGGTGTGCTCACGAGTTGTATGGTATATGTGCGTGTGTGTGTGTGTGTGTGTGTGTGGTGTGTGTGTGTGTGTGTGTGTGTTTGTGTGTGTGTGTGTGTGTGTGTGTGTGTGTGTGTGTGTGTGTGTGTGTGTGTGCGTGTGTATGTGTGTGCGTGTGTGTGTGCGTGTGCGTGTGTATGTGTGTGTGTGCGTGTGTGTGTGTGTGTGTGTGTGTGTGTTGTGCGTGTGCGTGTGTATGTGTGCGTGTGTATGTGTGTGTGTGTGTGTGTGTGTGTGTGTGTGTGTGTGTGTGTGATGTTTCCAGGACTGTGGGAGCTACCAGTGCCGCACCTATCAGTGTCAGCTGACGACCTTGCAGGTCGAACAGAGGGCAGAGGTCAATGTCACGTTCACTCTCCGAAGAGCTGCCATCATCTTTCCTGGGGTCAGTGCAGTGTGTGTGTGTGTGTGTGTGTGTGTGTGTGCGTGCGTGCATGCGTAGTTGAAGTGCATTGGTGCATGGATTGAAGTTTACACACACACACGCACGCACACACACACACGCGCGCGCGCGCGCAAACACACACACACACACACATACACATAGACGCACGCGCGCGCTCATACGCACACACGCACCCATGTACATGTCACACAACCTGACAACGATTCAGTCTAACAAGAAGAGATGACGCACACGTAGGCCTGTAATAGGCACATACTGAAGGCAATAAGCAGCGGGGATATGATCGCCTGCTCTGAGAGCTTGACACGTTCACTCGGGCACGCCCAGAAAACAGCATCCTTGGCAATGCATTTTATTGGATAGAGAAAGGACTGGGTGAATGAGTGGGGAAGGGTTAGAGGGGGGGGGGAGGGTTGGATGAATGTGACAAGGGGGAGAGGGGTGGGGACCGCTTGTTGAATTTCTCCACGTGAAAATCGACCTTTTCTCCCCGTTGTGGAACACGTGGCCACAGTCAAGCGCCATCTTAGTATTTTCCATTCTGCTGGAGTGTCATTTTGCATACCTATCAACATGGATCTTTTAACGGATTCTTTTCCTTCAGGTACAGCTGTGTTTGTAGTCGTATATTCTTTTTAGCATGCGATGAATTCACACTGAACACGGAGGCCGGGCTTAGGCACTCAGACGGTCACTGAAAGTGGAGTGGAACGGGGAAGGAAAACGAAAGTATACCGTGCAAGATTCGATCCTCCGACTCAGCATTGCCTCTCTTCCTAAGCTGAAGTTTCAACTTTTTTTTCTTCTCCATCATTTGCTTGCGGATTTGTCTAAGTACGCTACACTACGTCTGTCTAGCCGGAAGGCGACGTAGCCTCAGCGGAATAAACAAACACCTCGGTGAATTCCGAAAGAAGGACAGAGTCTGGAAGTGGGGATCATTGGCGAGACCCAGCATGTACCGACCTACAGGAGTCCGAGAGTCCCGATTTCTTCAAATGACTTCATGGGATCATGAAGCAAAGAAAAAAAAAAGTGAAATCACCTTAGGATCGGCATCTGTAAGATGGCAAGTGATTGTCCTATGAACGAGCAGAGAAGACAGTATCACGCTGAATCGCCGTATTCGATGAAAGTAACTGAAACACAAACACCCCTTCAACAATGATCTGAACAATCCAACTAACTGCAGAAAAGTTGATTTTTTTTTGGTTTAAAGTAACCTGTAGAATTGAGTTTGGGCGTTAGTTGAAGTCAGTTTCAGCAGTTATTTTCCACTGTCGTTAACCACCCTTCCCCCTCTCGGCTACTGAATAAATAATGAAACTCATCTTCAGTGTCATATCTATCGCATTTAGTGCACACTCTCTCGTTACGCACAATTCTATACATTCCGCCATGTCTGTAGACGCAGTCTGTAATCTAAAGTTCTATATTTTAACACACATTATAGACACAGTCATGGAATATTACCCCCTCCCCACACGCCCCCAAAAGACACCAGACCACCTTTCCAATAATAACATTAAACTCTGACCTAGTTTCAGCTCGGACTGTCCGAAGCGTGTGACCAGTGATGAACGGTTTTCAGAATGTGGACTCCCTGCTGTACGTGACCACGACTTCTGTGGCACAGCCACACCTGGACCTCTTCTACCCGTGGGAGCAACCCAGACGTCGTGAGGTCAGTGTTCCTGTCCCCTTTTCTCACTGTAGACATCCATGAGGTCAGTGCTCCTGCCCCCTTTTCTCATTGCAGACATCCATGAGGTCAGTGCTCCTGTCCCCTTTTCTCATTGCAGACATCCACGAGGTCAGTGCTCCAGTCCCCTCTTCTCACTGTAGACATCCATGAGGTCAGTGCTCCTGCCCCTTTTCTCATTGCAGACATCCATGAGGTCAGTGCTCCTGTCCCCTTTTCTCACAGTAGACATCCACGAGGTCAGTGCTCCAGTCCCTCTTCTCACTGTAGACATCCATGAGGTCAGTGCTCCTGCCCCCTTTTCTCATTGCAGACATCCATGAGGTCAGTGCTCCTGTCCCCGTTTCTCATTGCAGACATCCATGAGGTCAGTGCTCCTGTCCCCTTTTCTCATTGCAGACATCCATGAGGTCAGTGCTCCTGTCCCCTTTTCTCATTGCAGACATCCATGAGGTCAGTGCTCCTGTCCCCACGTGCTGAACACTTCACTGGTCCCTTTTCTGTCTTCCTTTCTAGTCTTTAGCTTGTGGTGGTTGAGATCAACACTGACTGATGATTGACTGATGTACTGATGTGTCAGATGATGACCCACTTGAAGAAGGTCAATGCCAAGACAACATCAACATCCAGACCATTGTATCGATGTGTATGTCAGGTGGTAACCCTACATGAACGGGATCAGTGGTGTGGTGTGTGTGTGTATTGTGTGTGTTGTGTGTGTGTGTGTGTGTGTGTGAGAGAGAAGCTGGATTGAGATCAACATCTGCCACATTGATGGATGGCTCCATTGACAGATGGATTGACTGACTGACGAATTGAAAGATGTATGAGGTGGCTGACCCCACATGGAAGAGCATCAGAAACGTAGCTAACGTCACCATCTGGCCCCTTCACTGTCCACTGTCACGAGGTCACAGGTGGCGGTGGTGACTCACTCCAAACAGCCGGCGAGGGAGACGAGTTCAATATATAAGAATGTAGGTTTCTGGATTCCGGATTCAACATTAGAAAAGTAGTTAAGGACTCAGAATCAAAAACCTACTGGAGAATATTTTGACAGGGTCGCCATGTCTTCATCAGCTCACTGTTGCTGTTGTGGCAGCGAGGCCTGGTGGGGCGACTGTTGTGTGGGGTGAACGGTTGTCAGGATCTGATTATAGATAGGGGGAAGTTCAAAGCCTTGACCTCTGTTCAGACTGGGGCGTCTGGTCTTGATTTCGATGGTCTTTAACTTTTCTTTTTGTGAGGAAGGGCTCTGTAGATAAGATCTTGGTTTCTTGGGGCTGAAACTGTGGTCTGTGGCTTGTAGGTGCTCGTGTATGGCAGAAGTAGATCGGTCTTGGAGTTCCTGTAGGCGGGTGGTGAGTGATCTTGCTGTCTCGCCAATGTAGGTATGGGCACAGTCTTGACAACCTACCTGGTACACTACACCACACTGCTTGAGGGGGTCCGTTTTGTCTTTGACATGAGTCAGTTGTTGGCGTAGGGAGTTGGTGGGTTTGTGGAACACTTTGCATCCATGTTGTTGGAAGGTCCAGTATGTTTACATCGACTGATCACTTCATGGATATGCCAGACGCTGTGTGAGCGACCCCGACTGTGGAATTGACGATCCCGAGTTCGAATCATTCGTGGGGTCGGAATGTTACGGGTCGAAAAATCCACCCTGCCCACCCAGCAGACAACGGGTACCTGATTCAGTTCAGGTTAAGTTGAGGCGGTTGAAAGGAGAGGGATGAGATCGGTGGTCCGTCGTGCCGTTCCCTAAACACTGTGACAGTGCACTGCCCCAAGGCCCTCAGCCTACGGGTCTTTAGTCTTTTAACCAGAGATGGTCATTCCTATGAAGAGGATCATCGGACAGGCGAAATCCGCGTCAACGACATCGATTTCGTATACTACGTTTCAGTGTATTATAATGATATATTGACGTGTCTGGGCAGGAGAAAGAGGTGGGCAGGAAGATGTGGACGTAAGGGTGCTGTGACGAAATCAACATCAGGGGTTTTGATGGATGTATTGATGTTTCGGGATGTGACCCACATCAAGAGGGTCAGTGCAGGGGACGAGATCAACATGTGGTACATTGATGGATGTATTGATGTGTCATGTGGTGACCCACATCAAGAGGGTCAGCAAAGGTGACGAGATCAACATGTGGTACATTGATGGATGTATTGATGTGTCAGGTGGTGACCCACATCAAGAGGGTCAGTGTAGCGGACGAGATCAACATGTGGTACATTGATGGATGTATTGATGTGTCAGGTGGTGACCCATATCAAGAGGGTCAGTGTAGGGGACAAGATCAACATGTGGTACATTGATGGATGTATTGATGGGTCAGGTGGTGACCCACATCAAGAGGGTCAGTGTAGGGGACGAGATCAACATGTGGTACATTGATGGATGTATTGATGTGTCAGGAGGTGACCCACATCAAGAGGGTCAGCAAAGGGGACGAGATCAACATGTGGTACATTGATGGATGTATTGATGTGTCAGGTGGTGACCCACATCAAGAGGGCCAGTGTAGGGGACGAGATCAACATGTGGTACATTGATGGATGTATTGATGTGTCAGGTGGTGACCCACATCAAGAGGGTCAGTGTAGGGGACGAGATCAACATGTGGTACATTGATGGATGTATTGATGTGTCAGGTGGTGACCCACATCAAGAGGGTCAGTGTAGGGGACGAGATCAACATGTGGTACATTGATGGATGTATTGATGTGTCAGGTGGTGACCCACATCAAGAGGGTCAGTGTAGGGGACGAGATCAACATGTGGTACATTGATGGATGTATTGATGTGTCAGGTGGTGACCCACATCAAGAGGGTCAGTGTCGGGGACGAGATCAACATGTGGTACATTGATGGATGTATTGATGTGTCAGGTGGTGACCCACATTAAGAGGGTCAGTGTAGGGGACGAGATCAACATGTGGTACATTGATGGATGTATTTATGTGTCAGGTGGCGGCCCACATCAAGAGGGTCAGTGTAGGGGACGAGATCACCATGTGGTACATTGATGGATGTATTGATGTGTCAGGTGGTGACCCACATCAAGAGGGTCAGCAAAGGGGACGAGATCAACATGTGGTACATTGATGGATGTATTGATGTGTCAGGTGGTGACCCACATCAAGAGGGTCAGCAAAGGGGACGAGATCAACATGTGGTACATTGATGGATGTATTGATGTGTCAGGTGGTGACCCACATCAAGAGGGTCAGCAAAGGGGACGAGATCAACATCTGGTACATCATCGGGGGTGTCCTTGGGGCACTGCTGCTGCTCTTCATCATCGTCCTGGTGGCCTGGAGGGTGAGAGAAGGAAACACACACACATGCATGGAGGCAGGCACACACGCGTGCATATGCACACACACACACACACACACACACACACACACACACACACACACACACACACACACACACACACACGGAGGCAGGCACGCATGCGTGCATTTGCACACACACACACACACGCACGCACGCACGCACGCACACACACACACACACACACACACACACACACACACACACACACACACACACACACACACACACACACTCACACACACACACACACACACACACACACATACACACACAAGAGAGAGAGAGAGAGAAAGAAAGAGAGAGAAATGCACACACATACACAAACATATGCACACAGACTACTACTACTACTACTACTACTGCTGCTGCTGCTACTACTACTACTACTACTACTACTACTACTACTACTACTAGTTTTTGCTAAGCACAATATATGAGAATGGATGTTTGCAAAAGAAGTTCAAAACACCTTACCAGGAACACATGATTGAAAAAAACAACATCGTGTGCCTGCTGTCTTTATTGCATTGGCATATGTAGATCCCCTCTCACACACACACACACACACACACACACATACGCGCGCGCGCGCGCGCGCGCGCGCACACACACATACACACACACGCGCGCGCGCGCGTACAAACACACACACGTACTCTCTCTCTCTCTCTCTCTCTCTCTCTCTCTCTCTCTCTCTCTCTCTCTCTCTCTCTCTCTCTCTCTCTCTCTCTCGCACACACATACACACAATTTGTGAGAGACAGAGACAGAAAATTAGACAGATAGATAGACAGACAGACAGAGAAAGAATCATCGTAATTTTTAAAGTCTGATTGAACGCTTGATTAACGTATTGTGTTCTGTTGTTGTGTGAATCGGCGCTCTGATCACCACACGCATACACATATGTGTGTATGTGTGCGTCTGTACTCGCGCGTCTTTATTGTGTGTGTGTATCTACGTGCGTGTCTGTATTGTGTGTATGCTTTTGCGCGTCTTTGTATGCGTTCGTGCGCACGCGCGTGTGTGTGTGTGTGTGTGTGCGTGTGTGACGGAGAGAAGAGAGAGAGAGAGAGATATTCTGTGATTTGTGATATGGCTCAATAGCCCCCTCCCCCCCCCCCCCCCCCTCTCAACCCCTCCCCCGCCATCTCGCCTTCCCAAGATCAAATTCGCACGACTCCTCCCCCCCCCCCCCCCCCTCCCCACACACACACACCTGTTCTCTATCGTGCATCCCTTTTCTTATGTATCTGTCTGTGTGCAGTGTCATCAAACTGTGCGATTTCCTTCTCTCTCCTTTTTCATTTTTATTCCCCCCACACGTATGTGGGTACTCCCCTCACAATCTGAACGTAAGCATTCTGCCCGGGCCCAGCCTCTTCGTTCATCTTTCCTCTCTGAGTTTCTTCCGTCTAGTTCCTCACCTCGTGCTGTCTGTCCGTGTGTGTGTGCCCTCAGTGCTTTCTGTCCGTGTGTGTGTGCCCCTCCAGTGCTGTCTGTCCGGTGGTGTGCCCCTCGGTGCTTTCTGTCCGTGTGTGTGTGTGTGGTGTGTGTGTGTGTGTGTGTGTGTGTGTGTGCCCCTCAGTGCTTTTGTCCGCGCGCGCGCGCGCGTGTGTGTGTGTGTGTGTGTGTGTGTGTGTGTGTGTGTGTGTGCCCTCAGTGCTTTCTGTCCGTGTGTGTGTGTGCCCCTCAGTGTTTTCTGTCCGCGTGTGTGTGCCCCTCAGTAATTTCTGTCCGTGTGTGTGTGTGTGTGTGTGTGTGTGTGTGTGTGTGCCCCTCAGTGCTGTCTGTCTGCGTGTGTGTGCCCCTCAGTGCTTTCTGTCCGTGTGTGTGTGTGTGTGTGTGTGTGTGTGTGTGTGTGTGTGTGTTGTGTGCCCTCAGTGCTGTCTGTCCGTGTGTGTGTGTGTGTGCCCTCAGTGCTGTCTGTCCGTGTGTGTGTGCCCCTCAGTGCTGTCTGTCCGTGTGTGTGTGCCCCTCAGTGCTTTCTGTCCGTGTGTGTGTGTGTGCCCCTCAGTGCTTTCTGTCCGTGTGTGTGTGCCCCTCAGTGCTGTCTGTCCGTGTGTGTGTGCCCCTCAGTGCTTTCTGTCCGTGTGTGTGTGTGTGCCCCTCAGTGCTGTCTGTCCGTGTGTGTGTGTTGCCCCTCAGTGCTGTCTGTCCGTGTGTGTGTGCCCCTCAGTGCTGTCTGTCCGTGTGTGTGTGTGTGCCCCTCAGTGCTGTCTGTCCGTGTGTGTGTGTGTGCCCCTCAGTGCTGTCTGTCCGTGTGTGTGTGCCCTCAGTGCTGTCTGTCCGTGTGTGTGTGCCCCTCAGTGCTGTCTGTCCGTGTGTGTGTGTGTGCCCCTCAGTGCTGTCTGTCCGTGTGTGTGTGTGTGTGCCCTCAGTGCTGTCTGTCCGTGTGTGTGTGTGTGTTGCCCCTCAGTGCTGTCTGTCCGTGTGTGTGTGCCCCTCAGTGCTTTCTGTCCGCGTGTGTGTGCCCCTCAGTGCTGTCTGTCCGTGTGTGTGTGTGTGTGTGTGTGTGTGGTGTGTGTGTGTGCCCCTCAGTGCTGTCTGTCCGCGTGTGTGTGCCCCTCAGTGCTTTCTGTCCGTGTGTGTGTGTGTGTGTGTGTGTGTGTGTGTGTGTGTGTGTGTGTGTGTGTGCCCCTCAGTGCTTTCTGTCCGTGTGTGTGTGTGCCCCTCAGTGTTTTCTGTCCGCGTGTGTGTGTGTGTGTGTGTGTGTGTGTGTGTGTGTGTGTGTGTGTGCCCTCAGTGCTGTCTGTCCGTGTGTGTGTGTATGTGTGTGTGTGTGTGTGTGTGTGTGTGTGTGTGTGTGTGGTGTGGTGTGTGCCCTCAGTGCTGTCTGTCCCGTGTGTGTGTGTGTGTGTGTGTGTGTGTGTGTGTGTGTGTGTGTGTGTGTGCCTCAGTGCTGTCTGTCCCTGTGTGTGTGTGTGTGTGCCCTCAGTGCTGTGTGTGTGTGTGCCCCTCAGTGCTGTCTGTCCGTGTGTGTGTGTGTGTGTGTGTGTGCCCTCAGTGCTTTCTGTCCGTTGTGTGTGTGCCCCTCAGTGCTGTCTGTCCGTGTGTGTGTGCCCCTCCGTGCTTTCTGTCCGCGTGTGTGTGCCCCTCAGTGCTGTCTGTGCGTGTGTGTGTGTGTGTGTGTGTGTGCCCCTCAGTGCTGTCTGTCCGTGTGTGTGTGTGTGTGCCCTCAGTGCTTTCTCTCCGCGTGTGTGTACCCCTCAGTGCTGTCTGTCCGTGTGTGTGTGTGTGTGTGTGTGTGTGTGTGTGTGTGTGTGTGTGTGTGTGTGTGTGTGTGCCCCTCAGTGCTGCCTCTCCGTGTGTGTGTGTGCCCCTCAGTGCTTTCTGTCCGTGTGTGTGTGTGTGTGCCCCTCAGTGCTGTCTGTCCGTGTGTGTGTGTGTGTGTGTGTGTGTGTGTGTGTGTGTGTGTGTGTGTGCCCTCAGTGCTTTCTGTCCGTGTGTGCGTGTGCCCCTCAGTGCTTTCTGTCCGTGTTTGCGTGTGCCCCTCAGTGCTTTCTGTCCGTGTGTGTGTGTGTGTGTGTGCCCCTCAGTGCTTTCTGTCCGTGTGTGTGTGCCCCTCAGTGCTTTCTGTCCGTGTGTGTGCCCCTCAGTGCTTTCTGTCCGTGTGTGTGTGTGTGTGTGTGTGTGTGTGTGTGTGTGTCTGTGTGTGTGTCTGTGTGTGTGCCCTCAGTGCTTTCTGTCCGTGTGTGTGTGTGTGCCCCTCGGTGCTTTCTGTCTGTGTGTGTGTGTGCCCCGCAGTGCTTTCTGTCCGTGTGTGTGTGCCCCTCAGTGCTTTCTGTTTGTGTGTGTGCCCCTCAGTGCTTTCTGTCCGTGTGTGTGTGTGTGTGTATGTGTGCGTGTGTGTGTGTGTGTGTGTGTGTGTGTGTGTGTGTGCCCTGAGTGCTTTCTGTCGGTGTGTGTGTGTGCCCTCAGTGCTTTCTGTCCGTGTGTGTGCCCCCCAGTGCTTTCTGTCTGTGTGTGGTGCCCCTCAGTGCTTTCTGTCTGTGTGTGTGCCCTCAGTGCTTTCTGTCCGTGTCTGTGTGTGTGCCCCCCCAGTGCTTTCTGTCTGTGTGTGTGTGCCCCCAGTGCTTTCTGTGTGTGTGTGTGCCCCTCAGTGCTTTCTGTTTGTGTGTGTGCCCCTCAGTGTGGATTCTTCAAACGCAAGAACAAGGCCAAGCTGGAGAAGCTGAAGCGGCAGTCTGGGTTCTACGAAAGCAACCGCAGCGTGAAGAGGAAGAGTCAGCGAGCCTCCAGCGCCGGAAGTGCCCCGGACAAGGAGTAAACAACAACCCGCCCTTCTACACGCCGGCCACCAGGGGGCGTTCCGCCTTTTTCTTTTTTTCTTTAAAGTTGATGATAATATTTTCTTTCAGCTTGAACCCAACTCACAATTGAACCCAACTCACGATCAAACCTTTTCGCTGGTCAGTTACACCAGACGCCGTTTTTTTGGTTTAAAACCGTTAACGACGTTTACTCGTTACGTGCTACGTGCGTGCGTTACGTCTTCAGTTATTTGGATTTCTTCTTTTGGCCAGCTCGTAAGAGTTTGACTATGTCACCGTCAGATTGTAAGAGTTTGACCACGTCACCGTCAGATTGTAAGAGCTTGACCATGTCACCGTCAGATCGTAAGAGCTTGACCATGTCACCGTCAGATCGTAAGAGTTTGACCATGTCACCGTCAGATTGTAAGAGTTTGACCATGTCACCGTCAGATCGTAAGAGTTTGACCATGTCACCGTTAGGTTGTAAGAGTTTGACCATGTCACCGTCAGATTGTAAGCGTTTGACCATGTCACCGTCAGATTGTAAGAGTTTGACCACGTCACGGTTAGGTTGTAAGAGTTTGACCACGTCACGGTTAGGTTGTAAGAGTTTGACCACGTCACGGTTTGGTTGTAAGGGTTTGACCATGTCACCGTCAGATTGTAAGAGTTTGACCACGTCACGGTTAGGTTGTAAGAGTTTGACCACGTCACGGTTAGGTTGTAAGAGTTTGACCATGTCACCGTCAGATTGTAAGAGTTTGACCACGTCACGGTTAGGTTGTAAGAGTTTGACCATGTCACCGTCAGATTGTAAGAGCTTGACCATGTCACCGTCAGATTATAAGAGTTTGACCATGTCACCGTCAGATTGTAAGAGTTTAACCATGTCACCGTTAGGTTGAAAGAGTTTGACCATGTCACCGTCAGATTGTAAGAGTTTGACCATGTCACCGTTAGGTTGTAAGAGTTTGACCATGTCACTGTTAGGTTGTAAGAGTTTGACTATGTCACCGTTAGGTTGTAAGAGTTTGATCATATCACCTCCAGCTGTTAAGAGTTTGACCATGTCACCGTTAGGTTGAAAGAGTTTGACCATGTCACTCTCAGACTGTAATAATTTGATCATATCACCTCCAGCTGTTAAGAGTTTCACCATGTCATTTGATAAATATGGTGACATTGTAACTAATAATTTGATAGTTAAGTCTCTGTAGCTGAAGGTAAGAATCTGCTTTGAAATTGTAGTTAGTCTTGCGTTTTGGGCGCTACAAGTGCGGTGAAATAGGTCTGAACCAAGATACGTGTCCTGTCACACGACTCATCACGTGTTCTGTGAACGTCGTGAATGGAATGTATACCAAACATCCCTCCGCAGAAACACAACACACAAGTTACCGGATATGTTTCTTCGTGTTGTAGCTTTGCGAAGCTAAAAATACCAGAAGCTGATTTTACCTTCCAGTTCAACTAGTCGAAAGAAAATAGGGATGAAGGAATGACAACTAAAATAAAAAAAAATGATTTAAATTCATCAACAATGCATCAATGAGTCAGGGTCCATTTGTAAGTCATTTTTCTTTTTTTGTCTCCTGTTTTGATCTTTATCTCTTTCTTTGCTGTGTTCTCTGAACATCCTTGAATTGTTCCGTAAAGGTGTATGGATCCGTGTGACTGGTCCACACATGTTGAACAGGCATGTGTAAGGCCCAAAGACAAGTGTGGTACGTTTTAAAAGTCAGGATTGACAAGATGGCAGTGTGCACAGGAGGACCAATACCTTGTCAGTGTTCCTACTTGTATGAAAGGAATCCGCCTGCCAAACACAAGACAGAATGAACAGAGGAAACAGAAAGAACGATTGATGGAGGAAGGAAGGAAAGAAAGAGATGGACGTAAATTATACTGTATGACAAAGTGACTGTTGCGCTTCATGGTTTATGTAAGACGATGTGTGTGTGTGTGTGTGTGTGTGTGTGTGTGTGTGTGTGTGTGTGTGTGTGTGTATGTGTGTGTGTGTGTGTGTGTGTGTGTGTGTGTGTGTGTGTGTGTGTGACCATTTAACATGGATTTGTTTTCTGTTGCATTACTATCGTTATTTCTTAGCATTACGCAATAGCGTTTCCACGTTCGTCTAAACGTTTTTCATCACGTAGTGCACCCAGACGATTTCTACCACATGGATCATTTCACACAAACTCATGCCCACTGATCTTAGAATCTGTTTACAAACGCCCATGGACACTAGCTAAGCACAAATCAACTCTGGAAAACCCCTAGTCCGTTTGTTGGCGTATTTCACCTGTTTTGATAGAGGCGCAAGTGTTTCTGCATCCTGTGTCTCTTTCACTTGTTTTGATCTGCAGAGGATAATCAATGAAACAGAATAAATGATGTCCCTTAATCAAGCTATAGAGAGATAAGGACGAGGCCATTTTGTTTGATGTAGATCTACCTAACTGAGACATTGCGAGGAAAGTGCGCTAACAAAATAAAAACATTTCGCCGGTAACAAGCGTGGTATCAAACACAAACGAACCATATTTCCAAAGACTGCTTTGTTTGTTAATTCGTTTTCGTTTGGTTTTATCGTTGTTTTGCTGAATCACATTTAATGGTGCGGCTGATTACCTCCTTTAGAGGTCAGCTTGTTTAGTGATCATTTCTTTTCTCAGTGTGCTTGTAGGATGGTTTTTCTTTCATTGTTTTAATATAGGATGGTTTTTCATTCACTGTTTTAATATAGGATGGTTTTTCATTCACTGTTTTAATATAGGATGATTTTTCTTTCATTGTTTTAATATATAATGATTTTTCTTTCATTGTTTTAATATAGAATGATATTTCTTTCACTGTTTTAATATAGAATGATTTTTCTTTCACTGTTTTAATATAGAATGATATTTCTTTCACTGTTTTAATATAGAATGATATTTCTTTCACTGTTTTAATATAGAATGATATTTCTTTCACTGTTTTAATGCTAGTATTTTTCCTCTCCTCGACCCCCCCCCCCCCCCCCCCCCCCCCCCCCCTCTCCCCTCTGCTCCCACCCCCTCACCCACCTCCTTCGTTGGTAGGCTTTTGGAACATGATGGTGGCTTAAACGTCACCTGAACGCCGTCCTGCTCTGATTCTGTTTAGGTCATTTCATGTCTGCCAGAGAATAAAGCTTTGTGTGCTGGTGTTTTGTTTCTTCTTGTTATTTTCTTTCAATTTCCTAACTGACAGTAAACTGAAATCTTTGGCACGTCGACGTGAGTATCACATATAATAAAGAGAATCATCATAATAGTAACGTTCGATGTTTATTAATTCCCCTTGACTGTCGTACATTACAAATGATGTCGTGTTTTTCATGTTGCTTCTTTTGACTGTCGTACATAAAAGAAATGTCGTGTGTTTGTCATGCTGCTTAAATATTTAGTTGTGGATCTCCCTGCTGATCATATAAATCATGCCTGCTTATTATTGTGATGACCTTGTTCTCATGTCTTAGATCATTTGCATTAAACTCATCATCAGAAAACATTCAAACACAGCGTTGTCTGGAACTTTGTGCGAAACCGAACCCCTTAGCCTACCTTCATTTAAACAATTTGTCTAAGATCTTCTTACTCTGACATAACCTGTACGAAAGATGTTGTGTTTTCATTGGAATCAGTTGGTTGGTGTCTTTGTTTCTCTCTCAGCAAGATTCTGCAAAAGCTGTTGAACTCGTTTTTTCGAAATTCTGGCAAAAGATGAAACGGAGAGAGAGAGAGAGAGAGAGAGAGAGAGAGAGAGAGAGTACATAACATTGGTAGGCTATTTTAAGTCCTTACCAATCATTATTTCTCCTTGCGGACAATTATTACTTCCCCTTGCGAACAAAATTTTGTGTTCACTAATGAACTCAAAGGACAGGTTAAAGATTCATTCAAGGTTTGCGCTTTACCAAGTGCCATGCCAAGGGCTTTTTCTGCGTCCTCTTCCATTCCGACCCATCACCCCTCTTCTCTCTGTCTGTCCTTAACCATCTCTCTACCCAGAGAGAGAGAGAGAGAGAGAGAGATGCATAGTCGGCTACAACAGCTCATGAGATAGTACGCAGCATCGAAAGACGTTTAATACTAAGAACATGAACAGAAGTTACAGAGAGAACGATAAACCGACACTGCAAGGCGCTAGAATCAATGCCAAAACAAATTTTTAAAAAACACCTAAGAAACAAAAATAGAACCAGGCGTGGAAAGCAAACTTGAAAGTCATCTTGGGGAGAACATGACATTAAAAGTGATTATGAAAATGTAAATTGACTTGATGATTAAGGTGGGACGCAAAGAAAGAATGAATTTACACCGTTGTAGCATCAATAGCTAAACAAAAGAGATGTCATCAAAACAAGAAATGGACATAAAACTACAAAATGCTAAGATGCAATGGTAAACGACCAGGTGAACATAATACAGAGACCTAAGCAGATCAGCCAAAAGATCGGATGTATTGATGATAATGGAACAGAACTAAATGCAGATCTATATGTAATGCCTGCTCCGATGCCTTTCGTCCGCTGGATCGGACTCATCAGGGAGACACGGCTGATTGTGTCAGGTGTTTTGGCGTCAAATAGCGACACACCACAGTCCATAATTCTGCGGTGTTCTGACCGCCAAGGGTTCAAAAAAGAATCCAATAGCACCCCCAAAGCAGCCAGCGAAAGGTAGTAGAATAAAACAAACGAAAGTGTGGAGAGGAAAAAGGTTGCTGAAACATATGATAAAACACACACACGAAAAAAAAAACACTGTCAAAAACGTCCTCGTTACTGGAGGGCCTGTTCCGTTACACACAACGTAACCAACATGGGCATTGATACGTTTTGCTAGCAGGTCGGGAAAAACCACAGGTGGCAATGGATGTAGACGCGCTTGTACATCTAGCGCAGCGTGAGGTGGACTAAACAACGACAAAACACAGATCATCCAAAGGATGAAAACGATACAGGAAGACCGATATGTTTACTGTCTCACAGCTGCTTGAAAGCGGTATTCTTTGCTGATAAATGGAAGAGGTTCTTGACACGGTTTGCTGATAAATGAAAGGGGATATTGACACGGTTTGCTGATAAATGGAAGAGGTTGTTGACACGGTTTGCTGATAAATGGAAGCGGTTGTTGACATGGTTTGAGGGGGTTATGCCAGGTTTGTGGCTGATACACTAGATAGGTAGGATGTCAGCCAGGCTGCTAAAAATCTGCTGAAGCAATGCCAGCTGATCTGTGGTCTGTCGTTCTGGGGCGGCAAGTCCAGTTCATGCCCCAATGCTGTCACGGAGCTGTCAACTTTGTAGTCCATAATGACGTAACGCGCAGCTCTTCCTTGCACGTGCTTGATCCAGTGTGTGTGACCGGGAACGTGCTGATTCCACACAGATCTATTGACAGCTTTCTGAGAGGTCGGACAACTGTGGAACCTGCATCTGGATGGCCTCCAGGCTGCTGCCGAGACGGCCAAGCACTCCACTGGCCTGTATAGTCATGCCACCCGGGTCTTTGAGGTGAGATCACGGGTGGATGTTTTTACCCCACGGCACTTTGAAGTGGTGGAGGAGCCTCCCACTTCCTTCATTACTGTTACAAGGCATCTAG
>CM031617.1:67053860-67058860 GCA_018398815.1 Conus ventricosus | reverse complement strand
TCCAATACAGCGTAATTCATGGACAGCTTCTGATCACAAGTTGGTTACAGTTTACATTATGGACAACTTTCCATTGCAGATCTCACACTTTTAACTCACACGTGAAATCAGACATACTATATCTTTTGGACAGCTTGCAGTCGGAGAACAGACACACTTAACCCATGTGTAAACTTTCCATGGCAGATCCAACAAGGTTTAACTCTATGGAAAACTTTCCTGTGCACATTCGACAAATTTTTACTTGTGGACAACATACTAAAATCCTGATATAGTAGAACTGTTTATTCAAAAAATTGCGAAAGGGACAAAGTGTAACTTATGGATAACTTTCGATTGCAAATATGACATGGTTTATCTTGTAAACAATACCCTTTCAAATTTGAAGAGATTTTACTTTAAACGTATCACGGCAAATCTGGCACCTTTTAGTATATGGACAACATCCTATAACAAATCTGGTGAAGTTTAATTTCTGGACAATTTTGACTCCTGAATCCGACATCTTTTAGTTTATGGTGAAGTTCCTCTGGCATTTACAATAAGCTTTAATTTATGGACAACTTGTCATTGAAAACATGGCCAAGTTCCACGGTATTTACAATAAACTTTACTTTATGGACAAATTGTCATTAAAAACATGACACGGTCTAAATCATGGGCCACGTCTCATTGCGACAAGGTTCAGCTTATACGAACATCCAAGTGAAAATCTGATGTTAATTCACGGACAGCATCCCGTGCAAATCTGCAAGGCCGGTAGTATTCAGTTCAGTTCAGGTAAAATGAACATCACGAAAACCAGAATGGGATGCTTTGGGCTGATTCGTGTAAAAAGGTGTGGGAGGGATACGGATTGTTCTGTCAAAAGTGGCACCTTTCCATTAAAAAATGTTCGCTGAGGATGCGCACTCAGTGGCTCACGTAGAAACCAGAAACCAGTGTTACAGAATACTGAAGAGAATCCAGTCGCCATTCGTGGTACATTGTAACTATTTGATCTGATCAACGGTTACGAGATGATTCTAGCTTTCATCCTCCAACCACTGAAAAGCGTGTTGTTTGAGGTTTTGTGGCTCTTGACTCATTATTATTTCTTCACTGCTTCATGAACGTCGGCTGTTGGTGTGCCTTCAGCTCGCCTTTGAAACGTTCACTCCGCCTTGAATCGCCGTCTTGGACTGCGAGTGAGGGCCAGACGCATTCTCGTACCAGGCAAAGTTCAGAATCCACTCACAGTAAGGATCGGTTCTTGTCATGGGTCGACCTGGTCCTGATAAAGCCGAGTGTTTTACAATACAAGGAAGCTAAGGTTTATTCTCACACGCTTGGGTTACCTGCTCTACATCTGCATAATGATCCCTAAATTATAGGAAATCTCCGAGAAGCTTCCACCTAGGGGAGAGTTGATTTGTGCTTAGCTAGCGTCCATGGGCGTTTGTAAACAGATTCTAAGATGAGTGGACAAGAGTTTCAGTGAAATGATGCATATGGTAGAAGTCGTCTGGGTGCGCTACTTGATGGAAAACTTTTAGACGAACGTGGAAACGCTATAGCATAATGCTAAGAAATCTACGGTAGTATGCAACAGAAAACAAATTCATGTTAAATGGTCACACACACACAACACACACACACACACACACACACACACACACACACACACACACACATACACACACACACACACACACACACATCGTCTTACATAAACCATGAAGCGCAACAGTCACTTTGTCATACAGTATAATTTACGTCCATCTCTTTCTTTCCTTCCTTCCTCCATCAATCGTTCTTTCTGTTTCCTCTGTTCATTCTGTCTTGTGTTTGGCAGGCGGATTCCTTTCATACAAGTAGGAACACTGACAAGGTATTGGTCCTCCTGGGCACACTGCCATCTTGTCAATCCTGACTTTTAAAACGTACCACATTTGTCTTTGGGCCTTACACATGCTGTTCAACATGTGTGGACCAGTCACACGGATCCATACACCTTTACGGAACAATTCAAGGATGTTCAGAGAACATAGCAAAGAAAGAGATAAAGATCAAAACAGGAGACAAAAAAAGAAAAATGACTTACAAATGGACCCTGACTCATTGATGCATTGTTGATGCATTTAAATCCTTTTTTTTTTTTATTTTAGTTGTCATTCCTTCATCCCTATTTTCTTTCGACTAGTTGAACTGGAAGGTAAAATCAGCTTCTGGTATTTTTAGCTTCGCAAAGCTACAACACGAAGAAACATATCCGGTAACTTGTGTGTTGGTGTTTCTGCGGATGGATGTTTGGTATACATTCCATTCCCGACGTTCACAGAACACGTGATGAGTCGTGTGACAGGACACGTATCTTGCTTCAGACCTATTTCACTGCAATTTTGGCGCCCAAAACGCAAGATTAACTACAATTTCAAAGCAGATTCTTACCTTCAGCTATAGAGACTTAACTATCAAATTATTAGTTACAATGTCACCATTTTGATCAAATGACATAGTCAAACTTTTAACAGCTGGAGGTGATATGGTCAAATTCTTACAGTCTGATCGTGACTTTGTCAAACTCTTTCAACCTAACGGTGACATGGTCAAACTCTTTCAACCTAACGGTGACATGGTCAAACTCTTACGATCTGACGGTGACATGGTCAAACTCTTACAATCTGACGGTGACATGGTCAAACTCTTACAATCTGACGGTGACATGGTCAAGCTCTTACAATCTGACGGTGACATGGTCAAACTCTTACAATCTGACGGTGACATGGTCAAACTCTTACGAACTGGCCAAAAGAAGAAATCCAAATAACTGAAGACGTAACGCACGCACGTAGCACGTAACGAGTAAACGTCGTTAACGGTTTTAAACCAAAAAAAAACGGCGTCTGGTGTAACTGACCAGCGAAAAGGTTTGATCGTGAGTTGGGTTCAATTGTGAGTTGGGTTCAAGCTGAAAGAAAATATTATCATCAACTTAAAAGAAAAAAAGAAAAAGGCGGAACGCCCCCTGGTGGCCGGCGTATAGAAGGGCGGGTTGTTGTTACTCCTTGTCCGGGGCACTTCCGGCGCTGGAGGCTCGCTGACTCTTCCTCTTCACGCTGCGGTTGCTTTCGTAGAACCCAGACTGCCGCTTCAGCTTCTCCAGCTTGGCCTTGTTCTTGCGTTTGAAGAATCCGCACTGAGGGGCACACACACACACAGAAAGCACTGAGGGGCACACACACACACACACAGAAAGCACTGAGGGGCACACATACACACACAGAAAGCACTGAGGGGCACACACACAGACAGAAAGCACTGAGGGGCACACACACACACACACACACACACACACACAGAAAGCACTGGGGGGCACACACACACAGACAGAAAGCACTGAGGGGCACACACACAGACAGAAAGCATTGAGGGGCACACACACAGACAGAAAGCACTGAGGGGCACACACACAGACAGAAAGCACTGAGGGGCACACACACACACAGAAAGCACTGGGGGGCACACACACACAGACAGAAAGCACTGAGGGGCACACACACAGAGACAGAAAGCACTGAGGGGCACACACACACACACACAGACAGAAAGCACTGAGGGGCACACGCACACACGGACAGAAAGCACTGAGGGGCACACGCACACACGGACAGACAGCACTGAGGGGCACACACACGGACAGACAGCACTGAGGGGCACACACACACACACGGACAGAAAGCACTGAGGCCACACACACACACACGGACAGACAGCACTGAGGGGCACACACACACGGACAGAAACCACTGAGGGGCACACGCACACACGGACAGAAAGCACTGAGGGGCACATGCACACACGGACAGAAACCACTGAGGGGCACACACACACGGACAGACAGCACTGAGGGGCACACGCACACACGGACAGACAGCACTGAGGGGCACACACACAGACAGACAGCACTGAGGGGCACACACACACACGGACAGACAGCACTGAGGGGCACACACACGGACAGACAGCACTGAGGGGCACACACACACCACGGACAGAAAGCACTGAGGGGCACACACACGCGGACAGAAAGCACAAGGTGAGGAACAAGACGCACTGAGGGGAACACACACACGGACAGAAAGCACTGAGGGGAACACACACACGGACAGAAAGCACTGAGGGGCACACGCACACACGGACAGACAACACTGAGGGGCACACACACGGACAGACAGCACTGAGGGGCACACACACACACGGACAGAAAGCACTGAGGGCACACACACACACACACACACTTACACACACGGACAGACAGCACTGAGGGGCACACACACACGGACAGAAAGCACTGAGGGGCACACGCACACACGGACAGAAAGCACTGAGGGGCACACACACACGGACAGACAGCACTGAGGGGCACACACGGACAGACAGCACTGAGGGGCACACGCACACACGGACAGACAGCACTGAGGGGCACACACACACACGGACAGAAAGCACTGAGGGCACACACACACACACACACACACACGGACAGAAAGCACTGAGGGGCACACACACACACACAGACAGAAAGCACTGAGGGGCACACACACACACACGGACAGAAAGCACCGAGGGGCACACACACGCGGACAGAAAGCACTGAGGGGCACACACACACACGGACAGAAAGCACTGAGGGCACACACACGGACAGACAGCACGAGGTGAGGAACTAGACGGAAGAAACTCAGAGAGGAAAGATGAACGAAGAGGCTGGGCCCGGGCAGAATGCTTACGTTCAGATTGTGAGGGGAGTACCCACATACGTGTGGGGGAATAAAAATGAAAAAGGAGAGAGAAGGAAATCGCACAGTTTGATGACACTGCACACAGACAGATACATAAGAAAAGGGATGCACGATAGAGAACAGGTGTGTGTGTGTGGGGAGGGGGGGGGGGGAGAGAGGAGTCGTGCGAATTTGATCTTGGGAAGGCGAGATGACGGGGGAGGGGTTGAGAGGGGC
>CM031617.1:67038860-67051360 GCA_018398815.1 Conus ventricosus | reverse complement strand
GGGACAGTGAATGAAGGCGGCCAGATGGAGACGTTAGTACGTTTCTGATGCTTTCCATGTGGGGTCAGGCACCTCATACATCTTTTCAATTCGTCAGTAGTCAATCCATCTGGCGCAATCGAGCCATCCATCATGCTGATTCTCAATCCAGCTTTTCTTCTTTCCTCTCTCTCTCTCTCTCTCTCTCTATCTCTCTCTCTCTCTCTCTCTGTCTCTCTCACACATACACACAACAACACACACACACACCACACAACACCCACACACCACAACACACACACACACACACACCCACACCACACCACTGATCCCGTTCATGTAGGTTTACCAACCGTGACATACACATCGATACATGGCCTGGATGTTGATGTTTGTCTTGCATTGACCTTCTTTCAAGTGGGTCCATCATCTGACACATCAATACATCGTCAATCATCAGTCAGTGTTGTCTCAACCACCGCAAGCTTAAAGACTAGGAAAGGAAGCAGAAATGGGAACAGTGAAGTGTTCAGCACGCTGGGTGACAGGAGCAAAGAACCTCATGGATGTCTACAATGAGAAAAGGGGGACAGAAGCACTGACTCATGGATTCTACAAGAGAAAAGGGGACAGGAGCATGACCTCATGGATGTTAAATTAGAAAAGGGGACATGGAGGCACTGACTCATGGATGTTACAATGAGAAAAGGGGACAGGCGTATGGACCTCGTGGATGTTCTACAATGAGAAAGGGAGACAGTAGCCAATGGACCTCATGGATTGTCTACAATGAGGAAAAGGGGACAGATGAAGTGTTCAGACGTGGAGGACAGTGCACTGACCTCATGCTATTACAAATGAGAAAAGGGGGACCGTGAATAGTTCAAACTGACTCGTGGATGTCTACAATGAGGAAAAAGGGGACAGGAGCACTGACCTCATGGATGTCTACAGTGAAGGAAAAGGTACCAGAGAATTGTTCAACTGACCTCGTGGATTCTACAATGAGAAAAGGGGACAGAAGCAATGACCTCGTGGATGTCTACAAGAGAAAAGGGGGACAGAAGCAATGACCTCGTGGATGTCTACAATGAAAAAAGGGCGGGCAGAAAGCAATGGACCTCATGGATGTCTACAAAGAGAAAAGGGGACAGTGCAGTGTTCAGCACGTGAGGACAGGAGCACTGACCTCGCGCTGTCTGGTTGCTCCACGGGATAGACGCGGTCAGGTGTGGCGTGACCACAGAAGTCGTGGTCACGATTACAGGCAGGGAGTCACTTCTGAAAACCGTTCATCAACTGGTAACACAACTTCGGCCAGTCCGAGTTGGAAATAGGTCATACTTTATGTTACTATTTTAAGTGGTGGGTGGTCTTTTGGGGGCGTGAGGGGAGGGGGTAATATTCCATGATTTGTGTCTATTAATGTGTTTTAAAATATGAACTTTAGATCACAGACTGCGTTTACAGACTGGCGGAATAATATAGAAATGTGCGTAACGAGAGAGTGTGACTAATGCGATGAGATATGACATGAAGATGAGTTTCATTATTTATTCAGTAGCGAGAGGGGGAAGGGTGGTTAACGGGACATTGGAAAAAATAACTGCTGAAACTGGACTCAACTACCGCCCAAACTCAATTATACAGGTTACTTCAACACAAAAAATCAACTTTTCTGCCAGTAGTTGGAATTGTCGATCATAGTTGGACGGGGTGTTTGTGTTTCAGTTACTTTCATCGAATAGGCGATTAGCGTGATATGGACTTCTAGCTCGTTCCTAGGGACCCATCAACTTGCTCATACTTACATGATGAGCGATCCTAAGCGTGAATTTCACTTTTTTTTTCTTTGCTATTTGCTTGGTTTCTATTTTGTCCATGAATCCCATGAAGTCATTATGAAAGAAATCGGGACTTTCGGACTCTTGTAGGTCGGGTAATGCTGGGCTCTCGCCAATGATCCCACTTCCAGATTCTGTCCTTCTTTCGGAATTCACCGAGGTGGTTTGTTTATACCGCCTGAGGCTTACGTCGCTTCGGCTAGACAGACGTTAGGGTAGGTACTTAGACAAAATCCGCAAGCAAAGGATGGAGAAAGAAAAACAAATGTTGAATTCAGCTTAGGAAGAGAGGCAATGCTGAGTCGGAGGATCGAATCTTTCACGGTATACTTTCGTTTTCTTTCCCGTTCCACTCGACTTTCAGTGGACCGTTCTGAGTGCCTAAGCCCGGCCTCAGTGTCAGGAGTGAAGTTCATCGCCTGACTAAAAAGAACATACGACTACAAACACCGCTGTACCAGATGAAAAAGAATCCGTTAAAGACTCCAAGTTGTTAGGTATGCCAAAATGACACTCCAGCAGAATGGAAATACTAAGATGGCGTTGACCTGTGGCCACGAGTTCCACAACGGGGAGGAAGAGGTCGCATTTACACGTAGAGAAAGAAATTCAACAAGCGGTCCCACCCTTATCCCCTTGTCACATTCATCACACACCCCACCGCCCGCCCCCCCACCCCCCCCCCCCCCCACCCCCCCCCCACCCCCCCCCCCCCCCCCCCCCCCCCCCCCTACCCCCCCCCCCCCCCCCCCCCCCCCACCCCCCCCCCCACCCCCCCCCCCCCCCCCCCCCCCCCCCACCCCCAACCCCCCCCCCCCCCCCCCCCCCCCCCCCCCACCCACCCCTTTCCCTATCATTCACCCAGTCCTTTCTCTAGCCAGCTTAAAATGCTTTGCCATGGATGCTGTTTTCTGGGCGTGCCCGTGTGAACGTGTCAAGCTTCGAGTAGGCGATCGTATCCCGCTGCCTTATTGCCTTCAGTATGTGCCTCTTACAGGCCTACGTGTGCTGCGTATCTCTTTTGTTAGACTGAATCGTTGTCAGGTTGTGTGCCATGTACGTGTTGTGCGTTTGTTGTGGTAAGAGCGCGCGCCGTACGTCTATGTGTATGTTTGTGTGTGCGTGTGTTTGCGCGCGCGTGCGCGCGCGCGCGCGCACGGCGTGGTGTGTGTGTGTGTGTGTGTGTGTGTGTGATGTGTGAGTGTCTGTGTTGTGTGTGTGTGTAAACTTCAATCCATGCACCAATGCACTTCCACCTACGCACGACACACACACACACACACACACAACAACAACACACAAACACAACACACACACAACAACACACGCCACAGCACTGACCAGGAAAGATGATGGCAGCTCTGCGGAGACCGTGAACGTTGACATTGACCTCTGCCTCTGTTTCGACCTGCAATGTCGTCAGCTGACACTGATAGGTGCGACACTGGTAGCTCCCACAGTCTGGAAACCATCACACACACACACAACACACAACACAGAACACACACACACACACACACACACACACACACATATATATATATAATATAGAAGCAAAGAGCAAAGAGAATGCACAGAAAAACAAAACCAAAAGTTGGGGTATTTAAAAAGAAAAAAAAACTTTAGGACAACAAACTAAAGTGTGGAAAAGGTTAGCCAATAAGGAAAAAAAAAAAGGTTTGGAAAAAATGAATTTGTTCTAAAAGATATATAATATGATATATATATATATATATTATAATATTATACTATATATATATATTATATATATGTGTGTGTGTGTGTGTGTGTGTGTGTGTGTGTGTGTGTGTGAGTTGTACATAAATACCATACAACTCGTGAGACACACAGTCCATTTGATCCATGGCGGAAAAGCAGAAGTAAATAACAATATGAGACCAGAAGTACAGAACACATCACCTCAATGAGAAGTAAAGGATCTCCAATTCAATGACAACAGCAACAAACTACACTTGCGGCGTGCTAGTCCCCCACCCCCCTTGCCCATGCTCTCTTTCTCTCTTAGCCATCCCCCCCCCCCCTCCCCTCCCCTCGAATTGTCATCCTTCCCGCTCGCACACATGTTCAATTAACGCGCAGGGGACACCTAAAAGGCATGCATTTCTTTCCCTTACACACACGCCTCCTCTCTTTTTTTTTTTAATTTCGACAGTTCCTGTGCAAGTAGAAGCCAAAGAGCACAGACGAAATGCACAGAAAAAACAAAAGCCAAAAGTTGGGTATAAAAGAAAAAAAAACTTTTGGACACAAAACCTAAAAGTGTGGACGGTTAGCAATAAGTGAAAGAAGGTTGGAAAAAAAAGATTTGTTATAAAAGATGGCACTTTCATCTTTTAAAACAAATCTTATCTCTTTTTAAAACTTTTTTTGTGATGTGTAAAGATAGAACAAAGGCAAGGCGTTCAAATTCGCGTTGCAGAAGATATGGCATACTCGTCCACCATGGAAGCGAGAGTTCCAGAGACCGATTGACGACAAATCACAAATCAGCCGGGATAAGGAGAAGCCTTGCGGTGTTTCTCTGTTTCTGTTGGGGCATATATATGTGTTACAAGACTGTCCGGTTTGGTTCTTCTGCTGACAGTGAGCGGACACGCTCCGCACCGAATAATTGTTGTGTGGTGTGTGTGTGTGTGGTGTGTGTGTGTGATGTGTATGAAAATGTGTGTGAGGGGTGTGGGGTGGATGGGAGGGTGGGCTGGTGTGTGTGTAAATATCTCTGTGAGTGTGTGTGTGTGCGCACACACACACACATACGTATAAACGATCTCCGCTCCCCTCTCCCCCGCATCATCAACACATCACATACAACCCTCACGCACCCCACCAAACGCCATTAGGCTCTCAGACAACACGCTAAAAAAGGATCAAAAACAAAAAAAGCAACGCCCCCTGCCCGCACACCTCGCCTGCGCGCAGGTAGGCACCCACGCTCCCTCACTGACCAGTACGCAGCGTCCGACCATCACCGCCACTCTGGCGGCAGGGGAATGACGACTTCGGATCGTCCCCAGTTCCCGGCGGTCGACGTCGTTGGACACGGGGACCTCGGGTCCTCCGCCGAACGGGTCGACCGTGGTTGCGGGAGCCGCCGTTCCCCCGACGTGGTGTTTGAGGAGCCCCTACTTTGGCTCGGATGGTGGAGGTGGTGGTTGTGGTGGTGGTGATGGATCGGTCGGTGGTGCCGCGATCACGGATCCGGTGGTAGGAGTTGGGGGAATTCACACTATCACCCACCGGCTGATTTGATATGTAACCGCCGCCAGCACGAGTCTTACGGGTTTGTTTGTTTGTTTGTTTAGTTTGTTTGTCGTTTGTTTTTTGTGTTTTTACTGTAGCCAACCGACCCACGAACTTTTTTCCGACTGTGTCAAAACTCACGCAAGGAAAACTAAGTGTAAGATCCTGAAGAACCAGGAACGATCGAAAACTATTAGATTTGGAAAAGAACTAACAACGATCTGGCATCTTAAACTATATGCGACTTGTTAGTGGCACAAAAACGGATTCCGTGATTTCTTAATAAATGTTTTAATTGAAAAAAAAAATGAAATGAAAAAACATCTTTGTCATCATCATTACCATCATTATATCATTCATTTCTCATCTTCATCATTGATTTTTGTAAACTTACCATAATCCTGTCATTCATCTTTCAAACACCATCATGATGATTTATACATGGAGCAACACACGAGGAGGCATAATGGAATAAACTTTATAATATTATTATTAAGTGACATCACACCTTCCATTCCACACAGTATGTTATTTTGGCGAGGATGAGGAGGAGCAGGCGAGGGCAGGGGGCGAGGTGGGGGGGTCGGCTGCTATGAATTATCATGACCATTCCATCGTTCATCATCGTGACCACAACATCAGTTACTGTGCCGTTGGCACGTATACAGGAGTGGGCAGCTAAAGCCATCATCATTATAATCATCATCACCTTACACCCTCACAGTACCGTGGACATTCGTGAAAGAGAAGGATAGGGGTGGCTACAAAATGATAAATCATATCATCACCATCACCACCCTCCACATACGTGACATCGGTGAGAGAAGGATAGGGTGGCTACCAAAATGATAATTATTAATCATCGCCATCACCATCACCACACACCACACAACCACCTCACAGTCAGTGACTCGGTGAAGAGAAGGATAGGGGAAGGTACAAAAAGATAAATTATTAACCTCATCATCACCATCACACCCACACAGTACCGTGACATCGGTGAAGAGAAGGATAGGGTTGGATACAAAATGATAATTATTATCATCGCCATCACTACACACCACCACAACCACCCTCACAGTACCGTAACATCGGTGGGAGAAGGATAGGGAGGCTACAAAATGATAATTATTATCATCATCATCACATCCACCACCCTCACAGTACCGTGACCTCGGTGAAGAGGAGGATGGGGGTGGCTACAAATTATCTTATCATCGTCATCACCACCACCAACCACCACCACCACCTCCCTCACAGTTACAGTGACATCGGTGGAGAGAAGGATAGGGTGGCTACAAAATGATATCAATATCATCACCATCACCATTCACACCACCACCACCACACCCTCACAGTACCTTGACATCGGTGAAGAGGAGGCTGGGGGCGGTGGTAAAATGAATTATCATCGTCATCACCACACCACCACCCTCAACAGTACAGTGACGTTGACAGGTAGAGGAGGGGGGCTGGCTATGAAATTCTTCATATTGTCACCACCACAACCATCACCCCACCACCATTCACCATCACCATCCTCACAGGACGTTGCCGTTGTAGAGTTGGGGCGGGGGTTTTGTACTACGAAATGATCATTATTTGTCACTCCATCACCATCACCATCATCACCACCACCCTCACTGTCCGTGAGTTGGACAGAGCAGAGGAGCGGGGTTGACTTAATAAATTATAATAATCGTCACCCATTACCCATCACATCACCACCACCACCCTCACAGTACGTGACGTTGGCGGAGCAGGAGGATGGGCTGGCGGTGCCAACCTGAGGCCAGGGTGAGGTTGATGACGGTGGGGGCAGAGGAAGCTGGACTCGGTTGATGAAGCAAGTTGTGGGTCCGGGACACGTCAGCTGGTTCGAGTCCGCAAGTAGGCACACTGGTGCGTGGAGGACCTGACGTCAACACACGTAGTCATCATACAATCATGCGAGGTCCTCGCGACACACATGTCTACAATAACATATAAAGGGAACTGGACGAAACCCACGTTCATCATCTTACAAACAATCACGGAGGTCCTAGCGACACACATCGTCATACAAATAATCATAAAGGACCTGAGACAAACACGTCATCTACAAACAATCAAGGAGGTCCTAGCGAACAACACATCGTCATTATAACCGTCATGGTTCCTGACATGAACCGTTTTTCATTTACCAATCATCGGGGAAAACCGACAAAGGCCCTTCATCGTCATACAATACATTCTCCATGTGCGGAAAAATGAACCAGGAATCTGTCACAAACTTACTTATCCTGCTTCCGTCATGTGATGGTGTCACCAGCAGCTTCAAAACGACGAGTGGCCAATCACGGCTGGTCACTGGGCATGGCCCTAACAGTCTCTCCTGCCAGCTTGCTCACAAACCTGCAGCGCTGGGTTCAGTGAATGCGTACATCAAGTGCATATGCTTTCCCCATTGCCCGTTCCAAGCATATAGAACGGGTCACAAATGTGGTTCCCCGACCTATTTAAGTCATTACACTTTATCACGAAGTCTTCACCTCAACCATTCATAAAATACATCGTCCCTGGGTCTGCACCCTTACTCATTGTTGCATACAGCTGTAATGATGTCTGTCATATCCATCGGGTCGTACATCAGTCATATAACGAAGACCTTTCAACGTTGTGATAATTGCCACAATTTCATCCTTGCCCCATCATGTCATACATCTGCACAAGCGTTGCACCCCTCACAACCGTCTGGTCACCCTTATCCAAAAAGTCACACATCCGTCACACTCAATTATCACCAAACCATTAGGTTGATATCCCAGGCGCGCGCGCACGCGCGGTGTGTGTCTGGGGAGGGGGGAGGGCGGAGAGGGAGGGGGAGGGGGAAGGGGGGGCGCGAGCTTAAATCCATGACTTAGCATGGGAACTTTTATAAAACAAATTTTGTACTTATAAAGAATTTGTCGGTCTACGTTTATTCAGAACACAAGTACAATGTCCGTCACCCCAGACCATTCAGTAGAGCATCCGTTTATAGGGGCGATTACCTCGCAAAATCGGATTGAACATCTATCACGAATATCAGTAATCCTTACCCATTCAATCGAACATCCCGCCCAATGGCCGTACGAGACTCAAGCCTCTTCTCGTTGTCTGGCCGCTCAGTTCCGGGTTTCACTTTGGCGTTAGAGGGCATGACCTTAAGCCCGAAGGTCACCGACGGTTCTCCGGCACCAAGGGCCGGATTCGGCAGGAACTTGAGGCGGATCAGGACAGCCTCGTGCTGGCCCAGGGGCGACCACCCCCGGCAGTGGAAGAACCGAGTCCTGGAGTGTTCGTCACACAGATAGTGGGTGCTTGACCCGTGGGGGTCCAGAGACCATCTGACCGAGACAGGTGACCACCAGGTCCAGGCCGAACGACAGTTCTCCCCCTGTTCAGAACAGTGCGGACTAGCTCCACCTGGGGGACCGGTAAAACAGGGAGGGGGGGGCTGGGTGTTGATGTGGGCGGGGGGACACAAAGAAGTTTTGGTTTTGGAAAAAAGAAAAAAACACTCACTTTGGCAGCAGTAATCTAAGATCTTTATCCTCCTGAGAGCACAGCAAGAATAGTTCAGAAATTTTTCAAAGCTGGCTCAGAGGCGAAAGTAGTAGTAGTTAGTAGTAGTAGTAGTAGTAGTAGTAGTAGTGGTGGTGGTGGGTGGTGTGGTGGTGGTGGTGGTGGTGGTGGTGATGGTAGCAGTAGAAGTAGTAGTAGCAGTTGTTGTTTGTAGCAGAAGAAGTAGACGGAAGCAGTAGGTAGTAGTGGTTAGATTAGTTCGTTGTAGTAGCAGCAGCAGCAGCAGCAGCGCAGCAGTAGCTGTAGTAGTAGTTTCTTTAGCAGTTAAGAAGCAGAAGTAGTAGCAGTAGTTGCGCAGCCTAGCGCAGTGTGTAGTAGTAGTAGTAGTAGGAGTAACAGTAGTAGTGGCAGTGTTGTTGTTTATGTTGTAGTCGTGATGTTGTTGTGAAGGTTGAGTTCCACGACAGTAGGTCCTAAGGGTGCCGTGAGAAGACTTTGGGAATTCAAGGACTCTTCACAGCGCTTCTGTCGTCGCCACCGTGTGGCGAGGCAAAGACACTGTATTCGGAAGCAGGGACATGAAGTAGGGGATGGGGAGGGGGAGTTGGGGGTGATGACGACGGAAAAGGAAGGAGGTTGTGGGAGATAAAAGAATTCAAAAGAGAAACTTACCGTCATTTAACTTAATCATTTATATCCACAGATTACATTTTCCCTACTAACTATATTACCTAACACGGGATCAGAGTAAGTAAGGGGTTAGCTAACTGTAGCCAGGCCATTTGGCTTTTGAGGCGTCCTAACGATCCTGTGTGTGTAGGTTCGAACCCGGGCTGCAGCAAAAACTTATGGCGTTCACAGAAGGGCTCTTCGTGGAAAACTTGGCCGGATTTGCTGCCAGGTTTCTTACAGTGTAAGAGTCCAGGAGTTAACATCACCCCATTCCTCCCCACTCCCGTGGTAAAAAAACGATCGCATCCCTCTCCCTCCCACAGCAAAACGTTAAGCCTTATAGACACCGGAGACGATGTAAACAACCCAACGCAGTACTAGGAAAGGAACGAATCGTGGAAGCATTGTTCAATTCTCGATCAAATAGAAGTAAAGGTTATACCCCCCCCCCCCCCCCCCCCCCCCCCCCCCCCCCCCCCCCCCCCGCCCCCCCCCCCCCCCCCCCCCCCCCCCCCCCCCCCCCCCCCCCCCCCCCCCCCCACCCCCCCCCCCCCCCCCCCCCCCCCCCCCCCCCCCCCCACCCCCCCCCCCCCCACCCCCCCCCCCCCCACCCCCCCCCCCACCCCCCCCCCCCCCCCCCCCCCCCCCCCCCCCACCCCCCCCCCCCCCCCCACCCCCCCCCCCCCCCCCCCCCCCCCCCCCCCCCCCCCCCCCCCTGTTCACTTTCTTAAAATGGCACCATAGCGCACTAAACCACAGAGGAAAGAGCGGCAGATATTAACAGAAGGTACTTCTTTTGTGTCATTGATGACGGTTGAAGGGATATAGACGTCACTGGGCGGAACGTAGAGCACGCTTTTCAGTCAGCACGAGGTCGGCATGGACCACGCTGGGTCATCGCCACACTCATTCGTGAACGCCAGCTGCCAAACATAAAGCAGGTGGGGAATGGGAGAGTGGGGGGGGGGAGGCGTATATGGAGAAGAAAAAGGGAGTGCAGGTGTTATTGGGTAGGGGCTGGGAGGAGAGGGGGTTGGTAAAAGCAGATATTGAATATCTTAAAGCACTGCAAACGCGAAAACTATAACTTCACCACACACACACACACACATCACACACACCCGTCTAATATCACTATTTGGAAAGACGTTAAATTGAAGACAACACAATAACACACACACACACACACACACACACACTAACATACACACACACACACACACACACCAACTAACGACAAGAAGTAGGGACCTTGCGACTGGTCATGTGGATAACGAGACAATATTGCCTTTAAGTAGGATAGCAATGTAACGACGAGGGCAAGGAAGATTTGACAAACACACACACAACACACACACAACAACACACCACGAAAACAACAAAACAAAAAACTTAAAGCCAGTCCATGATCTCTATCTGTTGGTACCTTTTGGACAACCCGTCAGTGTGACGCTTACCATAGGACTGTTCCAGAACAGAAGCCACAATACAGCACAAAACCCCCAGAATTACCAAAAACAACCAAGAGAACACAGTAATGGGCCCTTTAACTACCGATCAGGTTTGATCGCTGACCTAGGACTTTGCAGAATAGAAGCCACCAATCCAGCACACAACCCACAGAAATACAAAACAACCCAGAGAACACAGTATAGGTCCATTAACTACCCGATCAGGTGACGCTGACCAAGACTGTTCCAGAATAGAAGCACAATAGCACAAAACCCAGAATAAAAAAACCCAGGAACACAGTACGGGGCCCATTAATACCGATCAGGTGGACGCTGACCATAAGGGACTGTTCCAAAATAGAAGCCACAATACAGCAAAACCCACGAATACAAAACCCCCCAAGAGAAACACAGTAGGGCCTTTAAAAACTCCCCGATCAGGTGCGCTGCCCATTGTGTTCCAGAATAGAACCCAAAATACAGCACAAACCACGTACAAAAAAAACCCCAAGGAACACGTAGGGGCCATTAACCCCCGAAAGGTGACGTGACCTAGATTTTCCCGAATAAAAAGCCCAATAACACAAACCCACAGAATAAAAAACCCCCCAAAGGAAAACAAGTAGGGCCATTAACCCCCCGATAGGGACGTTTGCCCATAGACTGTTCCAGAATAGAAGCAAATCGCAAAAACCCACGAATAAAAAAAACCCCAAGAGAAAACGTCGGGTCGTAAAAGGGCAGTATTGAATAGAATGCAATGGAATAAAATTCCCCTAAAGGGAATTAAAAAGCAAAGGGGATTACAGCATACCCATAAAAAACCAACGCCTAGAAAAAACCCCAAATACAATAAATTGAAATACCTCCTTATTTTTCGCAGAAGAAAAAGGCACAAACAATTATAAAAAAACCCAACACCATAAAACACAAAAAAAACACAACACACTAGAATACGCAAGAAACCCAAATCACTAATCAACCAAGAAACCAATCACTATAATTTCAGTGTCACGATGGGCGGTACTAAATCGCCGTCAATGTGTTTGGGTAAGGGTAATTCAGAAATAGAGAGGTGTGCGCGTGTGCGTTGCTTATGTTTTTTTGTGTGTGTGCGTGCGTGCGGTGTAAGTTTGGGGGTTTTGGTTAAGGGGGATTTTGGGCTGGTAGGGGGTGGGGAAGAAAGACATACAATTTTTTAAATTTCCCAAATCGTAATTGTTGAAGGATGGAAGCGGGGGGTTTGGTTCGTTCCGATTTTTCCCCTTTTGTTATTTTGGGTTTTACCCCAGAGAAGGCGGGGGCAGGTATCGGGTTGTTGGTGGCAAGTTGTGAGTTGTTGTGGTAAATTGTCGGTTTTTGCACGGCAACATAGCCCGTTGGTCGGGCGTTCAGCTCTGCGGGGGTACGTGCTTGCCCAATCGTGTTTTTTTGTGAGTAGTTCGCTTGATTCCGCCCAGGGCGGAATGCTTTGGGGGTGCTTCCTTCGGCCCCGGGGGTTCGTGGGAGGGACGTATCTTGTAGGTGCGGGGGCACGCTGTTGTTTTTGAGGGGATTCGAGTCATAGTAGTGCCAGGTCTCGTGGGTTTGGGTCCTTGGCCTGTCCCCAAAGCGGTGTTCTTTTTTGGTAGCCCTTCACCCCGTTGCGAACGGGTTGTGGTTTGAACGTTGTTGTCCGGTTGGTGATTTGTTTGGTTATTGTGGTTGTGTTCGTCAGTTGTTTGTTTATGGCGGTTGTACTGTAGTC
>CM031617.1:67016341-67037860 GCA_018398815.1 Conus ventricosus | reverse complement strand
CCCCGGGCCAGGGGACCACCCCCCTGAGACCGAGTCCTGGGGTCGTCACACAGCATAGTGGTGTTGCCCGTGGGCGTCCAGAAGTCCATCTGACCGGCCAGGGTGACCTCCGGGTCCAGGCCGAACGACGCCCTCCCCTCTGTTCAGCACGTGCAGGACTAGCTCCACCTGGGGCCGGTTAAAACAGGGAGGGGGGGGGGGGGTGGAGGGGACACAAAGAAGTTTTGTTTAGAAAAAAAAAAAAAACACTCACTTTGTCAGCAGTAATCTAAGATCTTTATCCTCCTGAGAGACAGCAAGGATAGTTCAGAACATTTCAAAGCGGGCTCAGAGGCGAAAGAAAGTAGTAGTAGTAGTAGTAGTAGTAGTAGTATAGTAGGTGGTGGTGGTGGTGGTGGTGGTGGTGGTGGTGTGGTGGTGTGGTAGCAGTAGAAGTAGTAGTAGCAGTTTTTTGTTTTGTAGCAGAAGAAGTAGACGAAGCAGTAGTAGTAGTGGTAGTAGTTTGTAGTAGTAGCAGCAGCAGCAGCAGCAGCAGCAGCAGTAGCTTAGTAGTAGTTTCTTTAGCAGTAGAAGCAGAAGTAGTAGCATAGTAGCAGCCGCAAGCAGTAGTAGTAGTAGTAGTAGTAGTAGGAGTAACAGTAGTAGTGGAAGTGTTGTTGTTATTGGTTGTAGTCGTTGATGTTGTTGTGAAGGTTGCGTTCCACGACAGTAGGTCCTAGGGTGCCGTGAAAAGACTTTGGGAATCAAGGACCTCTTCACAGCGCTCTGTCGTCAGCCAGTGTGGCGAGGCAAAGGCACTGTAGTTCGGAGCAAGGGATGAAGTAGGGGGAGGGGAGGGGATGTTGGGGGGTTTGGACGACGGAAAAGGAAGGAGGTGTGGGAGATAAAAGAATTCAAAGAGAAAACTTCCCAGTCATTTCAACTAATCATTTATATCCACAAAGCTTACATTTCCCTACTAACTATATAACTAAAACGGGATCAGGTACGAAAGGGGGTTAGCTACACCTGTAGCCCGGGCCCTTTGGCTTTGGGCGTCCTAACGTCCTGTGTGTGTAGGTTCGAACCCGGGCGCAGCAAAAACTTATGGCGACACAGAAGGGCTTTGTGGAAATCTTGGCCCGGATTTGTGCCAGGTTTCTTACAGTGGGAAAGAGTTCAGAGTTAACATCACCCCCTTCCTCCCCCTCCCGTGGTAAAACACGATCGCATCCCTCTCCCCCCCACAAGCAAAACGAAACCTTTATAGAAAACCGGAGACGATGTAAACAACCCACACGCCAGTCCTAGGAAAAGAAAAGAATCGTGGAAGCATTGTTTAATTCTCGCTCAAATAGAAGTTTTAAAGGGGACTACCCCCCCCCCCCCCCCCCCCCCCCCCCCCCCCCGTTCACTTTCTTAACATGGCACCAGCGCACTAACCCACTGTTGGAAGAGCGGCAGATATTAACAGAAAGCGGTACTTCTTTTGTCATTGATGACGTTGAAGGGATATCTGACGGGCCCGGGCGGCAACGTAGAGCACGTTTCCAGTCAGCACGAGGTCGGCATGACACCGCTGGGCATCGCCACACTCATTTTGTGAAAGCCCCTGCAAACATAAAGCAGGTGGGGGTGGAGAGTGGGGGGGGGGGAGATAAAGGAGAAGGAAGGAGTGCAGGTGTTATTGGGTAGGGGCTGGGGGGGGGTGTAAAGCAGAATATTGAACTATCTTAACGCACTGCAAACGCGAAAAATATAAATTTAACACCCCACACACACACACACACACCCAAACCCCTCCCAATATCACTATGTGGATAGACGTTAAATTGAAGACAACAACAATAACACACACACACACACACACACACACCACACACATACACACACACACACACACACACACACTAACCGACAAGAAAGCTAGGGACCTTGCGAACTGGTCACTGAAAGGATAAAAGAGACAATATTGCCTTAGTAGATAGCAATGCTAACGAGAGGCAAGGAAGATTTGAAAAACACACCCACACACACACACACACACACACACACACGAAAACCAACAAACAAAAAACGTTAAAAGCCTGTCCATGCTCCTCTATCCTGTTGGTACCTTTTTACTACCCGATCAGGTGACGCTGACCATAGACTGTTCCAAATAGAAGCCACAATACAGCCACAAACCCACAGAATACAAAACAACCCAAGAGAACACAGTACGGGCCATTAACTACCCGATCAGGTGACGCTGACCATAGACTGTTCCAGAATAGAAGCCACAATACAGCACAAACCACAGAATACAAAACAACCCCAAGAGAACACAGTACGGGCCATTAACTACCCGATCAGGTGACGCTGACCATAGACTGTTCCAGAATAGAAGCCACAATACAGCACAAACCCACAGAATACAAAACAACCAAGAGAACACAGTACGGGCCTTAACTACCGATCAGGTGACGCTGACCATAGACTGTTCCAGAATAGAACCCCACAATACAGCACAAACCCACAGAATACAAAACAACCCAAGAGAACACAGTACGGGCCATTAATACCCGATCAGGTGACGCTGACCATAGACTGTTCCAGAATAGAAGCCACAATACAGCACAAACCCACAGAATACAAAAAAACCCCAAGAGAACACAGTAGGGGGCCTTTAAAATCCCCGATCAGGTGACGCTGACCATAGACTGTTCCAAATGAAGCCACAAATACAGCACAAACCCACAGAATATAAAACAACCAAGAGAACACAGTACGGGCCATTAACTACCCGATCAGGTGACGCTGACCATAGACTGTTCCAGAATAGAAGCCACAATACGCAAAAACCCCACAGAATACAAAAAAACCCCAAGAGAACACGTACGGGGTCAGTAAAAGGCAGAAATGAATAGAATGCAATGGAATACAATACACCCTGACAGAATATAAAAAGCAAAGTGGATTACAGCATACACCATACAACACAACGCCTAGAATACAACCCAATACAATCAATTGCAATACCTCCCATTATTATACGCAAAAGAATAAGGCACAACACAATTCATAATAAAAACCCAACCCCATACAACACAACACAACACAACCACACTAGAATACAAGCCAAGACACCAATCACTAGAATACAACCCAAGACAACCAATCACTATAATACAAGTGTCACCGATCGGCGGTACTAAATCAGCGTCAATGTGTTTGGAGAAATGGTAATTCAGAAATAGAGAGCGTGTGGCGTGTGCGTGTGCATATGTGTATATGTGTGTGTGCGAGCGTGCGTGTGTAAGATTGGGGTTTTGGTTAAGGGGGAAGGTTAGGCTAGGTAGGGGGCGGGGGAAAGTAAGACATACAATATTCTTGAATTCCAATCGTAAATTGTTGAAGGGTGGAAGCGGGAGGTTGGTTTCGTTCCGATTGTTCCCCTTTTTGTTACTTTGGTTCTACACCAGAGAAGGGGGGGCAGGATTCGGCTGTTGTTGGTGGTCAAGTCTGTGAGTTGTTGTGGTAAATTGTCGTGTTGTTGACGAGCACAACTAGCCCGTTGGTCGGGCGTGTCAGCTCTGCGGAGGATACGCTGCTCTGACCAATCGCTTTTTTGTGTTGTGAGTAGGTTCGCTTGATTCGACCGGGCGGAATGCGTTGGGTACTTCACTCGGTCCTGGGGTTCGTCGGAGTGGACGTCTCCTTTAGGTGCGGCGGCAGCGCTTTTAGTTTTTGGGGGAGTGACTTCGGGGTATAGTAGTGCCAGGCCCTCGTCGGGTTTGGGTGCCCTTGGCCTGTGCCGAGTCGGTGTCGTCTTTGTTGGTAGCCACTTCAGCCAGTTGCAGAACTGGTGTGGTTGAACGTTGTCTGTCCGGGTTGGTGATTTGTTTGGTTCATTGTGGTTGGGGTTCGTCATGTTGTCTTGTATTATGGCGAGTTGTACTGTAGTCTCTGTTATGTTTAGTTGTATTATGTTTGTTGCGTATACTGGTTGTTGGTATGATGTCGTCTTGGTTCTGTGATTGAAATTTCTTGTCAGCCGGTTTGTGTTGTTACCTCTTTTCTGTATATTCGTAAGTAGTGTACATAGTGGTTCCTGATTTTCGATTGTCATGTGACATTTTGGCTGGGCAATGTGGGTTCGATATAATAACCGTTGATGGACGGCGATGTAGATATTGGTTGTGATTAGTTCATGTTAATTTTTAGGGGGGGTCAGTAAAAAGGTAATACGAGGTTGCTTTTTGTTGAGGATCATAATAGAGTCGGGTGCAGATATGTCTGCGTAAATCGTAAAGGGATTGTGCCCCGATTTCAGTTGTAAATAGTAGTGGTTCGTTAAAATTTGATTAACGATTTCGGAGTTGACCTGCGCAGCATTGGAATCGGTTAACTGTGCAGTGGGGGCCAAGGCAAATTTGGTAGTCGAGTGGTTTATACTGGATTTACGGTCGTGACCATTCAACTTATATTGCTGTTTTTTTCTTTTGTTACGAGTCTTGTTCTCGGCCGCGGGTGTCGTGCGCGTGCGGACTGTATCTGTGACGTACGTATTTGGTACAGGAAGTGAGTCCATATGGTTAGAGGTTGTTTTTTTTTAAGTAAATGACAGTCGTCACACATGCAGGGTGTACGTGTTTGTGACAGAATAGGGTTGGAAAAAAGATATTTTAGGTTGCAGGGGAGACAGTCCCCTTATGAATTTAGTAGTCGGAAAGAAGGGTAGGTAAAGTTTAAGGCGGGTAGTCAGCAGTTGATAGGATAAAAACGGAGGATGTTTCAGCAGTAATATTGTATGATGTATGGTTGTGTTGGCATAACAAGGATTAACCCCTGGGTTATCTGACAAAAGATGACATGAGAGTGGGGGGCTGGATGGAAATTTTGGCGAACAAATCATGTGTTTATATATGATTATAATTGACAGTGCAAAGAGGGGTAAGAATGTAAAGGGATTGTGGCTGCGAGCCGATTCTCTGGTATGAATATGGTAGAACTGTGAACCGTTAAAATTGATAAGTTTTTTTTTTGTTTATTGTTGTTGTTGTTTTTTGGAGATGTGTATTACTATGATTACTATGTGGAAACAATTTCCTTGTGAAATTGCCCATTTCGTAGTTTATCTTAGTATTTCCTCAGGGGGCCCATGGAGTCCGTGTTGGATTGCTTAGATTGGTTCTTTTTCCGAGAATTGGGTGTGATTCATAATTTCATATGTAATAGCGTGGGTTGGCTCAGAGAGAATATTGTTTTACTGCTATTGTAAGGGGTTTGGGAGGAAATGGATCTGATAACCCCAAAAAGAGTAACGGGTTGGGGGGGTGTACTCGAAATTCAAGGGGTCACTCGCATGCCCGAGTGGGAAGTAGGCAAGGAGATGGAGGATTAAAGCTTTACCAAGTAGCCTATGAGCCTTGATGACTCGGGTGTAGCAAAATTACAGTAGTGGCCTACAGTTGTGTCAGCAGGTTTTCTGTTCCGTCCTGAGACTGGGGGGCCAGACCACTGCAGTCTACTGCCACGTGCCGGCAGGTGAGCGGCGGCTTCTGTACCCCCTGTTTTCCCGGGAGAGGGAGACTACCCAGGCCGTCTGCCCTTTGTGAGGCAGCTCTCCTCCTGCTACCGGGGTTCTTCCGGGAGTTCTCCAGCACCTGTTGCTTTCCTGTTCGGGCGTCCTGTGAGAGGGCGTTGCACCAGGTCTTTCCCCCCCCCTCAGTGTCTGGCGGGGCCTTCAGAGGAGGAGGGGTCCTTCGAGCCCTGGACTCGTCAAGAGGGCGTTGGTGTGCGTTAGGTGTCGCGCTCATCGCAGGGAGGAGTCAGTCTGCGAGGAGCCACGGTCAGCACCCGGGGTGCAGTGTCTTCTGGGAAGGGGGTCGGCCTGCGGGGAAGCCCCAGTCAACGCTGGGGTGCAGAGTCTTCCGTGGAGGTGTCAGCCTGTGAGGGTCCACGTACAGCGCCCAGGACTGGAGCTTTCCGGGCCGGGATGGGTTGTCCCATGGTTGTGGTAGAAGGGGTGTAGCGTTAGGCCGTAGGGTTAGGGGTGTTTAGCTACTGCCTCCTTTTAGGACGTAGTGGCCAGCAGGGGTGGGTAACTTGTCGTTGCCTCCCTTAGGGACGCAGGGGAAGTAAATATGTGAGTTTAAGACCACCCATGTTATTTGCACGAAAACCCCCCCTTTTTCACATCCAACTCAGTCCATCTCTATCAGTTTTGCCATTTTAACACTGTTTTTAAACAATTTAAGCCTCAAAACCGCCAAAATTGACGTTATTAGCACATTAAAACGGGGGCTTACGTGCTAGATAAGATTTTGGGGAACGTGAACAAACATATTACCTTTCTCCCCCGAGAACATAAGAATTAAAGGTTTACAGAATTAATTAATTTTAATTTATGATTTTTTTTTGGGGTTAAACATGAAGACCGAACTAGCTACAGAGCTTAATAATATACTATACGATTTGTATTGGGAGAGGGAGTGATAAAGATCAGTTAAAGAAAAGTTTGGAAGAATTAATTACTGATCTTTTAAATCGGGCATAACATGCGAGAAAGCGTTAGCAGGCTATAAGTAAAAAACAGATTCTATGGCCCCAACCAATATAAAATAATTGCCTTTTTAGTTGATTATAAAGCTTCTGAAGATGCTAATCAAACTGTTGTCTACTGGCCCCGAAGGAGTACCTATATGCTTTTAATGAAGATCAATTTTTGAAAGACTAACAACAACAAAATTCTCACTGAAGAGGAGCGGCTTACTTACTTAATTTTGTATTATGATTTTTAATCCTGCTTTTTAAAAATGAACCCCCACATATTATAACGCTTACAGAAAAATTTGATGATTGTTGGTGGGCGATTAGTGCATGAGGAGTTGATAAAGAATGAGTAAAACCGTAGTATTGATTAATTTATTCCAGAACTTTGAAAGTTTAACAGAAAACGAGAAAGCGTAATGAAGCCATTAGTAAAATCTCAGAGTCTTGTCTAAACCAATTATAAAGTTTTTGGCCATTATACTTGATAATATTGCCCCTGAGATCTGACTGCATGTGTCTGATGATCTTGAAGAGTAACTGTTACCTTTAAACCGAACAGTTTTTTAACCAATTAGAAAAGGTGAACTAAAATACCAATTATATTTTTTATTTATTTTTAGATTTACAAATGGCAGTCGAACTTAGTGGGTATCTGATTTAAATAAGTGTAATGAACTATTTAACGAACTACAGAAAGTACTAAACATTGATTTAGTGAATTAGGTTTTGAGAATGAAGTAGACAATATAATAAAAAGAAAAAAGAGAACTATATAACGAAGCAATTAAAGTAGATACACATTGACTGTGTGACACAGAAAAAGCTAAAATAATAGGCGGTGTTTTGTAAGGTTGACATGTCTTGAAGTGTTGCAAGCTTGGGTGAAGAATAAAAAGCTTGTTTTACTTACTTTTATATACATTTAATTTATTTGATATACGTAAAATATTTTGCTTTAAAAATGACGACCACAAGTAAATCCGGGACAGAAAACTATATACGCATGGTAAAATTATACAAGTAGTGACAAACAAATAATGCAATATGTTTTTAGTGAGGCGGACATGCCATCATTAACCCTACAACTGTTCATGACAGCGAGGCACATGCTATCTCTAAAATCCAGAGTCTCTTCCAGATGGAGCCGCCAGAAAAAGTGCTGTTGGCCGTTCTGAATGATTATAAAACTCCTGATGATATTCTAACATGGCCAGTCTGGTTTCAACAAGGCAGAAAGAAGTAATTACTATCAACGACTTTACTCTAACTGGCTGACTACATGCTACACAGATTAATCCATAGCAAGGAGGAGCAAAGTACTATGGCCCACCACAGCGATGAACCCAAAAAAACAACCTATTAACCACACCATCCATATCTGTTCTATGCGTATATTTTATGTTAGTCAGACGTCAACACAACGACACCAGAAGATTTACCAGAGAGCCCAAACGCAGCGTAGTAAATTCTTAGAGCAGATGAAACAACTTTACGCAATCAATTATCCAACCAACTAAATCTATCAGGCATTGTATATGACCTCCTGCAGACCAATAACGTTATGACTCATCTACACACGTTGGATATGTAACAGAGAATTATTAGGTGACACAGTGAGAGACCACGATCCACATTAGTCGGAAAAGTTTAGAGGCAGCGCACAAACAATGTAATCTTCAACTTAAGGTTGAACCCCTAAGACAGGAAACTGCCTTTTCACTTTCATAACCATCGAGGTTACGATTCTCATCATCATGCAAGCAGTGACTTCTGATATATGAGGGTTACCTGCAATGCACAATCTTCAGAACAGTACATTACATTACTTTTACTGATTTATCCGTATAATGACCCTGCCCAACATCTGATGAGGGGAGTTTAGATAAGTTAGCACAGGATCTCTAACAAGACTATCCAATAACTCAACAATACTTTTGATCCATCTTTAGTGCCGCAAAAGGAGTTTATCCGTTATGATAACATGAACTCGTGGATTGGTTTGATGAAGAACTCACTTCCTCCTTAAAGGGCTTTCTTTTCTATCTTAGAGCAAAGAACATAACTGAATTCTGAATATGAATACGCACAGAAAAGCCTGGACATAATTACAACACTGTGAAACAATGGGCGATTAACACGATCAATATCTATTGCTGGACGTGTGTTTATTAGCAGACTCTTTCCAGAATTACAGACATACATGCCATGAAGACATTACAGCTTAGACTCATCGCATTAACCATCTCTGCGCCCGGCCTTCTTGGGACAGTCTTTCGTAAGACTAAAAACATCATCCAGATTGACTTAAAATTTCTGAACTAACCTACACTTCAGATGATTGACGATGGCTGATGGGAGGATTAGCAGGCCTCACATCCTACTGCAAAGCGCAACACAAGTATTCAGACTACTATGATCCCACTAAACTCATCAACTATCTAATGTACTTAGACGCCAACAATCTGTATGGGTGGGCTATGATTCACCACTCCACTGAGAAACTTTACAATGATAAAATGACCACAAGATGTCAATACTGTGTTAAGTATGTTGTCACAGCTTTCCAGCTAATAATCAAAATAGGCTAAACTTGGAAGTAACTTAGAATATCCTTATGAACAACAACGATTCTCCATAACGATTACCCCCTGAGCCGCAGAAATGATATAAAAAGATGAGTCCTAACGAACTCCTAAACTTGTACATCAAATCTTCGCACAAAACTAAAATATTGTGCATTAACAGACTGTTACAGTTTACTTAAGACAGGATGAAACTACTGCTGTTCATAGAATCATTGCTTTTGACCAAGAGCCTTTTATAGACGCAAACCTCAAGGAATAACACAGATCTTTAGAACCCAAGCCACTGACCTTCAGAAAATGACTACTATAAACTGATTGAACAACTAGCGCTTGGCAAAACCAATTAGAAACCACACAAACGTAAAGAATTAAAAATAGTTACAAAAGAAAACCAAGCAATAAGTTTTGCCTCTAAACCTAACTATCAAGACTTTAGAAGATTTAACGACAGCCTAGTTTGCATATGATGAAGAAAAAGCTGTAACTAGACAAGCCGTGTTTATGCTTTACTGTATTAAAGTTGTCCAAAGTTAATGAATTTAGAATTTCTGACTACGTACTATTAAACCGGCGTAACCACAGAACAAGAGTCCTTTACACAGACACTGACACTTTAAAATCTAGAATCCCAAACAGAAACTTCTAAAAGGATTTAGAAACAGAGTGGCTAAAAGGAGCGGATGGATGGTACGACACATAGCGACTATCCAAAAGACTTCGTTACATTCAACTGTGAACCAAGAAAGTGATTGGAAAGATGAAGTGATGAACTTAATTGGGACAGTTAATAAAAGAATATGTTGGTGTTGAGTCAAAGATGTTTAGCGGTGCCAGCCAGACTTCTGTAATGAAGAAGGCTAAGGGCATAAGTAAAGAATTGTCAAAAAAAAAAATCTCTACGATAACTACACCAAGCTCTCTTTGAAAACAAAGTAGTTTCATACACAAATGTTATCTGCGCACTACACTTCATCAAGTAAACACAACTGCAGTTAACAAGAAATCACTATCCGCTCTAACAATAACAAGAGAAACTAACGTCAATCCTGATTTCTAATGCGTAGGTCATTGGAGAACTTAAAAGATTAACTTGACTGCCATGAACAAAACTTATTTTAAAACCTAACAAGAACTAACTTAATAAGGACCTAACCAGAACTTAACATAATAACCTAACAAGAACTTATTTAAGACCAAACTAGTACATTGACAATAACTGATAATTTACTTACACTTAACTTGTATTTTACTTGCACTTAACTTAAAAAGAACTTTCCTATAACTAACTTAACGTTGTACGTTTATCTAGTTTCTTAACTTTACTTTATCTAGTTCTAAATCTATTACATAGAAAATGGGTCTACAACAGGAGGTTGCTCTATTTTTGGCAGAAGTTGGTACTTCTTCTTTTACTGGGTTGTGGGTTTGTAACATTGCGCTTAAGTATGGTGTTAGACATTTGTAAGCAAAAACTCTCCCCCACCAACAACAACAGCAGCCAATAACATAAAAATACATCTTATCGTTAGTTTTGTGAATTAGTGTTTTTGTTAATTGAGCTGTTGTGCTGGCGGTGATGTTGTATTACTATCTAACAATTTTGTTTAGCTGATTGGTTTGCTTTTTGCAGTCTGTATCCAATCAGCTAGTACGCCCAGACCTCAATACGTCCGGATATTTAGTTTTTAGTAACTATAACTCAACTGTTGGCACAAATCACTTGGGGTGGCAATCAGCACCTTTCGGAGGGTCCCTGCTGACTGTCCTGCGGGGTCCCGCAATCTCTTCTCTCTTCGCTCGTGATCCGCTCATTTTTTTTTATTTGCGATTAAATTTAATATGATTAAAATTAATATGATTTAAAAGTAATTAATCCCAAGATGAATGGGCATAACATCGTCCCAAACTGTTAATACATGTCACAAGCGAGAGTTTCTAGTGACCTTGTTTAAAAGCGATCTTGCGATAAGTCATATTTTTAAATCTTCGTTCAGAATCAAACCGCGCTATCTTACTTACTACATTAGCATATAAACTAATCATTGCTGACCCACCGGATCTAACCATTTTTTGACCCTAGCTGTGCTTCGACTAACGTAGTACTTCACAACGATCTGATGTAGACAAATGCCAGAATCTTTCAATACTTAGTTCAACACCTAAAAACTGTTTAGTTTTTCCACACGCAGCCAGATAGTATAATCTTCTTTATGCATTGTCTGTTTGAGTAGCCTGCTTGCCTCCCACACTTTAATAGTTCGTCACAATCCATTTTTAAAAACAATAAAAAAATAATATATACTTTTAAAACCAGAGTTAACGTTGTTGAATAAATTATGCATTGCCTATCGTTGGTTGTTATAGTTATTCTAACCCTTGCAAAATGTTTGATAGGAATAACACCGACCAACAAGGGGAAGATAGAGAATTCGCCAAAGCTAGTTTAACCTTATTTTTAGCTTTAAACAACAAAAGATTAATAGATAAAAGCACATAGACACCTTTCTATTAATATTATTTATATTATTTATTAGATAATAAAAAGATGAGTGAAAAAAAGATTATCAATACGAATTACATTGCTGCTGTGATATCGGTCTTCTAAGGCTATAGCTGCTAGCACAAAACATGTTTAGAATGAAAAAAAAGGCCAGCTTACCTAGGAAGGTTTAGACATTGATGACGTAGTTAAGGTTATAGCAGTAATGTACTGCAAGGGATTGCGTCAAAAGACTTTCTTGATGCAACAGAAATTATCCCCAGAAAATATTAGTTCATAGAAAGATTAATCTAGAAAATATTAATTTATCAAAGATGTCTGGATTGAACTGATGGTAGGAGGAGCTATTGTTAAAGCTATTGGCCATCTCTGGAAGCAATTAATATGATAAAGTTAAATTGAGGTCCGATGAAAGAGAGAACGTCATAACAGGCAATAGAAGATTTAGCTAAGTCGAGGAGACGCATACGAGTAAAGACGAATTGCCTAAAAACAGTAGACGCCATTAATAAAAAGTTAAGAGCACAGGAATTGCCCAATACTTTTCTTGTTGCACACGGGAATTAACCCAGAAAATAATATTCAAAGAAAGATATAATCTAGAAAATATAAATTTATAAAAAAGAAGGCAGGAGTAGTTTATGATGTGTAGGAGGAGCATATTGTTTAAATGCCTTGCCTTCTCCGGCAGCAATTATATGTTTAGTAAAATTGCGGTCCAACGAAGAAAGAGAAACTCATAAACAAGGCAATGGATAGATTTATCTAAGCAAGAGACGCTTATGAGAAAAAGCCGAATGGCTCACTAGACTTTATTACTAAAATTAAGGAACAGGGACATGCATAGCACACATTTACAGAAGATGATGAGGCAATGAATGAGTATTACTTAGTGGACAGGAAAAAGTTTTCTAACATCGCCCCCCACCGCCAGAACAGTCTGACTTTTATGAACCATCAGAAAACATAAAATAGCAGAATTGGTATTAATGTGGCGCTATGGGAGCAATCTAAAATCATGCACAAACAATTTAAAATCCAATTAAATACAGTCCTTCTTATGGACAAGCACAAACTATATTATTCTCCTAAAGGGGTCATAGGAAAGGAAAGACTGCTATTGAAAAACTAATAAAGCTGCTAGAGTGCCTGAATAAGATGCAAAAGACAGGCTTTCAAAACAGGCAATTAGGCAAATATATCTTGCCTGCCCCAAAAAAAATAATAAGACCTAGATTTTTTAATTCAGTACCTAATGACACCCCACCAGAAGGACTTGTTGTATCTTCCCACATGATAAAGTTAGAAGAAAAAAGTTAAAGTATGCTCTAACAGTTGTTGACAAGGCTTCAGACACAAAGACTCCGAACCATTAACGTATAAAAGCACAACTGCTGTGGCTGTATGCTTACAACAAATATACATGAGAGGACCGAATAAAGTATCCTAGTAAGGTTCAAGTTGATGATGGAAAAGAGTTTAAAGGTTCCTGTAAACCAACGATTTAAAACATCATGTTTTCAGTCAGGAGAGGGATCCCAGGCATCCATCGAACACAAAGCTCTAGTGGAAAACTTTTAATAAGAATCTAGCTGAACGCCTGTTTAACCAATCAATATCACGGAGAAATTAGGAACTACGAAGTACAGCACGCGCAACACAGAATGGGTAGGAGGTTGCCAGCAGTCTTACGCGCCATGAACAATGAAGAATTTAAAGCAACACAGCCTAAACCAGTAAAACCAATTAAGATTATTTTTAAAAAAAAATAGCAATACTGAAGATGGGCAGGGACTCAAAAACTCATGCCGTTTGGACAAAAGTAAGATACTTGTATGCACCAGAGAGGCCAGAAGGTGAGTTAGAATCAGAGCCACAGATCCTGTAATGGAGCAAGATGTATATGGAAGTTGAAAGAATTATGAAAACAACCCCTCACCAGTATATTATAAAGAGAGACTCTCCTCTCTAGCGGTGCTACTACGGTTCTAAAAAGCCCGCCCCTAAAAAGATCCCGTTTGTTCGTGAAGAGGGCTGCAAGTTGTCCCGCCAAACACAGTGAGTTAACAAAAAAAAAAATCGGTTTTTGTTAAACATATATTTTTGCTAAACACTTATTTTTTTAACCCTATTTTGGGGTTTAACCGATCCAGATTTTTGTTTTTTCAATGTTCTCATTTAATAGCATCGTAACTACCTGTCGTGAAGTAAACGTCTTTCTTCCACTCTTTATGAAGATCAATTTTCTTCGTCTAAAATCATCGCCGTCAGCCATAAGCTTCTGAAATTCATCGTCCTGTAATGTTTCATCCAGTAATGATTTGCTTAATCTAATCTTAATGAGCAAAGTTCTGCCGGATGCTAAAGCAACAATGCAGTGTGGCTTTTGTAATTTCGGACTTAATTTTTTTTAAAGACAGCCTAACAATCATAGACATGGCGCCTACCCTAAACAAGACCCCCTAAAGCTAAAAGAGTCTGCGCTCCGTGACCCACTAGCTAAAAGCGCCAACGCAGACCCAGCACTTACGCTAGCTACAGCTGAGGCGCCAGTAATTACATAAGAAAGAGTATTTAAAGCATAGCATATTTCTTTCGACTCTCCTATACTTATACAAGACCGTTCTATTTCCTTTTGAAGTTCAGTTATTTGCTCAACCTAACTGTTTGAACCTCCAATTTTTAAAATTAAGAATATTTATATTAATTAATTCTTATATATATCTACTTAGTAACCTTCTGGCAGCACTTCATCAACAGGAGTAAAACGCAATAAAATCAACAAACTTAAGGAAAATAAAGTCGAGTACTGTTTAGTTTGTCTTGTCAACCCATACACGAGTAAACCTTGTCGGATGATGCAATGGCGTTTATTTCATCCTCCGAGTATTTAGTATAACAATAACTAGCTTAAAAAGGGGCATCCAAGTATTCAGCCTCTATTTGTATGCCCTCTATAAAGGGTTTTTTTTTGGGCGTATGTTCTGCCAAACTAGTAATCTCCCTCCCTTGGAGTAATAAATAAGCGAAAAATCATCGTCATTTGCCTAGGTATTGAAACTAAGCGTTGGGGTAAATTCTAATCCGACAGTGTCACCCCCCACTCAGCTAAGGGACTAACTTTCTCTGTAGCATATATTCAGAACCCGCCTAGATATTTCAATCTGTTTTTTTCTGTAGTGTTCCTGAACCAAGCTAACAAGATACGTCCCTGCATTCAAAGCCTTTCTAAAATTGTTGGGCGATCGGAGTATACATAGGGCTTCGTAGTTCCAACTTTAATACCAGTCAATTTCATGGAAGCAACGGCCCAAGTATTCTCTCTTTTATGAAGTTTAGTATTCACGTTTTGCCAAAATCGATTGCTCTTAAATTTCATATCTCTTCTAGGTAGGTGTTGCAGCCGTTTTTTTTTGTCTTCAATATTCTGCTCGTTTTTAAACCCCCGTCCATCTTGTACTCAAATCCATAAACATTTCCTTTCCTGGCACTCCTATTAGTCAAACAGCAGTTGTGTCTCCTAGGTCTTTTAGCTTTCTGCAGTGCATTTAGGAGCTAGCTCCACTTTTGGTTCTGGCCACCGAGACATTCTTTTTTATAATAAACCAATTATTAATAAACAAATTGTTTGTAAGCAACCAATAATAAACAATCTACAATCACACCGAAACGTAAATGAACTGCGGGTCAGTCGTAAGCATAGCTTAGCGTGCTTTTATTTTTTCTAACTGCTCTTTTATTTTTTTTAGCTCATCTTTGTCCCTTATTATATAATTTTCACACCTTAAACAGTCTTCAACAACTATCTTTAACCTTAGTGTAAAATAAAACAACCGAATTTAACTGCGATCGAAAGTCTTTTTAAGACAGCATTGTGTATTTTTTGATTTAAGAGCCATCACAGAAACTAAGGCGTGACGACCCGCTAAAAGGCTAGCTTTGTACAAGTAGCTTAATCTTTTTTTAACAATGTCCCCCCCTCGTCACTGAACAGTTCATCAATAATAAACCAGGGTTTTCAGTTCCCTCAAATAGTCTATTAGTAATGTTCTAAACAGACGCTCATTTGTCGCTAGGACAACTAAAAATATATTATTCGTTCTGTCCAAATAAACTTCCTTTCTTTGTAGACTTGTTGTGCATAATGGTTGTGCAGATATAACATTGTGCTCGTAAAGAAACCCTGTAAATTGTAAGAACAAATCAAGTACGAAGACTGTTTCCCACACCCAGTAATCCGCAGATAAGAGAACAGTGCGGATCATTGGGTAAAACTCAAGCAATCCATCTGTTTTAATTAAATAGTTCTTCAGCATTTTTAATGAGCAGCGTCCGTTTAGTCTGTTTTTTCCTTCAATGTTTAACTGAGCAAATCACAAAACCATAAAAACATGCATTTGAATTGGACCGTCTCCGTCTTCTTTCTTGCGAATATTTAATTGTAAACCATCTTGTCCAATCCTTTCGCCACCTCCCCAAAACAATCTTGTTTCCAAATGTGGATCAAAAATCTAACCACGAGCCCATATTTACTTATTAATTGAGTCTTCAAGTCCTACATCATATAAGGCGAAGTTTTATACATACCCGAACAAACTGCAGGATCCCTGTTGCCTGCCTCCAGCGAACAACTTCATATTTCATCAAAGTGTTGTGATAGGTAAAAGACCGCGCCCTGAATACAATACAACCAACATACCTGCCATTTAATTACACAGTCAACCTTCTCAATTTTTGGATTATAAAACACTTCTGATTCTCTATGAAAAGGGAGGTTGTTTCCTACAGTAACAATAACGAAAATTTCTTTTAAAGACTCAGAAGCCTGATTTAGAGTATGTTCCAAAGAGTGTCTCGCTTGTTTTTGATAGTGGCGGGAATGGAGTGTATAACGTTTCATAATAAATAACCGTTTTTACTTTAATTACTGGGTAAAGATTGTTTCCCTGGCCATCCAGGGTTAGTAACAACATCAAACTCAAGAGAAAATGTCGCGACTGCGTATGTAGCTAAAGGGTCTTCAACAGAAACCAACAGAAAACGCCTAGCTGATTACTGACAGTCCATAAGTACGTTTTCTTTTAGTGCGCCTTGTAAAATTGCATATGCGTCTCACAACTCAAAATCTAAGGATGCATAATCCTGTTTGCCAAATGCTTCTGCTACTGCCTCACTTTAACATCAGACCTTTGCAACCTACCCTTAAAGAAGCCTGTGCTTGAGGGCCGTTGGCTTTGTATCCTGAAAAACTTTCTCTTTCTTTCTTTTTAGGCAGCCATAGGTCAGAATAGAGGGCAAAAAATGTCTGCCTCGTTTAGTAAAAAGACTTCTGTGCCCTCCAGTTTTGATTACCATAAGTTTAAACGATTTGACTCTGCCTAAATAGCAACAACAGAGCGATTAATCTACCGATGAAAATATCTATATTGAATGATAGTTTAGCGGTGCCTGGCATTATAACACCTTCAGCGCCAGATCGGGGAACTGACTGTTAATCTGTCCCAGGTTGAACTGTTGATGAGTATTTACACTAATTACAGTCTGCCTATACCTTTACAACCGTGTAGTTCCTTCTCTTATCTATATGATCGAGGTCACAACGTTATGAGTTACATTTATTATAAAACAAAAAGAATAAAAATAAAAATAATGGATGAAGATTTTTGACGCAATTGATCCTATTGACGAAGAAAGGAGATATCCCAGGCCCTTCATTTTAAGAAGATTGAAACAGAATTAGGTCCATCATTGCGCGAAGAACTTGAAAGAGGCAGCAAGAAGTAGTTCTTCAACCCCTTCAAAATGAAGAACAGAAACTACCCCTTCAGTAGCGCATCTCGTGCATAACTAAAGCAAATAGACTTAACTCATTCACATAAGCATAGGATAAGAGCCGCCAGAAGGTCATAGTCCATATGGATATTAGATAGATAAAAAGCAACCATCTGTATAAAAGAGACTATCAGATGAAATATAGTAAGAGTTACTACAAACCATACCCACTAATTTTAAAAACAACACAAGATTCAACAGAGGATCCCAGTTGCCGACCAAGGCGATTAAACATGTTAAATTTAAGCCTGCGGCTGTGTAGGCGTGTGTACAGGAACTTGGGGCAAGAGCTTCCGACACAATCTGAAATAAAATGGCATCTTTTCAAGATATAGGACGCGAGAATCAATTGAAGCAATAGCAGAAATTGAAACGAGTAAGTGAGAACAGTCAAAAAACATTAGGAACCCATTGACGATCCTCCATTGCCATAGCGTGACCTCCTAGCTCTTATGAACGCCTAAAGGCAATCAGAGGCGAACTAGAAAACAATTTAACAAAACTTAGCGAGAAAGATAGAGAGATAGAAAAGAAAAAAATAAGCTGCAAATGCCGATGATAACAATTAGAGGTCAAAAAGAAGAAAAGGCTAAGAATACAGCAGAGAAATACAAAATTTAACTGAAGACAAGAAAAGCCAGGTTAGAAGTGTTGTCTGATGAAACATAGTGCAGCTTAGCAAGCGCAACAAGGCAGAATAAAAGAAACTAAAACAAAAACTTTATGAAACACTACGCTAGCTGAAAGAATAAGGACACTGTTCAGGACGAGGGATTACAATAGTTAGTAAAGATTTAACAGCTTGTTGGGTTTGCCTATCTCTACACTTGTTTATGCTTAACAGGTAGTGCCCAACAGGGCCAGTAAGCCTCCAACACTCAACCTGGTAAAAGATGGATTAGAAAACAATTACACCATCTATCTAACTAATAAAGAAGATAGCTGCTCAAGCGCTTGATTGCTCTGCCTGCATAATTGGCAGTGTTGTTAGTTGGGATTTATCTACTAATAGGCAAAGTTGCTGGTTTATAATGGCCGACCATCCAGCGGACAATATGAGCGTTAGCAGCTGGATTAATTAGTGGAAATAAAGTATGGGCTAAATCCGTAAAAGTTAAAATACAAAAGGCTGTCTTTTTTCGCTAGTATGACTGTCCAGTGTAAGGTACTTAACAAGGCGGTGCGCTTTCTGGGCTGCTTTCCTGCTGTGGGAAACGCTTTCCTGGTTGTGGGCTGCTTTCTAGCTGTGGGATCGCTTTCCTCAGGGCTATGTACTTTCATTAAAATGGATGGACGGGCCTTGTTTTAAGTATTTATTTGTGCCTAAGTCTTGTCGTCTCCAGCTATGAGGATTTCATTGTTAAAATTCTGATCATACCAATCTGTAGTCCAAATGTCAGAGTGTATCATGTGATAAACCATGGCCTACAACACAGTCAACCTTACCAAGCATGTGCAAGAACGTCTTGATACCTTTGTATGCTGGCAGGTACATTAAAGACAGCAGAGATAATAGCATCTTCTAAATTAACTAGAAAAGTTTCTAGCATCAAAGCCTGTAGATGATCAGATATGGCTAGACTTGGTCTGTGCTTGCCTCCTAATAGACAACAAACGTATGTCCTTATTGATTCATAATGTCTTATGCACTCCTGGCCATTGTAGGCCTTTACTTTCAACTAATATAAATGTTGTCCAAGCATTATGTGTTTTTTTGTTCTATGGATCCCAATCGAACTGTGCGTTTGATTGGAAGTAGGTTGTGGCCAGGCCAGTAGTCATAATTATATTCTCTAACGTTCGCCCACAAATACAAAGTGCCTAACCCATGATTGAGGTCCTAACTTTTGTCTAAATCACTAAAGGGTCAATATAAATTCGTAGCCAATTCTTCATAAGCAATATGTCCATTGGGGCTGTAAAATGGATAAAACTCGTTGTCGTTAGGAGGGGCACTTGTAGTTCAGTTGTATTCCCTGTACTGGTAAAAACATGAAAGATATACAGACCTTACTAAAATATTAGGATGGTTTAAATGGTTTGCATATGTAACACCTGCAGCCAGTAGTTGCGGCAGTAAATGACAAAATTTAACTGATTCTGGAAAATAAGCCATAGGGTGGGATGACCAAGCCTGATAGCACTCTGTCACTCTTTATTGCGATTTAAATATCAAGTTAGAGGGTTTCCAGTCTAAATTGGAACCGTATGATCCATAACTACTGCAATTGTTTAGTAAACTGAAGTCCAAAGAAATGGGGTAAAAACGCACCTACATTGTAAGCCGCATTTTTCATCATAATTAAATGCTCCCATTTTTAAATTATTTTTTTAAATAGTTATAAAAAAAGATTGCGCATCTATATAAAACAACAAAACAAACGTGTGCCCATAACCTACCCAATTGAACAATATGCGCGTAATTATAGGTTGCCCTTAGTGAAATTGGGTTTTAAAGTTATGTGGGCTTAACATATCTAGAAAAGGCTCAGAATAACTGATTTAAATTAAGGCGAACAAGCAATCAACGTAACCATATACCAAAACTGATGGCTACTACAATTTTTGTTCTTTAAAAGAAAGAACATAGCGAATTTGGGCATATTGTTAAACAATATAACGAGGCAAGCCTCAGAATTACTAAAAATTTCCCACAGAAGAAAGAAGAGATAAACACATTCCCTAAAGGACTAGCTCCGAATTTTTAGGCTTGCACAGCAGTATCAAAGATTAGTAAGAATTTAGTAGAGAACATAGAAGAAGAAGTTTTTCAATTTAAAGGCAATAAACCATCTGATCTTTCTCGTGAACCCAAGTTGTATGTCCATTAGACAAGAGTAAAGAACAGTGCTAATTTGTTTGCTGGCAAACCGTCAACATTCTAAAGGTTTTAGCTAGCCACAGGGGCGGGGTTTGCGATTATCAGTTATAAAATTTTGAGGAGACAGCCAATTAAAGAAATTATTGGGATACTAATAAATTCATTGGAATGTAAAAATAACTAATCAAATGGAAAGCCAGTTTTGTATTTCTGATTTATTAATAGAGCAAAGAATAGAAAGGCTTACTAGAAAAGTAGCACGGGCTCAGTCCCGCGGACTATAAATAATAACACTTTCGATATATTTAAAAAAATTATAAAATAGTTATAAAAAAGATGTACCATCTAAATCACCAAGCAAAACGAGCGGTGTTCTTAACATAACCCAATTGTCAAATGGCGCGGGAGTTGTAGAATTGCCCCCATAAAGAAATTGGTTTTAAAGTATATGTGGCAAACTATATAAGAAGTGGCTCAAATAACTGAATCAATATTAGTAACGCGCGGGCAATCAAATAACTCATGTGCAAAATCTGATGGATATTTCAACTATTTTTCTATAAAGAAGTGCATAGCGAATATGGCAAATTGTGAAAATTAACGAATCAAACACAGAATTAGTAAACTATAACATTTCCCGCTAGAAGAAAGAAAGAGTATACATATCCTAGAGGCCGTTGCTCAAATCTTAGGCTTCCACGGTAGCGAAAGAAACCTTATAGATTTAGTACCATAGAAGATGTTTATAAATTATTTTGAAGGTATAAACCTATCTGAATACTTGAACACCATGTATAATGTTCCCAATTACAACAGATTAATAACAGAATACTAATTTGTTTGAATTGTTAACCATCTACATACATTTACTAAAGGTTTAGCCATCAACAGGGCAGGTTTTTGCGATTATCGATTAATCCCGTAAAAAACATTGAATTTAACGAACTAATTAATGGGCCTATAAATTCATTAGATTAAAAAATACCGTAATCAAGACGGAAAGCCAGTTGTTTGTTCTGATTTATTAATGGTATTAGAAGTAGAAGAGCGCTCTGTGAGTCATTAGGGTTTTATTATGTTGCGTGCGTGGGCGGGGGTGGGCGTGTGTGGTTTAATTAACTATGTTAATCAATAGCAGGTCTTTTTGACCTGGATTACTGCATTGCTTTGTTATGGCAAAACGCTCTCTCTCACACATACACACAAACAAACAAACACAAACAAAAAACAAACAAATACAAACAAAACACACACAATAGATGGGA
>CM031617.1:66906400-67016241 GCA_018398815.1 Conus ventricosus | reverse complement strand
TTTTTTTTTTCCTTGAAAAAGGCACTGGCCCGAAATTAGTGAGTGGTATTGTGATTTTTCTACACTGTTTTCTTCCCTTTGGAGGACTATTGCTTTTGTATTAATATACATATCGGCTACAATTACAACATTATCAAAACTATTAATATACACAAAAGCAATAGTCCTCCAAAGGGAAGAAAACAGTACAGAAAATAAATCACAATACCACTCATCTAATTTTCGGCCACGTGGCCTTTTTCAAGAGAAAAAAACAAAAACAATGCAACTATGTAATGTCCATCTTCGGTGGCTGGTCAGGGCAAAGAATTGACGTCATAAATATCTTACGCAATTTCTGACATCATAATGTGTGATGGCATCAACAAGGGAACAAAAAAGGGGTGGTGGGTGGGGGTGGGGGGGGGGGGGGAGGAAGGGGTGCAAGTTGTGTGTGTGTCTGTGTGTAGAATCTACAAATTTGTTCGGCGCGTTGCGCTGTCATCAGGATGGTTTTTGGTTTGCCACCGCCGATGTTATATAGCGTGTGGGCTCCCGTTTGCGGTTGTTTGCACGTGCGGGTTGGCTGCACGTGTTTTTTGGGGGCTTTCAGGTTTTTGTTTTGGGTGTATTCACTAACAACGATTTCCATTTATGCCTGCAGTTGTTTACTATTTCTGTTTTGGTGTTTAAAGTTGCTAAGTGTGGTTTGCATTGATTAACCATTTTCAGTTAAACATAGGTTGCACCTTTTTGAAACATTGCTGTATGGTGATGCTCTTTTTATGATTTTCCAGGATATATTGTAGCTTGTTTTTGCGTCTTTAAGTTTCCTGGAAGGGGTCTTTGATGAAGCAATCTTTGGTTTTCTTCTTGTTGCCCTCCTTGCTGATTCTGCTTTGTTGAGGGCACTGTGTTGCGCTTGCAGGTCTTCCCTGAGCTTATCCAACCTTTTCTTCTCTGCTTTTAGGGGAGCCTTCATCTGTTTGTTTTTTTATGTTCTTCTTCTGTCGGATGTTCTCCAGCTGTCGTTGGCATCTTGGTTTTTAAAGAGGTGTCTTCAGGTTTTGGTTGTTTTACTTCATAGGCGTCCATACAGGTTCTGTGAACAAGGTCTCCAAATGTCGCTAGCTTTTGCTCCTGTGCGCATTTTTCTGTCAGCGCATCCAGTCTTTGGACTATCTTTTCATCTCATTTCTCCCATTACACTTTCGCATTTGCGGGTGGGAAGTTGAGTGTCTGGCATCTGGCATCGACGGTCTGTACAAAGTTCCTGGCTGAATAATCAGCATGGATGCCTTTAGCACTGTGAATCCTGGCCTGGGCTTTCTGACGTCTTACCTGTGGGTGCAGTGCGCTGCTGTTCATTCATCAGAGTCTTCATACAGCCTTTTTTCATTCTGTGATCTTCATGCCGCGCTCAGTAGAGAAGTTCCCTCCACAGACGCATGGCAATTCCACTTGTTCTTTACTCATAGTCCGTTGTGCTTTTCTTGTCGTGATCAAATTGGCACCGATGGATTCATCATTCTCTCCCCCTTTCGGTGAATCCTGGGACCGACTTTCATTTTTCATCATACTAGTAGCAGTTTGGCAAAGGCTGGGTGGGGAGCCAGCCCACAGAACCTCCACAGACACATGGCAATTCCACTTGTTCTTTACTCATAGTCCGTTGTGCTTTTCTTGTCGTGATCAAATTGGCACTGATGGATTCCATCATTCTCTCCCCCTTTCGGTGAATCCTGGGACCGACTTTCATTTTTCATACTAGTAGCAAGTTTGGCAAAGGCTGGGTGGGGGCCAGCCCACAAACCTGTGTCTGTCTTTCCCATTGTCATCCGATCTTTCCCGGACGTCCTTCGGACTATTCCCAGAAGTTAATGGTCTTACCATGTGTCTCAAGGAAACATTTGACAACAGAAGGTCTTCAGAGAGGAACCCCCCCCCCCCCCCCCACCCCCCCCCCCCCCCCCCCCCCCCCCCCCCCCCCCCCCCCCCCCCCCCCCCCCCCCTCCCCCCCCCCCCTCCTCAGACAAGTGTTTCGGCCCTGAACTCCTTACACTCTAAGGGGGCCGGGCCGCCTCCAGGTGGTGACTCCCAGATGCCCTTCTACTGCCAACCTTTTTTTCCCTGGTGCTACCAGGAAAATATCGAAACCGACCACGACAGGTAGCAGTGCACAGCTCACACCTTCAAGACACTACTGCAAACCAGCAAATTGAAAAAGGAAAGAAACGGATATTTTAGTGGCAAAACTGAAAAATGCAGCAAAAAAACCAAAACAAAACAAACGAAAAATAAAATATTTCACAAGTTCATATTCATGTCATCACGTAATCATATAGAAATAAAAATGAAGGGAATGAAACAGACAAACGTCCAAAAAGGTAGAGAAAACACACATTATCGAGAAAAACATCCAAAGTAAAATATGAAAATGACTACATACAACAAGACAGCCGCTTATGGTGGAGAAGGTAGTGAAGTACAATGTTCCAGTGGCTTTAAAAAATATCATCAGATCAGAATAAGTAGATGTTATCAAATGACTTTGACATGTTCCCGTTTGTTAGTGTTATCAGCCCTCAACTTAGCACACACAGTTTGTGAAGATGAAAATATTAATCGTGCGAAATTGGTAGGCACAGCATTAGAAATAAGTCCAGTTTACAGATGATAGAGGTTGTATCTAAATGACAAGATAGGCAAACAATAAATTGTGGTCACGTTATAGTTACGCAAGAGGGAAAAGGCTTTTGAAGGGGTAGAGATTCATATAAAAACAAACAAACAAATACGCCCCCCCCCCCCTCCCAAATAAAAGTCAACAACTTAGATATATCAAATATGTTTGACAGAAAAATCTCTGACATAACCCTCACTCTTCTCTCCCCTACTAACAAACAACAAGCATACAATGTGTGATAGGTTAAAAGAAAATCAGAAAAACACATATACTTACCAAAATATGCAATGAAATCCTAAACTAAAAAATCTAGGACTATCTTTTCGGGGGAAAATGCACGTGTAACAGAAGGTTGAATGTTGCAGGTTGTGAAATTGAAGAAATCTTCAAAACTTGGACAGGAAATCTACCTCCTGTGGGTGAGGTGTGGAATCTAAGTGCCAGAACAGTTCAGTTTCGTAGAGCGCTGGACTTGGTGATCCTGTGTTAAGGTGGCGGCATCTAAGTGCCAGAACAGCTCAGTTCGTAGAGCGCTGGACTTGTGATCCTGTGATCTGAAACGTAAAATAGCTACATACATTTAGGTGAGAAAAATGAAATTGTGTCATATAATGGATCCTACAGCAAAGCTTCAAAGATGGCCCCCTATAGTTAATGCTGCTTACAGAATTATTCTCGTTTTCTTAGCACTTTCTTTCCGTCCTACTTTTCTACCCTTCGCTGGCTGCTTTGGGGTGCTACTGGATTATGTATTTCATTCCTCTGTGGTGAGAATCACAAAACTATAGATGTGATATATCTACCAAGGGAACAAAGACACAATCAGCCATGTCTACCTGACGAGTTCGAATCAGCAGACAGAAGGTCTTGGAGAAGTGATGTGAATGGTTTTGTTTTACAATGGTTACCATAATGCTAGTAGTGAAGGATTTTATGTTTGTTGAAGGGTTTGTTTTCCTCAATACTAAAACTGTTCAACATTTTGCTGTTTGGTCAATTAGTGAGAGACGGCATCTCTTGGAGATCCAAATGAAGACGTTGTATCGTCGGCTGTTAGATGGTGACACATCTGGCTGTAAACATGTGTGGCTTTCAGGTGGACGATTCTCAACAAGCCATCAGAAGACCGATGTGACATGACTCCGGCTTTTACACGGACAGCTCTCGCAGGCCAGTACCTTAGCACCTACCCATACGAGTCCAGATTGCAGTAAGATACTCCTCAGACAGCTGCCTTCTTCTACAAGGCTCGGAATAGGCCAGCCAAGACTTTTACCTGGTGCAGTTTGACTTTCAGTCGGATAACCAGCAGAGACGCATTGATGGTGTGAATTGAATTCAACTCGATTAACCCCCGCCCACCCCCCACCCCCCACCACATACACACACACGCACGCACACACATACACACACATACACACACACACGCACGCACACACGCACGCACGCACGCACGCACGCACGCACGCACGCACGCACGCACACACACGCACGCACGCACGCACGCGCGCGCACGCACGCAAACACGCACGCACGCACGAACACACGCACGCACGCACGCACGCACGCACGCACGCACGCACGCACACACACACACACACACACACACACACACACACACACACACACACACACGAATGCATGTACATGCACATCACACAATCATTTAATGTCTGAAACCAATTTATTGTCAGATGAAGAAGAAAGCATTATGAGGAGAATCTCAACATTTTCAATAAACACACACACACACACACACACACACACACACACACACACACACACACACACACACACACACACACACGAGCGCGCGCGCCCCGCGCTCACAGATACACGCATACACACGCACTCACTGACTCTCTCTCTCTCTCTCTCCTCTCTCTCTCTCTCTCTCTCTCTCTCTCTCTCTCTCTCTCTCTCACACACACACACACACACAACCACACACACACACACACACACACACACACACACACACACACACACACGCACGCACACACACACACACACACACACACACACACACACACACATATATACACTCACAACATGGTTGATAGGTGTTTCAGGAGAGAATGAATTGCACGCTTCATCCACTAAAGCAGAAATAAACCCAAACTACCACTGAGATTATCACCTGGGGTGTAGTATAGACAGAACAACACAATAAGCCCCCCCCCCCCCCCTTACACACACACACACACGCGCGCGCGCACACACGCACGCGCACATACAGGCACGCACGCACGCACGCACGCACACACACACACACACGCACCCCCCCCCCACCCCCCCCCCCCCCCCACCCCCCCACCCCCCCCCCACCCCCCACACACACACACACCACACACACAAAACGACGTTCGGGGGAGACTCGAACAACAGGTCGTAGATTTCCTTGCTTCCTCGGGAAACCGCAGAGTGTATATGACGGGTGTTGGCCAATTCAAACGTGTGTGAATTACGATAACGGTGCGCAGACATGCCAATAGTCAGTACAGTGCTAGAATATTAACAACCCAGAATTGTTCAAGTAAATCTCAGACAACTTTTAATGCTTCTGAGTTGCATCCCCAACACCCCCAAATATTTTAGAGCATAAAACCCGTTTTGTGATAGAGATGCAAACGGTCCCCCGTTCCTTTCCCCACAGCGAAGAGTCGTCTCTGCTGACATTCATTTTGTTCAAGAGTTATGAAATTATTAAGATGTATAAAGACAGAAAAGTTTTCCACCCAGCATGTGTCAGTATCAAATCCATAATCTGGTGAATTATTAAACAAAACAATCCCCCAAACAAACAAACAAACAAAGAAAAGCCAAGAAGAAAAGAGAAAAAGAATACGAGAGCTCTGCTGTTGCAAAGTGCACAAATGACCAGTCAGACTTGGCAGCTGCCGATCGTCGGGTTGTTCCCTTACCACGCACTGCTGTCTGCCTGCCTCAGACTGTTCCCTTACCACGCACAACTGTCTGTCCTGCCTCAGACTGTTCCCTTACCACGCACTACTGTCTGTCTCAGACTGTTCCCTTACCACGCACTACTGTCTGCCTGCCTCAGACTGTTCCCTTACCATGCACTACTGTCTGTCTGCCTCAGACTGTTCCCTTACCACGCACTACTGTCTGTCTGCCTCAGACTGTTCCCTTACCACGCACTACTGTCTGTCTGCCTCAGACTGTTCCCTTACCACGCACTACTGTCTGTCTGCCTCAGACTGTTCCCTTACCACGCACTACTGTCTGTCTGCCTCAGACTGTTCCCTTACCACGCACTGCTGTCTGTCTGCCTCAGACTGTTCCCCTACCACGCACTACTGTCTGTCTGCCTCAGACTGTTCCCTTACCATGCACTACTGTCTGTCTGTCTCAGACTGTTCCCTTACCACGCACTACTGTCTGTCTGTCTCAGACTGTTCCCTTACCACGCACTACTGTCTGCCTGCCTCAGACTGTTCCCTTACCACGCACTGCTGTCTGCCTGCCTCAGACTGTTCCCTTACCATGCACTACTGTCTGCCTGCCTCAGACTGTTCCCTTACCACGCACTACTGTCTGCCTCAGACTGTTCCCTTACCACGCACAACTGTCGGTCTGTCTCAGACTGTTCCCTTACCACGCACTACTGTCTGTCTGCCTCAGACCACTACTGTCTGCCTGCCTCAGACTGTTCCCTTACCACGCACTACTGTCTGTCTGCTTCAGACTGTTCCCTTACCACGCACTACTGTCTGTCTCAGACTGTTCCCTTACCACGCACTACTGTCTGTCTGCCTCAGACCACTACTGTCTGCCTGCCTCAGACTGTTCCCTTACCACGCACTACTGTCTGTCTGCCTCAGACTGTTCCCTTACCACGCACTACTGTCTGTCTCAGACTGTTCCCTTACCACGCACTACTGTCTGCTGTCTCAGGCTGTTCCCTTACCACGCACTACTGTCTGTCTGCCTCAGACTGTTCCCCTACCACCCACTACTGTGTGTCTCAGACTGTTTCCTTACCATGCACTACTGTCTGTCTGCCTCAGACTGTTCCCTTACCATGCACTACTGTCTGTCCTGTCTCAGACTGTTCCCCTACCACCCACTACTGTCTGTCTCAGACTGTTCCCTTACCACGCACTATTGTCTGTCTGCCTCAGACTGTTCCCTTACCACGCACTACTGTCTGTCTCAGACTGTTCCCTTACCACGCACTACTGTCTGTCTGCCTCAGACTGTTCCCTTACCACGCACTACTGTCTGCCTCAGACTGTTCCCTTACCACGCACTACTGTCTGTCTCAGACTGTTCCCTTACCACGCACTACTGTCTGTCTCAGACTGTTCCCTTACCACGCACTACTGTATGTCTGTCTCAGACTGTTCCCTTACCACGCACTACTGTATGTCTGCCTCAGACTGTTCCCCTACCACCCACTACTGTCTGCCTCAGACTGTTCCCTTACCACGCACTACTGTCTGTCGGCCTCAGACTGTTCCCCTACCACCCACTACTGTCTGTCAGTAGTAAGGACAGGGACTTCTCATGCCTAAAAGAAGGTGGCGGTTGAAGGTGGCGGTTGGGAAAAAAAAAAAAAAAAAAAAAAAAAAAAAAAAAAAATTTAAGCGACTTTTTTTTTTTTAAGGACGAATCACATGACCGAGGATGCTCGCTGATGACATCGCGAGATCGATGTGACTTCCTTATTGATAGACCCTACGGGCGATTGCATTGCGTTGATGCATCAGCTGTAAAAAAACGTAAGATTGGTTATAGCGACTCGTGTTGTTTTGTTTTTCTTTAGGCCGTCTCCCAAGGGTGACATCACATGCTGAAAAAGACAGTCAGCTCCCTTGAAAGGTCCGAACTGTACCCGATGAACCCTTACCAGCTGAGCATGACTGACTCTTTAGACCGGTTCAATACTAGTTAAAGAATGAACTTTGGGGAATAGTAGGTGGTTTTGTTGTTGTAAAGATATTATTTCTAGGTTAACGTTAAAGATGATTACTTGATCAAATGGATCCAAGGTGGAAACATCCTTTTACCTGCGTTATTGCTGGTCCTACAGGAAGTGGTAAGACAGTATGGGTCACGCCAATTTTTGAACTTTATAAAGGACATGATGACGCCATACCCCGAAGAGGTTGTTTGGTGTTATGGAGAATGGCAACCTACCTACTCTCAGTTACCTGCAGTGACCTTTAATGAAGGATTACCAAACGTAGACAAACTGGATGGTCGTAAACGACGTCTCGTGATTCTGGATGACCTAATGAGTGAGACTCGACGACCGAGTGACCAAGTTGTTTACTAAGGGTAGTCATCATCGAGACATGAGTGTCATGTATATTGTTCAAAATTTGTTTGGGAAGAACAAAGAGCAGCGTACCATCAGTTTAAATAGTCATTATCTGGTGGTGTTTAAAAATCCCCGTGATGCTTCCCAGATTACGCATCTAGGCAAGCAATGTACCCCGGCAAACTGAAATACGTTCAGGAGGCCTTTAAAGACGCCACCTCCCAACCTCACGGTTATTTGGTCTTTGACCTTTGCCAACACACGCCGGATCACCTGCGCCTTAGAACGAGCGTGTTTCCATTTGAACGTCAGGTGGTATATGTTCAAAAGTGATAACAGGGTACCATGTCCGCGAGACTGAAGAGAAACGCACCCATGCTCCGATTGTTGAGTGATGCCAAACCCGCTGTGGTGAAAGCCGTTATTAAAGGAGCCTCTCCTGACCTGATGGACACTTTAAGCGAAGTTCTCTGAATATTTTTAAAAGGAGCTGTTTCCTTGACCCCCACCCAGAAGAAAAAACTGTGTCGATACAAGACTGGTCTTCGTGCTCTGGCCAAGAAGGGATTTCCGTGAAGAGACGCAAACAGATTGTTCAGAAGGAGGTTTATTGGGGTCTTTGTTGGCGCCAATCGTGGTACTGTGGGTTCCTTGCTAAATAGTCTGTTTTGAAGGAAGATTTCAAAGCTGCTGAAAGTATGGAGCATGTAAAGAAAATGGTGTTAATGGATCCACGATTGCTCGAAAATTTGAAACCTGCCGGAGGACCTCCTGTAACTGATGCGACTGCGGAGAGCGTACGTCAAATTGATGCGGATATGCGTGGCATAATTGGATCGTACGGATATCGGAGCGGATGACAAAGCCAGAATGTACCAACAAGCTTTGATGAAGTACTTAAAGAGAGTAGAACAGTTCAAACAGCGACCTCTGGAACCGTTGAGCTGAAGAACACGTCAACTCCTGTAACCACGGAACAACCAGCAGATACTTCTCCTCAAAAGGAGTCGGTGCAAGAGGATGTGATGGAGAGTGTGCCCAAAACGTTTAAAAAGAAAGCGGGGCGACTATTGCATCATATTCAAAAAGACCCCAACCTTGGATGGAACGCACGGGGTGAGATAGAGTATCAGGGTCAGGTGATTCCCGAAACGAACGTGGTGGACTTAGTAAATGACATATTGAGAAAGAAGCGAAGCTTCGCTCCGAAAGGATGGGAAATGTTCGCCAGAGCTCTCCGAGAATCAAATGTCCCCCAAGATCTTGTTGGTCATCCTGAACGTTTGGGAATTTATGATCAACCGCCGCCCAGGTCCTGAAGGAAACCACCCTCGGATACAGCAAGAGCTTCCAGGAAGAGTAAAAAATCAACACGCGCCCACCTATCATCGCCAAAAGGTTGGGAACCATACTGAAAAGATGAAACGTAAAGGGGCGCCTCTATCTCAGATCCTGTCCGAGGCATTACTACAATCCGTCACGTCCTAGCTCGTATGAGGAGTGAATGCGTTAAAAAGGTCCGTGAAGAAAAAACGCTCGGTCTTGGAAAATTGGTTGTCCTATGAAGATGCATACACTCTTCACAAACCAGTACGTTACCGCTTTCCTCGACGTCGCATTATCGTGGGTGGTATTGATCACCAATGGCAGGCTGATCTCATTGATTTGCACACTATAAAGAAAGACAATGACGGTTTTGTGTATATTCTTACATGTATTGACGTCTTCAGTAAGTACGCGTGGGTCGTACCCCTGAAAAACAAGACCGCAAACACCTTGATTGCAGCCTTTAGACATATTTTTGATCAGGGAGAAAACCAATGAAACTCAAACGGATAAAGGATCCGAATTTCGTAATAAACTCTTTCAAGCCTTTTTAAAAGAGCGGAAAGTGTATCATTTTAGTACAGAAAATGAAGACATAAAAGCCTCCGTGGTTGAACGGTTCAATCGGACTCTCAAGGAAAAGTTGTGGCGTTACTTTACCAAGCACAACACCTTAAGGTTTGTGGATGTCTTACCCCATGTGGTGGAGAGTTACAATCACAGCCTTCATCGCAGCATTAAACTGGCACCAATCGCCGTAACCAGAGACAACCAAGAGGAAGTGTGGAACACTCTCTACAATCAACCATTGAAGGAGCTTAAACCCCCTAAATTGAAGCTGGGTGACCGTGTTCGTCTAGTAAAGCGAGGAGAATGTTTAAGAAGGGCTACATGCCATCTTGGACGGAAGAACTCTTCACAGTGAACCGAGTGAAACGCACAGTACCTGTGACCTACGTACTGAAGGATGACCACGGTGATGAACTGACAGGGACCTTTTACAGTCAGGAGCTACAAAAAGTGGGTGACAAAGATGTGTTTCGCATTGAAACCATCTTAACACATCGAAGAGCTCCCGGTGGGCGAACGGAGTATTTAGTAAAGTGGTACGGATATGACTCGTCATTTAACTCATGGATCCCGCAGACGGCGCTCACCACATACTCCCACTGAACCGCAAGGAGGAGGGGGAGGAGGAGGATGTGATTAAGAGACCGAAGGACACTCGGCAATCTTTGTTATGGCGCGTGTTTGGTCATCGAGTACCTCGCAGTGAAATAGTCTTTGGCTGTCAGATTCTGCTGGTGTATGTAGTTGTTGGAGTGTCTCTGTATAATTTGACACGCGGGTACGGCGCAGAAAATTTGTGGGTGGCGCTTTTAGGCAGCTGTCTCGGTTACGTTCTACCCAATCCAAGCATCGACATACGCCCTAGATGATGTTTTACCTTACCCTTCCCAGCAATAGCTCTTTGCAGTATTATCCAGACAACCATCCTAGTCATTTTTTGACCAAATTGCCACAACCCATTGACTTGAGTGCGGACTACGAGTAGGATTAAGTGAGATTTTGTTAGTAACACGTATTTCAATTTAGGAGACACGGAGGGATGGTTTGAGATTAGATTGGATGGCAACTCCGATCAAAAAACATTACTCGTTCCCGGAGGTCTGTACACGTCTATGGAAGAGCTGGTGGCAGAGATGAACAGTCAGATACGCCAAGCCAGTGGAAAAAAGAAACAGAATGAAATCAAGGTGCGTATTCTCGTGTCTCCAGGACCGTTCACATTAAAGTGTACAAACGAGGTGGGGGCCGTAACATTAGGAGAGAAACTACGGGAAATGTTTAGTTTGGAACGTGATACCATTTTAGGAAGAGGCTGGCTCCAAAGTACTCACACCCGTGCAACTTCATAAAGGACAGGAAGCCATCTATATTTACTGCGAATTCGTCCATTCTAGACCCGTGGGCGATGTGATGGTGCCCTTGTTGAGAATCGTCCCTATTGGAGACCGCAAAAGGACGTGGTTCACCACATCTTCGACAAACCCAACTACGTCCCCTTAAGTCGATTTCAGTTTAACGCAGTGGAGATCCTTTTAACTAACGACACGGGCAAAGCATTATCATTCGGACGAGGGAAGACCATCGTGACGCTTCACTTTCGTCGCCGACGACCTGATGACTATTGAGCAGCCATGATCGTCCCTTTTAAGCCCAACTATAAAGCCTATGAACAATATTACATTGATCAGGTGGGTCATGGCTTACCTGTCTTTGTGGGGGGTAAAAAATTACCGAGGAAGAGGTCTGGGTAATCTCTTGGGGAGCTTAGCCAGAGGTCTCGTGCCTATGCTCAAATCCGGAGCCAAAAGCGTTCTTAAAGAGGGGGCCAAAACGGGTTTACAGATTGCGCAGGACGTCATGTCCGGGCAAAAATTAACTTTCAGCCCTGAAACAGAGAAGTAAAGAAGCCGGTAAACGTATGCTGTCCCAGGCCTCTCAAAGACTACTAGGAGGTACTGCACCACTATCGCCCCCTGGACAACGCGCCCGTAAGCGTATAAAATCCAGCGACATCGAGGGGACCGGGTCAGAGTGGAAGGAAGAAAAAAGAAGAAAGACTTCACCAGCTGTAAAGGACATTTTTGGATAGTGTGTTTTCGTCATGTCTCTGATTCATGAAAAGTCCTGTGAAGGTGCTGATAGCGGAATGGATCTATTTGCCGTTCCTTTCACACAAACGTCTGTTGAGCAGGGGGCTTTTGTAGAATACCACCCCTTGTCTACTTTGTCTCCCAACGCACCCATCGATTTTCATATTAGCGGAGGCACAGCGGACTATCTGGATCTAAGCAACACCCTCCTTCATCTTAAAGCCAAAGTAACCAAGTTAGATGGAACTGCCCTGGACGCCAATACGAACGTTGCTCCTGTAAATAACTGGTTGCATAGTCTCTTCAGTCAGGTGGATGTGTCTTTGAACAACGTGCTGGTATCACCCAGTGAAAACACCTACGCCTACAGAGCCTATCTGAGACGACGCTCAACTACGGGCAGGATGCGAAGTCTGGACCTCTTACCGTGGCTGCTTTTACCGGACTCACCAGGGCATATGAACGACACTGACGGGGCTGACAACAACGGGTTTAGAATCCGACGCGGGTTGACCGCCAGGAGCGTAGAAGTTGACATGATAGGTCGACTGCACACTGACATTATGATCCAGGATCGTTATCTCATCAACGGCGTAGATGTCAAAATTAAACTAACTCCTTCCAAAAGCGCCTTTAACCTAATGGCAGCGGCCGGAGGGAATGGTCATCCTTTCAAGTCCGTCATCACCCACGCGTCATTGTTTGTGAGGAAAGTGAAACCCAGTCCGTCTGTGGCCCTGGCTCACGAGAAGGCCCTTGAACGAGGAACGTGCAAATATCCCATGAAGAAAGTGCAAATTAAGACTTTTGCTATTCCCCAGGGAAATTTAAGTACCATCCAAGACAACCTGTTCCTCAGTCAGACGCCAACCAAGATCGTCATCGCGCTGGTGGACACAGAAGCGTTCAACGGAATTCTAACCAAAAACCCCTTTAACTTTTCCCACTACAACCTGAATTTTCTGTGTCTGTATCTGAACGGAAAGCAGATCCCGTCCAAGGCCCTGACTCCTGACTTTGAGAACAGTCAATATGTTCGAGCCTTTTACAACACCATGCTAGCCACTGGAATGAACCCACCGAGACGCTGGTAATGGTATTTCTTACAGAGACTACGACAGGGGCTACACCATTTTCGCTTTTGATCTGAGCCCAAGCCTACTGGATGGAGACCAACAGTTTGAACTGATCCAGTCCGGAGCCCTGCGTCTGGAGATGAAGTTTAGTCAGGCTTTGGCGCACCCCGTTCATGTGTTGGTGTATGCGGAACTAGACTACATGGTGGAGATTGACCGTACCCGTCAAATCCTGAAAGACTAAAAAAAAAAAAAAAATGAACAGCAGTCAGATCGCCTCTGTATTGGAAAGAGACGTCTATGCTAGACGGACGTTCGGTGGTGTGTTTTCCCAGAAACAAACTACCTGATCCTAACCCGTCGCCCTATTGGCTTTGTGATTAACACGGATCACAGTGAGGGACCTGGTGAGCATTGGGTGGCCGTGTGGTTGGACAAAAAAGGACATGCTGAATATTTTGACAGTTTTCGGATTTCCACCGAACCTTTACCCAGATATGATTATTTTATTTTAAGACATAGTTTGCATTATCATTTTAACCCCCAATGGATTCAAGAATGGACTTCTGCCAACTGTGGTTATTACGTGCTTTATTTCCTGTTAAAAAAAAGCAGAGGAGTCAGTTTACGTCGTCTGCTATCTCGCTTTCATCCTCATCACCTGAGACAAAACGACCAAAGAGTGATTTCGCAAGTGCGTTGGATGACGCGACGATAGACTGAGCGGTATAAAAAAAAAACGAGACATCACGACTTTCCCTCCATCATAGTGTTCACCCTCCTTTGACCATGGAAGCGTGTTTGGACGAGTTGAATGACGTTATCGTCAAACTTAAAAAACTCATTCAGGAAGCCTTGGTGGAACTGTTTGCTATCGAAGTGCTCCCCATGTACCAGAAACTGGTCACGAAAAAAGATTTGGAAAGGGGGGACTGCACAGCTTGTTACATTCAGACAGTGGAGAAAGTTTGTGGATTAATCTGGATAGAAGACGCCTTCAAAAAGCCTGGAGTGTGGTACTAAACTGTCTCCGAACATTTCAAACTCCATCAATTGGCTGGCGTTAAAAGCGGAGGCCTGGGAAAACACGGAAACGCTGCAGTTTCAAATGAGCGTCATACGTTACGTAGTTGACCAGCTGCGAGCGCGAGATGATGATGATGATCTTGAAAACTGATTGGTTTGGAGCTGGTCAAAACCAAACGGATGAGACTGGTGACGCGTATAAAAAGACATACTTGTATGATAGTAGTATCATTTTGGATACAGTCAGTGGAAAAACATGAATAGGTCGAAGGACAGTATGATGTATCCTTTGGGGGCAAAACCTCTTCGCTACAGTGAAATCACGCGCTGGAGCCGTCAAGATACACATTTTTCAATACTACGCTCCTATCAACACTAAGGGTGGCCGATTGGTGAAATCACAGAGAGGCGTTTCAATGGACATCAAGCAGTTTCAAAGGCTGATACAGAGTCACAAACGTTTGGAGAGCGCAGTCCATGAACAGACTGTTCCTGATTACGTACCCAAGCCTCCCAGTGGTGTTGTACCCTGTGAGATGACAGTCGACTCTATGCGGACTCCGGGAGGGTACGTGACGCAGCTTCCTCGCCCCAGTGTTGAATGGTGGGATGTTACGACAGATGATGCAGCCACAGACGCCTTTCCTGAAAAGAAAAGAAAGCGGAAAGGCTCGCACTGTCAAGAATAATCCTACTCTGAACGCATCTCAGGATGGCGCCATTGACAATGTTGTGTGAATTATTGAAATAATATGTGTGGTGGAATGTAATTTAAAAAAAGTTTTTTATCAGTATTATGACATGTCACAACCATTTTTTTTTTGTCCTGAGGGATTTTCATAACCTCGTGTCAATCCGTTTTTTGTTTTTTTGTTTTTTCCCTGAGGCTTTACTGGGTTAATGGCCTTTATAAACTCGTGATACTCCCAGGTTTTTTGTTGTTGTTTTTTAAGTGTAACCACCCGGGGCATATCAATTTTTTTTTAATGTCTTCCATAACCTCGTGACACTCCCTTGTTTTTATGTTTGACATTGATGAATGTATCCAGCTATAATTTTTTTTTTTTTGTCCTAAGGGTTAATGTCCTCCATAAACCTCGTGACACTCCCTTTTTTTAAAGTGTAACCACCCGGGGCTATCAATTTTTTTAATGTCTTCAATAACCTCGTGATACTCCCTTGTTTTATGTTTGACATTGATGACGTGCGGAGCTATTAAGTTTTTTGTCCTGAGGGTTAATGGCCTCCATAACCTCGTGACACTCCCTTGTTTTATTTTTAAGTGTACCCACCCGGGCTATATTTTTTTTTTTTTTCTGGGTTAATGTCTTCCATAACCTCGTGACAATCCCAACATTTTTTTTTTTTTTTTTTTTGGTTACTTCCTCTATGTATAACTCGGTTAATGTAGGATCTGTCATAACATTTAAACCAATCCCAATAGAGCTTTTTGTAAAGTTAAGTTTATAACCGTTAAATCGGTGAATTTGACCCTCAGGGAATTAAGGAACGTGTGCAATATACGATCTGTCATAACATTTAAACCAATCATAACAGAGCTTTTTTTTAATGGGTTAATAACCTTTAAATCGGTTAAATTGACCCTCAGGGAATTAAGGAACGTGTGTAGATACCCTCTATAAAAACAGTAACAATATCCTGTTTGCCAGTGCTTTCCTAGCATCACTACCTGCCCAGAAAGGACCTCTCTCTACCCAGTGTACAACTCTAGCTATCGCAACAACAACAAAAAAAGGTAACTATCATGACCTCCTCAGTTACCCTAAGAAACGGTGAAAAATTGCTTCGACTCGGAGGTCGGGGGATCTTTGTCTCCTGCTCTAGATGGATGGGGACCCTCCGGGTTCACATCCGTCGTTATGCAAGTGTCCACAGTGAGGAGGAAGGGGAAAAGAAAAACACCGACGACCTCTTCCCTACTAAGACCGGGATCGCACTAACTCTTGACGAATTTCGTCAACTATTTCGCATGGAAAAGGACATAAAAGAAATGATAGAAGAAGAGGAAGAACCCCCCCAAAAAGAAAACAAAGAAAAAAACTAGTGGAGTTTGAACAATGGCGCTGACTCTGTGTAGGTGATGGTGAATCATTGAACAGGGTGTTTTTTTTTTTTGTGTGTGATGATATGAAGATGTAATCATTGAACAGTGTGCGCTGATCTTTTTTTGTTGTTGTTTGTTTTGTGTGTAGGTGATGGGCAATATTCAATCGATCAAAACCATCGACGGTCAGGCGGGTACCGGAAAAAAGAAACTGATTAAGTACGTTAAAGAACATTGTCAACAACCAGAACTGGGTTTCGTTCAATCGAATGTGTCCCGTGAATCGACTTATCATTTCATTCGAGGTGAAGATGAGGAAGTGAATGAATGGTCGGTGTGTCCGCTGGACACGTGTCAAAGCGGGATTACCCATTCCTACTGGCTGAAACTTTTATCCTTTGTAGCGCAATCTGAAAACAAAGACAAACGGCACTTGATAATAGACCGCTCCCCACTCAGCCACTTTGTCTACGAGTTTTGGTGGAAGCGCCTGTTTCCATTGATCAAAAAGAAACTATTAACCGACCCCAAATTGCGCTGTACGATGACGAGGTGGACGCGGGATGGGTGTGGATTAGGCGGTGTATGGTGCGTTCGGAGAGGTCCGTGAATGTCTGACTTACTTCAGTTTGTTAACAGGGGATCTTTTCACGGACCTTGATAAACTGCTCGCTGAATACAAAGTGGAGGCCACTATTTTCCTGTCTTATAACAACTTTACTCATCAACAACAGCACCTTTTCGCCGACCAAAGGAGGGAGACCAAAAACGGGTTCGACCTGTTTCCAGCGTCTCCTTTAGAAGGGGACCGCACAGAAGGGTGTGTTACACCCCAAAAAGACGCCCGCCCCAAAAAGACGCAGGTGTCTTTTTGGCCCCCTTCATCACACCCCAAAAAGACGCCCGGAGGACCGGCGTCTTTTTGGGACTGTGCTGTCGATATTTTCATTTCATGACCAACTTTTGACTTATATTTTTATACTCCCAGTTTTACAAGACTAGGAGTATATTACAGTGGGAAGGTGAACGAGGTCGCGTGTTCTGTGTGTGTGTGTGTGTGTGTGTGTGTGTGTGTGTGTGTGTCAGTGATCAAAAATGTGTGTCAAACTCCCCAGCCTAAACTACTGAACCGATCATTGTGGAAATGAACACAACGTTTCCCACGGTAACAACGATGATGCCCGACATTTTTTTTCAAGATGACGTCACAAACAAGATGGCGGACTATGTAAACGTTCTAAACATACGGCAGACGATAACTGGAGAAAGTACTGAACCGATCATTGTGACAGTTACAAAATTTGGATATGGTGACAGGGTTGCGTAATGCCCAGTTCCTGCTTGAATTTTTGTTTCACGATGACGTCACAAACAAGATGGCGGATCACGTAAAAGTAAACTGGGAGTATGTTTATATGGCTTGCCATCTTGTTTTTCCTGCCAATGTCATATTATCACGTTGTACAAGTAGTAAAATGAAAAAGAGAGAGAGAGGGCTGAATTTAATATAAAGAAAAAAACAACAGAAGTTTCTCTCCGTTTGTATTAACTTTGGAAAACAAAATCATAACAAAACACACAATTCTTCCAGTCAATATCATAACAAAACACAATTCTTCCAGTTTTATGAGCGATTTTAATCGTAATTGCTACAGTGAACTCTGAAGTCCTTTTCAAACATCCGAATAAAAAAAATGCAAAACACCAAAGTCAACTGTGGTTTAAGTTGAGAACTCCAAAACTGAAAACCAACATTTTGGTACATAATCCCTTTAAGGCTTGACATAAACCAACAAACAAATAGTTTACTCAAACTGAATCTGAAAACTGGGACATTCTGGGACCTTCCGCCAACATTTTTGGAATACACAACTGTCCTTTCGGCAGTCACATCTCACTAACGTAAAAACAGATATAATTGGAGAAATACACCGCATGAAACTAATACTTTATTTAATAACAAAAACTTAATGAAAGGCAAAGAATTTAGAAAACTATTTAAATGACATAAGCTACACTGAGCCATGCGCCAAACGTTTGTGGAAAACAAAATAAATTTGACTTTGATTTAAACAAGCAGTCATGGACTATCGCTAAATCAACTAAAGAAGTCAGATTAAAAGAACTTCATTGGAAAATCCTCTACAACATTTATCCCACTAATATTCTTCTGCGAAAATCGACAAGGCAGCAAATGAAACGCTGTTCATTATGTGAAACTGAAATAGACTACATTGAACACTTCTTTTTCCAATGCCAAAAATAAAACACCTATGGCTAAATGTAGAAATAAAATACATATAAGCCTTGGACTACGAATAAAAGTAATAGAACAAATCGTACTTTTAGGACTCCAAAATAAAGAACATAATATGAACGATGAACAATTGAAAATGGAAATCAACTTATCCTAATTGGCAAAATGTGCATTGGCAAATACAGATACGGGGAAACAATAAAATATCATAATAATGTTTGAAAGAGAGTGCTTTCTAAGAAAGTGCTAAAGTAGCATATCAGTCCCATTGGCTCCACCCTCCACCTAGCTCTCACATTTTCGCCGTTCTTTCGATGCGAGGGAGACAGGGGGGATAGAGAGTCAAATGGAAAAAAAATGAATTGAAGAACTTTCTCTTTTACCTCCGGCCCAGTCCTCCTACACACCCTTCTCACTCTTACTCTTCGTGACCAGGGCAGTGTGTCGCGGGGATCATGATCAGGAGGGAAAGGACATAATTTAAAAAAATCCAAAATTGTGACATTTTAGATTTATTACCTTCATGTATCTACCAACTGACTGGTCATGGTCAATCTTTCAACTGTAGGCCATCGCGGCCGTGTTGGCGAATATCTTAGCTCAGTTGGTAGAGCTCGAATCCTGGTCGGGTCATAGACATTTTTCAAGAATTAAGTAGTGTGATACGACTAAAATAGAGAGGAAGTTGGAAATCTTATTTATGTATCCTCAGACGGATTGTTCAGCAGGGACAGCAGTATTCCTCGCAGGAAGCGTATTTGTCTACAAGAAAAAGAATAATCTCTCACACATTTATTATGGAATGGAGATTTGCACGCATTTAGAATTGTAAGACTAAAAAGGCATGACAAATGAAACTAGCACTAGTATCATTAACCAGGGATTTTGGCATTTATCTCAAAATCAAACAATGTACAGCTTTGAACAAAAGTTTCCGGACTCTCATTTCTTTGGGCTGTCGATCCTTTTTGGGCAGCTTTGAAACAAACAGAAGTGAATTTACAAATCAGGCAAGTAATTCAAACCAGTCAGTCATATCAAGAAAAAGCTACGATTTAAAACCGTATCTTTTACAAGTACGTGCATCAACCATAAAATGCTTTTAAATAGATGTCAGTTGTTGCAATGCTGGCCTCATTTTATGATGCAATTGGACTCAAAGAAGAGCTGTGGTTGACGAGTATGTGCGACTTTAGTACCTTGGCCTTCTATACCACACCTTTACAATATCAAACCATCTATAGTCACCCTCTCGTAACCAGAGCCATGCATTGTACCACCGTGGGTTTGCAATCTGTTCTTTCAGTGCAATTGCAAGCCCACTGCCAGGACCTGCAGATTGCACAAGCCGTCTGACACTTACGGGGTTGGGGACGTTGAGCATCACACCATGATTGATGTACAGACGAGGAGGGGGGACTCCATCCACTATCGTTTTAAAAAAAACGTTCACTTGTCGCAGTGTGAACCTACTGCAAGGAGATTTTTGCAACAACTTCTCAATAATTTTTTCTAGCATCTCAGGAGGAAGATCACGAACACTGCTAGGTTGGTCAGGATCTGGAAGTGGCCGATCACAAACACTGCTAGGTTGGTCAGGATCTGGAAGTGGCCGATCACGAACACTGCTAGGTTGGTCAGGATCTGGAAGTGGCCGATCACAAACACTGCTAGGTTGGTCAAGAGCTGCATTGGATTCTCCTGGGCAGTTTGCCGATTTGGACGCAGTGTGTTGCAGTTCTTTGCTATCGTATGTGGCAAAACTTAGGAGGTGGTTTCTTTTGTCAGCATTCATCCCAACACTCACGTAGTGCTCTCCATTTCCCTCTGGGAAATGCCCCAGTGTCATTAGATGATTGTCTCTGCTGAACAACCCGTCTGGGGATATCAGGACGGTATGGTGAAGGGTTGCAGCCGATGCAACGAGAAACTGCACGTTGTAGTGTTTTGACAGTGCCAGCAACGTCACATGATCTCCATAAGTGTGTCTGTCCTTCATTGAATGCAAGTATTCTTGTCTTTCGTTGTCATCGGAAAACAAATGTTCATGAATCTCGGGATTGTCTTGCAGATATGTCACTGCATCTAAGCGCAGTGTATCGGCACTTCGATGAAGGCCAAAAAGTGAAAACTGATGCGAAACTGCCTCAAATTGACAGCTGCCAGGAATGTCTCGAGGGTCCAAAAGAATATTGATGCCATTTACTTCCGTAATAGTGTCAACGTTATTTTCGTGAGTCAGGGGAATAAAATACTTATCCCTATGTTTCATTTGTGATGTTTTCTCTTTCCTGCGTTGTGTTCTACTTGTCATGTCTTCAACAGACATCCATTCTGTCTTTTCTTTTCCCTCCTGTGTTCGGAAGCGCACTTTGTATCTGTGATGACTGATGTCGCTCTCCACAACAATGGCTTTCTTGATGACCTTCTGCGAGGTATTCGTTTTCCACCCTGAGGTGGGAATCTGATGAGGACTTTTTCTCCATTTTGGTAGACAGACGACTTGTGTTTGTGTCTTTCCAACCGTTTGTTGGCATGGTCTGATGCCTTCTTGACAGATCTGCACATGTCGATGTTTCCTCTGTTGTTGTAGACATCTGCTGGAGAGTTGTTTCCAAGAACGTCTTTTGGAACCCGATTAACAGCCTCTTGTACCAAGTGCATGTCCTTTGCCCAGTTAAATCCTTTCTGTTTTCTCATGAGATATCTTGTCTTTTTTTCAACGCAGATGTGAGACCGCTCACACTTCCCTTGCGATTGTGGGTGATACGGTCTGCTTCGGATGAGTCGAATGCCCCGTCGTTTCAGAAGCTGCTCCACCTCGCCTTTAAATTCCGTCCCATTGTCACACTGTACCGTTTGAGGACTACCATGTTCAGCAATGATCCGCCCCAAAGCATCAGCTACATGATGGCTCGTTTTTCTTTCTAATGGTCGTAAGAAAAGAAATCGAGAAAACGTGTCAATGACAGATAAGATATATCTGTAGGTTTTACCTTCATGGTCGACTTTGTCTCTGTTCATCAGCTTTAGATCGATCTGCCAACGTTCGTTGACATAATCAGACTTCACGGGTTTCATTGGCACCTTATTCTCAAACGAGGAAACGTTTGCTGGTACTCCGGCCAATTCTTCAAAGTATCTTTTACTTTTCTTCTTGTGACACCTGCACTGTTCTTGTTCATTTGAGTCCATGTTGCTTTCACACCAGAGCCAAGATTAGTTTTGAAAGTCCCTTTAGTAGCATTCTTGACATCATCAGTATTGCGAACTTTCCTCCCGTCGAAATGTAGAACACCATTGATCACAATGAAATACTGCCGCCGTTTCTGGAATTGTCTGACAGCACGTCTCTCTATGCGAGTCCGTTGAGATTTTGGAACATGGAAAGATCCTTGTGCAAGTCGAAGCAATACAGCAGCCGTTTCTTTCTTGACGGAATATAAGCGGGGCCTGTTTGTCACTGGCATTTTGCATCCGTAAAGAAATCAACACATTTTTTTGATCAGGCACAAAAAACCGCACTACAAACGATTAATTCATTGCAAAACGCCCCGAAACATCGTCTGTGTTCACTTACGGGGCGGCGACATGTTGCTACGCTCTTTCCAGGAACACGGCACCGCCGTGAAGTCACGTCAGCATTTGCCAAGCGGCCTGAAAATCGCGGCGCCGTGTACATGCGTGTAGCGTGTAGCGAGTCAGACTGTCTGCGGAGTCAGCCGGATGCACGTGTGTTGCCCAATATGCCACAGTGCAAAGCATTTGGATGTTTTAACCGCCAGGGCACTAGCAAAAACGTCGATGGCAGTCACAAAGGTTTCAAACCTGGCCGTAAGCATCTGAAGCCGAACGCTTTTCCCACGATCGTCGACACTTTTTAACGGCGTAAAATCACATTGTTAATTTTCATGCAGATTTTCACTTGTATTGGAGGGAGGCACCCAATGTCCCCCCAGGTCTATATTCCCCAGGTATAACATATGTCATGTCATGATGTGTCATGTCATAATATGATGACATGACATGACATATGGCATAACATGATACATGGCATGACATGATACATGACATGGCACATGGCGTGACACGACACGCCGCATGGCATGACATGACACGACACATGGCATGACATGTGTCAACCTCGGTGTAATGTCAGTGGAGGAAGGACTAGCGCACAGCCCAAACACACTCACAGCTTGCTTACAATCTCATTCATATATCATGCATTCGTCACATCAAACCACTAGTAAAGTCTATAACTTTACTACACATGATCATAGAACGAAACATCAATGCATATGGAATCAAACAAAATAAAACATTCTCTCTTTCCTGAACTTCACAAAAATCATTTATCTAAAACATCATTAACTAACCCGGGTATAAATAGATTTCTACTTTACCTGGCCAGGTGATCTTAACTATTCACGAATCACTGTCTTTTTCTTTTCTTTTTTTTCTTTTCACTGTCACTTTCACAAGCACGACACAACTGCTGGCACTGGTATTGGTCTGCTGGCACTGGCGTTGGTCTGTGGTTCTGCTTGACGAAGTGACGCTGCCAGGTATGAGGTCGAACCCCGTTAAGATGGAACAGTGACTATCAACATCGATCTGTTCTCCTTTCTTTCTTCCTGCATTAACGCATTGCACTCTCTCTCTCTCTCCTAGTCTGCTCTCAAATGGACATGGTTGCTTTTCTTTTCCTTTTTTTTCTTTTCTTTCTTTTCCTCTTCATTAGTTAGCAACTCTCTCTCTCCATATCTCTCTTTAGTCCTTCCTCTGCAGACTATTTCGTGCTAATCTCTCAACTTGGTTCTCTTCTCTCCTCCCCTCATCTCTCTCTCTGCCCCTCTCTCCTGCAGAGCTTACACTCAGGACCCTCTCTCCCTCTCTCTCTCTCTGTTCGTTCCCCGCCCCCCCCTTCTCTCACTCACGCATTACTTTATCACCTAACTCCGTGTCCAAGGGCCAGTACCATTGGTCAGTATTTTTACCACCTCGTACCCGAAGTTATCTCCCTCTAATTCCATTGGATATTCAAATCATGACAGTCACGCCTACACGCCTTACTCTCTGTGGTGGTCAATTGGTCATTTAATTGATTAGCTTGATTTCACCCCCACCACACACTACCTTCTCCCTCTCCCTTTCCGGCGACGTCCGAGTTAATTGTGGGCACTGGTCGTAAATTGGCTAGATGAGTCTGGGTAGGCGCTGAGACGTCTGACCAGACCTATCGAGACCTGTCGGTCCAGCCACTCAGACTGTCTGCTGTCTCCTCGCTGTGTTCAAATTGGCTGGATGAGTCTGATCCGGGCGTCGCGACTCGTTTGGCCAGACATCGAGGCGTCGGTCAGCTACTTAGCCCGTCTCTGTGGAGCCTCTCCCCTAGGCTGGATCCGAACCATGGGCCCGTCTGCCTGACGCCTAGAATATTTGAGTTCGGCTTAAGTCCGACTGGGCTGGTGGCGATTGACACGAATTTGGTTGTGCTTATTTTTGACCGTGACAATTTCCCCCTTGCAAAAGACTATGCACCGCATTGTCTCAAAACAACGGTACAAAAAAGACAACAACCGAATTTGCTGACACACAGCTACACGTGCAAAGCTTGAAAATTACTTTACAACCAACAGTTTATAAATTATAAAATATATCATTCGTGAATACCACTCCAATGAGTTATCATTGACGTGCGCTCTTGCGTTATTTCAACTCATTTTATAACGACCTCTGTGCGCACCTATGCAATTCCCTACCTGCGGATTTGCCACATCTTCTCTTCACAATTTCTATGAAAAGCACAATATAATATGATCACGATCCATGACACTTCACTGAGGAATCTCCATCCTCACTTATTGCAAATAATGCATCACTACACAAGCGACTGTATGCTCCAAGCATAACTACATTCACATGAACAAGTCTCACAAAGAAGATATGAACAAGTCTCACACAACAATATGAACCATAGCCAACTGGGAATGAACCCATATCCAATCAACATAACTGTAATCAACACATATTATCAACAAAGCACCCCGGATATGACTGACTTCCTCTGAGTTGCAGCTTGCTAGACTACGCGACTTAAATAGTCAGCTCCGACATTCTGTCGACCTGGAATGTACTGCACTCGATACCTGTAGGGCTGCAGTGCCATTGCCCAACGCAGAACTCTGCTGTTCTTCAGCTGTGCCTCTTGCAGGAATTTGAGTGGTTGATGATCTGTCTCTATCACGAACTCTTTCCCATACAAGTATTTGTGGAACTTCTGCACGGCCCACACGACAGCTAAACACTCCTTCTCTACTGTTGCGTACCCTTCTTCACACTTTGTCAACTTCCTGCTAGCATACTTCACAGGGAACTCGACCCCTTCATGCTCCTGCTACAATACTGCACCTATCCCACCGCCTGATGCATCTGTCCGCAACAAAAATGGTTTTGACATATCTGGTAGCTTCAAGATGGGACGGGAACCTAGTCTTTCCAACACCGTCTGCAGTGCTTGCTCTGCAGCGTCTGACCATTCGACCACTGCCGGTTTCCCTACCTTGACCAAATCACTGAGAGGACTCGTGATTGCAGCAAAATTTGGAACAAACTCCCTGTAGAAGCCAATAAACCTAGCAGACTCCTGACTTCTGTTTTGGTCTTTGGTCTCTCTGAATTCATCATCTTCTCCACCTTTCCCCTTTCTGGCTGCTTTGTGTCGCCTCCGACAACAAACCCTAGGAACTCCAGGCTTGGAAAACCAACCTGGCACTTTGTTGGTCTGGCTGTGAGATTGGCTTGTCTCAACCTCTCTAAAACTGCTCCAAGCTGCCTCATATGCTCCTCCCATGTCTCGGATGCTATCAGAATGTCATCCATGAAATTCACAACGCCTTCCAATCCGTCAATAACTTCCTCATCATCCGAGAGAAGACTGCAGGTGCGTTGACCATACCAAAAGGAAGTACTCGCCACTGGTATAGCCCCATGGGAGTGGAAAATGCTGTGACTTCCTTTGAGTCCTCACTCAAGGCTATTTGCCAATAACCCTTGCTCAGATCTATTCTGGCGAAATATTTGCTCTTGCTTGTGGCGACCTGAGCGAAGAGGTCCTCCACGTTCGGAATGACTTCTGCATCGACCTTGGTGACACTGTTCAGACGTCTATAGTCAACACAGAATCGATGCTCACCTGATTTTTTCCTCACTAAGACGACGGGTGCACTATACGATGATTTGGACGGTTCAATCACCCCAAGGTCCAACATCTTTTCTACCTCCTCCTCTATCACTTGCTTGGTGGCATATGGGATCGGGTAGGCTTTCACATGTACGGGTTTCTGTAATGTTAACTCCACCGTACATGTCTCTAGAGTTGTCCTGCCTGGTTTATCAGTCAGGGACGCCCTATACTGTTCTAGGAGCCCCCTAACTTCCTCCTGTCTCCTACTGTCTAGCCCTTCATACAGTGACACATCCCTGTATGACTCTTCTCCTGGAAACTCAGGCAACAAAATCTCCCTTCTTCTGCTGGGTCTCCTTCACCTCCATCAATGATTGCTGCTGCGCCTATGTGCTGAGTCTCACGCTGAATATATTTGCGGAGCAAGTTTGCATGGAAAATTTTTGATTTCCATTCACATCGATTCAGTAGTCCTGATCTACCTTTTCAATGATGGTGAATGGTCCTTTCCAATGCATCAGCAGCTTGTTGTGATCTGTGGGAAGCAGTAACAGGACTTGATCTCCCACCTTGAGGAATTGCTTCCTCACCTTCCTGTCATATTGCTTCTTGAACGACCCTAGCCTCCTGCAAACTCTCCCTTGCGACCTTAATGTCTCCTCTAGCCTATTGCGTAAGTCCACCACATACTGATATGTGGTTTTGACTTCTTCGGACTCCTGTTCTCCGGACCACAGCTCTTTGAGAATGCACACCGGTCCCCTGACTGTCCGCCCATACAGCAGCTCAAATGGTGAAAAGCCTGTGCTTTCTTGAGGGGCTTCCCTGTAGGCGAACAGTGCCGCTGGAATGTAGCGGTCCCAATCTGCTGGCCTTTCCTCACAGAGCTTCTTTAAGATGCCCTTCAGCACACCATTGAATCTCTCCACCAAGCCATTGCATTGTGGGTGGTATGGGGTAGTGAGAAGCTGTGTGATCCCTAGCAGCCTGTTGACCTCCTTCATCAGCCTGAGGTGAACTGTGACCCCCTGTCACTGAGAATTTGTGCTGGCACACCCACGCGAGAAAAGATGTCTACCAGCCCTTCAGCGACCTGTTGCGTATCTACACCTTTCAATGCAACTGCTTCTGGATATCTTTGGGCGCGTAGTCAACGAGCGTCAACACATACCTGTGCCCACCTTTGGAACAGGGCGCGATTGGGCCAATCAGATCAACAGCCACCCTCCTGAATGGTGTGTCAATTAAAGGAGGCTGTTTAAGAGGTGCCTTCCCCTTCACCCCTCTTGTGGCTGACCTTTGACACACGTCACATGACATGCAGAAACACTTGATGTCTGCCATTGCTCCTGGCCAATGAAAGTCATCAAAGATTCGGTCAGCCGTTTTGCTGGTGCCCAGATGACCCGCCCTGAGCGACTCGTGACCTACTGACATGACAGTGTCACGATAACCTGCTGGTACCTCTAACTGAGTGGTCACCTTACCTGTCTTCCCTTGGTGAACACTCGGTACAAACAGCCCGCTTTTCACAAGAAATTCTGTCTCACCTCCTCTAACCCCATGTTTCTCTCCACCTCTTGCCAACTCCCAAGACTTCACGAGCGAAGGGTCTTGTTCCTGCGCTGCCCTAAACTCATCAGGCGACACATCTATGCCTGACTTCCTTGCTGGAACGACTAACGGTTTATCAACCTTTTCCTCCTTCTTGCTCCTTGTTTGAACTGCTGCCCAGTAGCAGTCAACAACTCAGAATCCCCTGGATCCCTTGCCCCTGGAATATTTCCAATGATCAAATCATGAAGGGGTTTCTCCATCACCAGCGCAGACAACTCGCCTGAGAAGTAAGGGGTACGTACTTCTATCTTAGCAACTGGAAACTCCCTCACAGTGCCATCGATTAGAGTACAGGTCTGGATTTGCCCTGTCAAATCCCCTTCATCGACCAGCGTTATTCGTACTACACCACACGAACAACCAGTGTCTCGTAACACTTTCACCCTCTGCTGGCCAATCCACCCTTCTTCCACTGGTAACGAACCACTCAGCTAGTGCCCTCCATCCCTGACACTGACTGCTGTCCAGTGCTAGCCATAGGCTGCACTCCACCCTCTTCCATTGGATCCCTTTTGGTTCCACTGCAGGTCGTCTCCCTTGACGACCCTTATCCACCTCTTGCAAGGCTGCTGCCTTCTGGAACCTCATGCGACAATCCCTCGCCACATGTCCCTTCTTGTGACAAATGAAACACCTATTGTCCCTTTGTCCTCCTTTCTGCCCCACCACTGGGTTTGCAGACTGTGCAGAAAACTCCCTAGTCTCCTTGCACTCTTCTCACCTGTGCCTAGCACCTGTTTCTCCTGCACCTTAGTGCCCAAACGTGCCTCTCTATACACCTCTGCGAACTTCAACAACTCCCTGCTGTCTCTGGCTGTCTCTCTTTCAAATTTATGGTTAACTCTGGACTACAACCTGACAAAATCTGTTCTTTCATAACCAGGTCTTTCAATTCAGTGAACTCCTTTTTCGTACCGCTCAACTCTAGCCACTTATCAAAATAGTGATCTAAACGTGCACCAAACTGGGTGTACGTCTCACCTGCTTGCAATCTAGCTGAACGAAATTTCTTTCTGAATCCTTCCTCTGTGAGGTCAAATCCTTTCATCAACGATTCCTTCACAGCGCCAAAATCAGATTGTTGTTCTGCTGGTAACGCAGTGAAAATCTGCAATGCCTTACCCGTCAATAGCGCTGACAAAATGACTGCCCACTCTTCTGCAGGCCAACCCCGACTGGTCGCAAACGTTTCGAAACGACTGATGTATGCATCAATCGAATCTGTTCCTTCAGAGAACTTGGTAACTTTGGTCGGGGGGCATAACTGCGCACAGAGTCACTGGAAACTGAGCTACCATCATCAGTGGTCTCCCTTTGTATTCTCACTCTCTCTAACTCTAATTGAATCCTTAATCTTTCTGTTTCCTGCGCCTGCGCTAACCTTTCTGTTTCCTGCGTTTCGCTAGTCTGAATCCTTAATCTTTCTGTTTCCTGCGTTTCCCTTAATCTTTCTGTTTCCTGCTTTAATCTTTCTGTCTCCTGCATTTCGCTAGCTTTAATCCTTTCCTGCTCTGCTATTTCCACGGCGACACGACGTCTTTCTGCTCGCTCATCTCTTTCCTCTTCGTTGGTTTTCAAGAATGCTCGCAGTTTCTTTCCCGAAAACCCTAAATCACGAGGCACTCCAAGTTTTTTCAAAGGGTGTTCTTTTCTTCCGCCTTTTAAAACTTTTTTTTAACAAGATTTTTTTTTACGACAGCCAAATGGTGGTTAGAACGGTGCGTAATGACATCCCTTTGAAAAATTAGCTTGGGACAAGTAATTAGTTTTTTAAGAGCCCAGCGCCTGACCCAATTGAGAGCGAATTATAGGTAAACTGGCGAAAAACTTGGGGTGAAATGAAGCCCCAGTGTTAAATATTTGGAAGCAATCCAAGTGTATTTTAATATCTTGGGGAAAATCAGTAAGAACACTTGCCTTTGGATTACAATACTGAATCCCCCCAGCTTCCCCTTGAGAAATTGCACAATTTATAATAAAATGGGCCAGAATATCCCGGCAAGCCGCCAATAATTGTCAACTCGGGGTAATTTTAGGGGGGAAGACTAGCGCACCCCCAAAAAACACTCACAGTTGCTTACAATTCTTCAATATCAGCATTGACATCAACCACTAATAAAGTCATAACTTTAAACCCCATGTCATAAAACGAAACTCAATGATATGGAATCAAACAAAAAAAAAAATTTCTCTTTTGAATACAAAAATCATTTATCTAAAAATCATTAAACTAAGGGTTAAATAGATTTTATTTCCCGGGCCCCAGGTGATTTTAACTATTCACGAATCATGCCCTTTTTCTTTTTTTTTTTTTTCTTTTTCCTGTCATTCACAAGACGCCCAAACTGCTGGCACGGGTTTTGGTCTGCGGGCACTGGCGTTGGTTGTGGTTCTGTTGGGAAAGTGAGTGCCAGGTATAGGTCAAACCCCCGGTTTAAGAGGAAACAGTGACTAAAATCATTTTTTCCCCTTTCTTTCTTCCCCTGCTTTAAAAGCTTTGCACTCTCTTCTCTCCCCCTGTTGCTTAAAAATGGACATGGGCTTTTCTTTCCTTTTTTTTTTTCTTTCTTTCTTTTCCCTTGTTAGCAACTCTTTTCCCCATATCTCTTTTTAGCCCTTCCCTTGCAGACTATTCTGAAATCTCTAATTGGTTCTCTCCCCTCCCTCATCCCCTTCTTTCCCCTTCTCCGGGCAGGCTTCACTCAGACCCTCTCTCCTCTCTCCCTCTTTCGTTCCCCCCTCCCCACTCACGCATTATTTTTTCCCTAACTTCCGCCCAAGGGCCAGTCCCATTGGTCAGTATTTTTACCCCTCGACCCGAAGTTACCTCCCTCTAATTCTTTGGATATTCAAATCATGCCCAGTCACGCCTACACACCTTACTCTCTGTGGTGGTAAATTTGGTCATTTAATTGATTGCTTGATTTCCCCCCACCAACACTACCTTTCCCTTCCTTTCGACGACGTCCGAGTTAATTGTGGGACTGGTCGTAAATTGGCTAGATGAGTCTGGGTAGGCGCTGAGACGTCTGACCAGACCCATCGAGACCTGTCGGTCCAGCCACTCAGACTGTCTGCTGTCTCCTCGCTGTGTTCAAATTGGCTGGATGAGTCTGATCCGGGCGTCGCGACTCGTTTGGCCAGACATCGAGGCGTCGGTCAGCTACTTAGCCCTCTCTGTGGAGCCTCTCCCTATGCTTAATTGGCTGATCCGAACCATGGGCCCGTCTGCCTGACGCCTAAATATTTGAGTTCGGCTTAAGTCCGCTGGGCTGGTGGCGATTGACACGAATTTGGTTGTGCTTATTTTGACCGTGACAATTTGGCACGACACATGATGAGGTCTTTTTGGTGTGATGTAGCACCAAAAAGACGCCGGCGTCATTTTGGGGCGAGGCGTCTTTTTGGGTGTGATGTAGCCCCCAAAGACACTGGCGTCTTTTGGGGCGAGGCGTCTTTTTGGGGTGTGATGTCGGGGGCCAAAAAGACACCGGCGTCTTTTTGGGCGGCGTCTTTTTGGGTGTAACAGGGTGTCAAAAACTGTACGCCGCTGGGGAGGCGTTACTATGGAAAAGAGCTTCGATACTTACCAATCACGACGGTGGTCCCTGTCGCCGAGGTTGGATGTGGTACGTTTCCTGTCAACGACGACGGCCTGGTCGATCTTGGTTCGTCAGTTCCTCTCTTCTCCAGGGGGTCGGGGGATGAAGCGAGACGCCGCAACCGCCCTTGAGAGGAAGATGACTGAAAAAAAAAAAATTGTTGCTGAACTGACTGTTGAACATTGGGTTGGGAGGGGGATCGGTAGATTTTTTTTTTCTTGCGTGATTTCATCCTTTTATTTCATATGTTTGTTTCGATGCGCGCTTGTATATATTTTTTTTGTTGGTCTGATGGGATAAGTAAACTTGGTGAAAAAAGGATCACGTTTGATTGCTTGGTGTATGTTGGAGGACTGATCTAACTGTGTACGCTTCAGTCTTTGACCTGTCTTTCACTCCTTCCTTTTTCCAGTGTCAGTGGTTTGAAGTGATGTATCCGACTATCTTTCAGAGAGAGAAAGAGAAGTATGACTATTTTTTTTTTTGCACCTACTTTCTGTCTTTTCCTATCTCTCTCTTAGTCTGTCTTTCCAGATAGACTATTTTGTGTGAATATGACTGACAGTCAAATACCTCTTTTCTCTCTTTTGTGTTATATCACAGACTCCCTTCTCTCTCAAATACGAGCACGCCTCGCTTTCTTGAAATCCATTCAACACGCATTCATTTACTAGGTTTAAAAAAAAAAAAGAATCTCTAACACACACAGAATAATCACTCGACATACTCCAGTTGGACAGTGACATTTGCTTTTACTGCATTTCTTTTTTTAAATTTCAAAAATTTCGATTGGGTCCTCCAGGGTCCCTCGTCCCGTAAACAGTGTCTGAAACAAAAAACCGAGCAACCTTTTGTTTATTTATTTATTTTTTTAATTATTTTTATAATATTATTGATCTGTTTTTATTTATTTATTATTAAGACCCTTACTTACAACTTTGTTTCGGCGCAGCGGAGGTGGTGGCGCTGGTGGTGGTGGTGGTGGTGGAGGTGGTGGTGGTGGTGATGGTGGCGCTGGTGGTGGTGGTGGTGGTGGAGGTGGTGGTAGCTACCACCACTTTCACGGTAATGTCACCTGCAATCGTGCAGTAATCCTCAATACACACATCATGGAACGCTGTATGAAAGAACACACACACACACACACACACACACACACATTCACAAAACCAAATAGGACACAGCATACCTCAGTCATCACGCCACAATGATCAGCTAGTCTTATTCTTAACGTTGTTTATAAGGCTTTTTCCATTCAAATTCGATCAATGTATGGTTACTTTTTTTATCAAAAGTTTTTTTTTTTTTTCTTCTTTTTTTCAGAAATATGGATCACGCAACCGTCATTTCTTGCCCAGAATGCCACATGACGTTTAGTCGCAAGGACAGTCTGGTGTGGCACATAAAAACCAAACATAAAAAGGAAACTACTTTCCCCTGTCACGTTTGCGGTAAAGTATTTACCCGCAATTCAAGCCATACTCGTCATGTCCGGAGTCATCATGAGGGACTAATTAACCATTGTCTGTCCTGTGTGCAACACGGTTTTTACACGCAAGGAGTACTTGCGCAAACACCTCGAAACTCACGACAGTGGACAGTCAACACCGCCGTCAACGTCAACAAAGACTGGGTCTCAAGCTCCGAGTACAAGAAAGCGCAAACGCGCGAGTGAGGAAACGTGTGTCTTTTCACTCTCCCCAAAAAAGATTGAACACACGCTCGAATGAAAAACGACTGTTAGACCATTTATCTCCTGAAGTAAAAGAGATCTACAACAAGCATTGGAACGCTATCAAAACTCATAAGCGTCCCGGAAAAATTCAGTCTGTATATACTTTGTTTTGGGACCCTTCTTCGGATGGTCCAGCGTGGGATGACCAGCTCTTAGATCTTTTTCACGAACAAAACACGCGTTTCAAAATCAACTTTTCTCATTCTTTTGTTCTGAAACACAAAGAGAGGGGAGACTTTTCCTTTTTTCACGCTTCTCATAACAACCATAGCGCCCTGGAGAAACCCAGACTCATCAACTCGAAAGAGGATTTTTTGACGTTTCTTTCAGAGTTAAACGATCATGACATTTTGGAACACGTTCAAAAAGAACGCCCCAACTCTCGCTACTCTGTCCAATCGATCGCGTCTACGTCCTTTTACGTGTATCATCTACCCGATTTTCCTATCGGTTTGTGGTTGCGATAGTTTGCCCGCTTTCATCGCCAACAACCTTTTCTACACACTGTTCAAAGAGACCAAAACACCGGTTTCGTTTACAGAGACGGGCTTTGTTTGTTTCGTTGTCTCGCTCTTCACCGAGGTGCATCTTTACACTCTCTCCAAAAGTCAACAAAAGCTCTCTTTCACCAGTGGGCGGGTCGTTTACCCCCCGTACACTTTCCGGGCGTCACCTTGTCAGAGCTAGAGTCGGTTGAAACGCCTTGCGGGTCAATGTCGATGTGTTTCAATATGACGAAACGCGGTCACCGCCTTTTCTTGTCCCGGTTCGCCGCAGTGACTACAAACACTCGGACACAATCAGAGTGTTACAGTACAAACAACATTTTATGCATATCATTGATATTGACAAGTTGGGACACGCTCTGGCTTGCTCCAAATGCCAAAAACTCTGGCCCAGGAAAGGACACTGAAGAAACACGAAAGGACGTGTCAGGGCGGTCAGTCCAAACATACGTACAAAGGGGGAGTATACACACCTCCTGAATCGGTGTTACAAGAACTCCGCGGGTACGGTATTTCCGTCAACCCTGATTTTGTGTTTCCTTATAGGGCTACTTTTGACTTTGAGGCATTTTTTGAGACGAATGATCTACCGCAAACGAAACAAGCACACTCTAGCACAACATACACGGCCAGACACGTTCCGCTTTCCGTGTCTGTCGCTTCTAACGTACCTGGATTTGAAGACGCTGTCTGTTTCGTCAGTGACGGTGACCCGCAACAACTGGTCAGTCGTATGATAGACTATCTACAGGACGTTTCAGACGCCTCTTATTGTCTCCTTCACACACATTTCGAGGATGTGTTCGATACATTAGATGCTCTCATTAAACTACGCAGGACCATGACGACTCTACGAACACGCGTCACATTCCCGCAAAATCGCTAAAAGACAAATTAGATGACTATCTGCATGAACTCCCTGTGGTAGGGTTCAATTCATCCAACTACGACCTCAACATCATCAAACCTTACTTGATTCGGATGTTTGTAAACCTGTCTGAAGACGATCATCTCAGTCCCGATGGGTTTGATCAGGCGGACAGTGATATTGATGATGAACAGGATGAGTTTGGCTCCAAAAAACATGACCCCCCCAATTCTAGAGCGTTTAAGTACGTTATAAAAACGCAACAATCAATACATGTGCATCGCCACTCAGAGGCTCAAGTTTTTAGACATTGCCAATTTTTTGGCTCCTGGATTCAGCTATTCTAAATATCTCGATGCGTTTGGAGTTGAGGAACCTAAAGGGTATTTTTGTTACGAGTACATGACAAGTTTGGACAAACTGAACGATACGTGTCTCCCACCACATTCTGCTTTCTTCAGCCGACTCAAAACGAAAACATCACGGACGAACAATACGCTTTCTGTCAAAAGGTGTGGGAACAAAACAAGATGACCACTTTACAAGATTTCCTTGTGTGGTACAACAACAAAGATGTGGTACCCTTTCTGCAGGCTCTCCAATCTCAGATTGATCTGTATTCACGCTTAAGTATCGATCTTCTCAAGACGGCGTCTCTGTTCCAGGTATTACTTTGAAATATTTGTTTCAAACACTATCCCCTGACGTGTACTTTTCTCTCTTCAACGAACGGCAAAAGACATACACACGCTGCTGCGTAACAACATTGTCGGTGGACCTTCTATCATTTTCCACAGATACCATGAACAAGACAAGACCTTTATTCGTGGTAGGGCAGACAAACCCGTCCAGTTGGTGCAGGGATACGACGCCAACGCGCTGTACCTCTGGGCTATCATGCAACCCATGCCTACGGAACACCCCACGATCAGAAGATGCGAGACAGGCTTTCGGGCGGAAAAAAACGGACGTCTATGGTCAGCAGGCGCGCGAATGGTTAGAGTGGCTCATGCACACAAACAACATCATATCCAACACAAGTTCAACAACAAAGAACACAGTTTAGGACACAGACGTATCCGAGTCGATGGTTGGGATGCGCAAAACCACACTGTCTACCAGTTTCACGGCTGTCTGTTTCACGGTCATGACTGTGAGCTCACTCGAGGCAAACAGACCCACCCCTTCAACAAGAAACCTCTGACTGAACTCAGACAAAACACACAAAACATTACCAATTATCTCCGTGAAGATGTGCGAGTGACTGTGGTAGAAATGTGGGAGTGTGAATGGCAAAAACAAAAACAACAAAACCCACTGATTACACGCTTTGTAGAAACTCGTTTTCCTACAACTACACCGTTTCAAGGCGTATCACCCATTACGCAAAAAGAAATCTTGGAGGCTGTTAAAGACGATCGACTGTTTGGTCTGTTGAATGTGATATTTCTGTACCAGATCATCTCAAGGACCACTTTTCTGAACTGCAACCATCTTCAAAAACGCCTTTGTTGGTAGAGAACACATAGGACAGTACATGCGCGACTATGCGGAACAACACAACCTACTCAGTCAACCACGTCGTACTTTGGTCGGGAGCTACTTTGGAAAAAAACTGTTGTTGTGTACCCCTTTTACTCAAGTGGTACTTGGAACATGGTCTTGTTGTGACCAACATCACATTAGTCATTGAGTACACACCCAACCCGTGTTTCAAGGAATTTGGTGAACGGGTGTCTGAGGCGCGCAGACAGGGTGATAAGGATTCGTCGCAGACTATTTGGCTGAAACCTTCAAATTGTTAGGCAACAGTGCTTATGGGAAAACTCTGACTAACATCGCCAAACACCGAGACATTCATTATGTCACTGCGGATGAAGCCCCCAAACTCGTCAATGAAGGTCGGTTTCAAAAACTGACCGAGTTAGGTGACGGTGTTGTTGAAGTAGAAATGAGTAAAAAAAAGATCAACTGGGCACTCCCGATCCAGATTGGTTATTTCGTCTACCGATACGCCAAGTTACGCATGTTGCAGTTTTATTACGAGTGTTTGGACAAAATTTGTCGACAGATCAGATTTTCAACTTTTGGAGATGGATACGGATTCGCTGTACATGGCACTCAGTCGTCGCAGGTTGGATCAAGTCGTACGACCCTCCGTGCGACAGCAGTTTTTCATTGAGTACGATCGGTGGTTTCCGAGTCAAGCTTGTCAACGACACGCTTCACTCTTTCAAACTGGATACGACACCGAACGCGCGTGGGATGTCAAAGAGTGCGCCGATTGCCTGGCCCGTGCCAAATATGACAAACGGACACCGGCTTGTTCAAAGTCGAATACACGGGAGATTTCTTCGTGGGGCTCTGCTCTAAAACCTATTTCTGTTCTGGAAAGACCAAACCAAACTCAGCTGTAAAGGGTTGAGTAAAAAACACAACGCCTTCACCAAAGAAACCTACCAAAAGGTTCTTCAAACGCGAGAGAGTGGGAGTGGAAAAAACATAGGGTTCAGAACGGACGGAAAATGTATATTTACGTACGCTCAAACCCGCAATTCTCTTTCCTTTTTTTATATTAAACGAGTTCTCTCTTCTGACGGTGTCACAACTTTTCCTACGGCTGTATAAATTTTTGTTTCATTGACCCTCTCTGGCAGCTTGCTTTATTTGTATGATAGCGTTCCAACGTGATTGTGGTCTTGATGAGTGTTCTAATAGTCGTTTTCTTTTTTTCTGGTATCAGAGTGTGTTGTTTAATCCATTATTTTTTGGAAACAATCCCCCACCTCCTCGTGGTGTTTCCTGGGTGGTCCTTCGTTCTGTAAGACTGACTAAAGTTACCATTACTTTTTGGCTTTAACTTTAGTCCGTTTTATAGCTCGAACGATCAGCGGACGGGGGAAAACATGTCATTTCCAGTAATATCATGATGCTCTGATGCAACATGATTTTTTTCGTTTTTTGACGCAAACATATAACCTTCCAGTTTCGATTATATAATTTTAATGATTTAAAAAAAAATTTGATTTTTTTTTTTTTTTTTTTTTTTTTTTTTTGAGAGACAGGCGTGTACATTACCGTGTATGGTTTGTCAGCGCCGTTACGGTCTTTACTAGCGATCGCACATCGATCTCGCGATGCATTCAGCGAACTTCCTTGTGTCATATCCTTCGCCCCTAAGGCGTTAAATAGCAATGTCGAGATTCAGTAATGATCAGCTGGGAAGCGGGTTCACTTCGGCCCTTTCAAGGGAGTTGATTGCCTTTTGTTTCCAGTGTGTTGTCACCCCTGGTAGACGGTGTAAATAAAACAACCAAACAAAGACACCTATTTACTAGGATTTCATTAGCGAGCCTCCTCGGTCACGTGATTCGTCCTTAAAAAAAAAAAGTCGCTTAAATTTTTTTTTTTTTTTTTTTTTTTTTTTTTTTTTTTTTTTTTTTTTTTCCCCAACCGCCACTTCAACCGCCACCTTCTTTTAGGCATGAGAAGTCCCTGTCCTTACTACTTCTGTCTCAGACTGTTCCCTTACCACGCACTACTGTCTGTCTGTCTCAGACTGTTCCCTTACCACGCACTACTGTCTGTCTGCCTCAGACTGTTCCCTTACCACGCACTGTTGTCTGCTCAGACTGTTCCCTTACCACGCACTACTGTCTGTCTCAGACTGTTCCCTTACCACGCACTACTGTCTGTCTCAGACTGTTCCCATACCACGCACTACTGTCTGTCTCAGACTGTTTCCTTACCACGCATTACTGTCTGCCTCAGACTGTTCCCTTACCACGCACTACTGTCTGTCTGCCTCAGACTGTTCCCTTACCACGCACTACTGTCTGTCTGCCTCAGACTGTTCCCTTACCACGCACTACTGTCTGCCTGCCTCAGACTGTTCCCTTACCACGCACTGCTGTCTGTCTGTCTCAGACTGTTCCCTTACCACGCACTACTGTCTGTCTGCCTCAGACTGTTCCCTTACCACGCACTACTGTCTGTCTGCCTCAGACTGTTCCCTTACCACGCACTACTGTCTGCCTCAGACTGTTCCCTTACCACGCACTACTGTCTGTCTGCCTCAGACTGTTCCCTTACCACGCACTACTGTCTGCCTGCCTCAGACTGTTCCCTTACCACGCACTACTGTCTGTCTGCCTCAGACTGTTCCCTTACCACGCACTACTATCTGTCTGCCTCAGACTGCTCCCTTACACTCACTACTGTCTGTCTGCCTCAGACTGTTCCCTTACCACGCACTACTGTCTGTCTGTCTCAGACTGTTCCCTTACCACGCACTACTGTCTGTCTGCCTCAGACTGTTCCCTTACCACGCACTACTGTCTGTCTGTCTCAGACTGTTTCCTTACCACGCACTACTGTCTGTCTGTCTGAGACTGTTTCCTTACCACCACTGCTGTCTGTCTACTCAGACTGTTCCCCTACCACACACTACTGTCTGTCTGTCTCAGACTGTTCCTTACCACGCACTACTGTCTGTCTGTCTCAGACTGTTTCCTTACCACACACTACTGTCTGTCTGTCTGAGACTGTTTCCTTACCACGCACTGCTGTCTGTCTACCTCAGACTGTTCCCCTACCACACACTACTGTCTGTCTGTCTCAGACTGTTCCCTTACCACGCACTACTGTCTGTCTGTCTCAGACTGTTTCCTTACCACACACTACTGTCTGTCTGTCTGAGACTGTTTCCTTACCACGCACTGCTGTCTGTCTACCTCAGACTGTTCCCTTACTACACACTACTGTCTGTCTGTCTCAGACTGTTCCCTTACCACGCACTACTGTCTGCCTCGGACTGTTACGTTACAATGCACTACTGTTTACCTGCCTCAAGCGTCTCAATGTTTAGTGTCCAGAGGCGTTGGTTTCATCTCAGCGATCATCTCACTTCCCATTAAGGCGATGTCGGTCCTTTGGGGCGGTGTCGTGGTCCTCACTGGGACGAACAGGATGGATACCATTTTGTTTGCCAGTTTGATTTCAGTTACCTAATTCACCTGTCTGTCATGGACTCTGTCGTTCACTTTCTTCTCACATTGCTGTTTGAAAGGAAATTTTAATCAATGCTACAAATCACTTTCATTTAAAAGCTATAAACCATGGAGGAATATCAACACGTGCAACGGTTATTACACGCTTCTTACTTAGTTTCAAAGCGAGATAACTGCAGGCAGACTGTCACACTGTCACTCTTGCATACCCGCATTCATGACAGCATTTATCTCCATACGCACACGCAATCTTTCCAATCACCCAAAGGAGCACTTACGAATGTTTTTCTTCTCCCCCTCTCCTTCAGGGAAAACACTTTACTAAGTCACAACAACAACTTGTAAACAGATTTTTACACCTGTATCTCTCTCCGCACTGAGAGACAAATAAATCTGCACACATGTATCTCTCCTCACACCAAGAGACAAATCAATCTTCACATGTATCTCTCCTCACACCGAGAGATAAAATAATCTTCTCACACTGTATCTCTCCTCACACCGAGAGATAAAATTAATCTAGTTCCGCTTCTATAAGCTATGGCCTTCACATTTCGTTATCCCAAAATTCCGGACCAGGAGAATACATAACTCCCGTAATCACTGAGGACCTGCCTGCCTCAAGTAAAAGCTTCCTGCTTTCTCCTTTCCCTGTCTCCCTATCTGAGACATATACTGCCCCCTCGAATTCTCTTGTCCTGGAGATACGAGTCTCGACTTCTCTTCCGCGACTTCTTCTGTCTCTTGCGAATATGACGAGCTTCAACCTCTCCCTGGAGTTGGTACTGGCTGGGGCTGAACTACCGGTGTGTTCCCCACACCATGGCCATCTTCAACCACCTCACGGGTGAAAGATGAAGGGTGAAGGGCGAAGGGTAAGGGTGAAGGGCTGAAACACGAATAAGGTTCGTGTAAGTAACCTGCTTCTCATTCAACATATGATTCTTTCTCTCTTCTTTAAGTTTTCCCCCTGTGCTTTCCCCAACTATCTATCGCCACGGGGAATAAGGGCGCAAAAGAGGACCCCCGTCCTGACGGTTCGGTCTCTGGGCCCTTGCTGGGGGTTTAAAGCTCTTTTCCCCCTTTCCTGTGGTGATACTCGGTTCAAACACTACCACCCTTCCTTTCCCGCCCTTTTTAAACTATCACTCGTGGCCTTTCACAATGCCAAATTTGTTCCTTGAATGGTCATACTCACAATTATTTTGGGGCGCCCGCTACACTTCAAGCCACATGAATATTCTTCCTTTTGTGGCACGGGAAATGATTCTATCCTAAAATACATTTGGTGGAGCGTCACTGCTTGATGTGGGGCTAGTAATGACACCCCATCCCGGGGTGAAAAAAAAATTTCTCCAGAAAAATTTTTAAAGGATTTCAATTACTTAAACCTTTTTCAGCCTAATTCAAATGTGTTCCTTCGCACTATTCACCAAATTAATTTAAATTTAAGTTTGAATATCCCTGATCCCCATTAAATGCATATTTAAAAAATTTCAATTTTTTTAAAAAAACATTCATAATTGATCACCATATTCCACAAGTTTAAAATTTCACAATTACATGGATAAAACAATTAGGGATATCAACAATTCAAAGCACAAATTGTGTTCATACATTAAGATGTGAGCACATTTTCCCCTTATCTTTGTCTCACATCATATGTTTCAAAACCCTCATGAAAATGAGAATTTTCCAAGTGTAAATGTTTCTCAATGGACATGAAACCAAAATAAACATAGTTTAAACATAGTTTCTTTTTCCCACATTTTAGTGTTATAGTCCTTGAAAAGTCACCTGCTTTCCATTGTTGACAGTGACAAATGAAAACAATTGGTTTGTCTCATTGCACAATCAAAACATGTATATATACATTTCTAAGATTTATTTGCTCATCACACATACATATAGGTTTCATTTTCCCACAACAAATTAGACATAAATAGTACTGATTTTTTCCATTGTTTACCAAAGAATAAATATGTATTACATCAACAAAAAGTGTTGTTTGCTTGCAAAACATAAGTCACTTCAATAAGAAAATTATGCATAAATACCACTTGATTTAAATCGTCAGTAGCATACAAGCACCGCCCAAAGTGATCATACCGTAATAAATTAAGAAAGACAAAAAACAGGAATATTCTTTCCTTGAAGACAGTTACAATTTGTCCATGAATATTCACGAAACGTGACAACAAATCTCCCATGACATTTGTTTTTCCAGGCACTGGTTCAACAGTAAACGGAATTCCCCTTTAGTCAAGTATACTTTCACAAAATAATTTCCTTCTGAGAGCTGACACAAAGTTCTTCAATGTCTGGGATAGGCCCCGGCATCGAACACAGTGATCTTATTTACTTTTCTTTAATCGATGCAGACCGCACCGATCCTCAGGTTGTCCACCAATACAACTGTGGGGCTTTTACGGAGACGAAGAAGGTTTATCACCTTTAAATCCAGCATTACATTGATTCTCTCTCAAACCACCTCTTTTTTTGCAAATTTTGGGGGGTAATGGTCTGGTTCGCACTGGTATTTCAGGAATTAACTGAATACTATGGGTTCAATACCAGTTACTGTACCTGGGTATCCGCACCATCCACCCTGAAAGCTTTCAAAATGTTTTTGAAGCTGTTCTGTTTGACTTGTAGACAATCTTTCGAACAAAACCACATCCTCATAGGTTTCACCTTTGAAAAGACAGAATAGGAGGGGTACAACATCATCTGCCACTGGTAGATGTTAACATTCCACTTGCTGGTTTTCATAACCTTTGATCTGTCCCTGTACGGTTACATTGGTACAAATTCATCACTGATTATGGTCTGTCATGTTGACATCAGTTTCTGACACCGGGATATATCCACTCAACCGACTGGTTGATTGCAACATTTGTACGTTCAAACATACTTCTTCAACATGTTCAAAATGAAATACCTTCTCAGTGTTTGCCATTTTGAGATTATAATTTACTGCAGAAATTTTTCGACCACCTGAAAAGGACCCTTCCACATAACACGAAGCTTGTTATGTTCATCAGTTAGTAGCACAAGAACTTTACCCCTACACTGAAGGAACGTGCCTTTGCTTTTCTGTCTGGCAAAGCCCTTTGTAAAACATCTGTTTTTTCTATCAGCTGACTGTTGAGCAAGCTCACATGCATCCTTCAAACGTTTAGCAGTTCATAAACGATTGGTAAACAGTTTTACTGTCAGGTATGTCCGTCTTTTCCGTCCATTGGTCATAAATTAGATCCAAAGGACCCCTTGGTGAGTGTCCGAAAAGAAGCTCAAATGGTGAGAACCCGCGTTTCGTTCGGCTTTTCCCTGTTTTGCAAAAAGCAAAGCGGTACGAAACGATCCCATTCAGGGGGCTCTTGCCTTGCAACCTTTCTAAACCCATGGACTTCAACGTTTCCATTGAAACGTTCAACCATGCCATTCGATTGGGGATGATATGGCGTGGTTGAGATGAAGAGATTGACAACAGTCTGTAAATTTCTCTCATGATCGGAAATAAATTTGCGTTCCACAATCCGAGAGAATTTCGTCTGGAAGACCCACCTCTGGAAAAAATCGCAAGTAAGCTTCAGCGACAGATACTGTATCAATTTTCTTCAGGGGAATCGCTTCTGGATACCTTTTTGCTGTATCCACCAAAGTCAAGATTAGCGATATCCCGAAGAAGACAGTGGTAGCGGTCCAACAAGATCAATAGCTACCTTCCGAAATGGAACGGAAATGAGAGGCATTTTGTGAAAAGGGTGCACATGGGACGCGACCTTTCTGAGATGTTTTTTGGGCAGATGTCACATGAGCGCAGTATTTCGTAACTTCCTTTGTGACACCTGGCCAATAAAAAAAATCAAAAAACTCTCTTTAATGTTCTTTTGATTCCGCAGTGACCAGCGAACAATGCATCTTTGAGCCGTGTGCAGCACTGTTTCTCTAAGTGGTTTTGGAACCACAACTTGTCTTTTGTCCTGTCAGGTACACACCTGTAGAGAATGTCAGAGTCCAGTATGTACGTTGGTTTATCCGTTTGGTACGTCATGACAGTCTGTTTGGGCAGCCAAAGTATTGTCGTCACGTCTCGTCTTTTCCCTGCATTTCTTTTAAATCATCGGGGTAATCTGGAGTTCACCCAGTTTTTGAGACTTTTAGCGGCTTTGTAGCCTTCCCTGCTCTATGACGTTTGATCTAGTACCCCAAAAAGACAAGGAACAAACGATCCCCGCCCCACCATGTACTGTAGCGACACCGGAAAATTTTGCCCAAGATCAAGTCGCAGACTGGGTTATCAATAACACAGGCGGTAAAAAAACCCGGGAGTAGTACGGTGTATCGACTGACATTTTCCCCAAAGCGGAAACGTTCAATCTTGCCTCCAAAACGACCTACACTTTTGGACAGTGTTGAGATACTGGTCTTGAAGCACGAAAGTTTTCGTACACCAGCAGTAGGCACCCAGTGTCTCGCAAAACGAAGCCTGCAAACCATTGATGGCCCGTTTTCTAACACCAGTCCATCAAAAATTGATCTGGTGCCAAAACAAGGCCTTCTTCACAATCAGGGGAGCCCTAAATGCGGGTTTTGAATCATTTGGTTTGAAAGGGCAATTTTTTCCTCAAATGGAATTTGCCATCACAAAAGAAACATCGAAATTGTCTGATCGGCAGCCAAATGATTTTGTGAACTTCTGTTCTGTCCACGAACTGGCCCAAAAGGTCTACGTGGTGGTCGCTGTCCACGACCTCGGAACGTTTGCTGAGGAGAAAACGGGTCTTTCCGGCGGTGGTACTGGTATTTGACGAAAGTCACCAAAACCGCGGAAAGATCCCTGCCCCTTTCCCTTTAGGATGGGTATATCCTTGAGGACTCAAAAATGACCCACGATTTCCTTTCCTGTAACTTCCTGTCCTGATGGGAAAAGTACATGACGCATTGAGACTCAAAGATGGAAAATTCTCCTTTCCTAGCCACGCCCTTTTCTGGTGAGCGATACAAAACTGATCACCATCTGACACATTTTTCCCCCACGTTTTCAAAATTGCTTTCTTTTAAAGGGAAAGTGGCCAGATCTTTGCTCACGCTCTGGAAAATGTTCTCTAAAAGGAGATCTCGCAGTGATTGAAAAGTTTTGTTCGTTTTAGACAAATCGATCCATCGATCCAAACATGACTCATACGGATCAGAAACGAAGGAAACGATTCTCCTTTTTCAGGGCGCACAAACGGAAACGTTCGTGAAAACGATCAGCAGAACATTGAAATTTCTTTGAGGATTCTTTTTTTCAAATGATCCCAAGTTAAATTTTGTTTCGCTGCGAGTGAGTGGTACAGTGTCAAAGCGCTTACCCTTAAACAACGACGCAATATACAATGTCCACTTTTCCTTTGGGCCAAACCCCAAGACGTTGCGTGACTTTCAAATCGAAAAGAAAAACTACAATGTCATCCGTTTTTTTTCCTCAAAAGGTGGCAAAATTTGAATATATCCGCTTTTGGTTGAGGCACTGGCGCGGAACCGCTGGTGGAGGTTCTCTCGATGCCTGTATTCTTCTAATTTCAGCATCAGTCTCTAAATCTAACTGCCTCAAATTAAATTGACGTTCTTCAGCTTCAGCTTCCTCTGTAATCTTTTTTCTTCAATTTCAGCTTCCCTCTGTAATCTTTTTTCTTCAATTTCAGCTTCCCTCTGTAGTTTATTTTCTTCAGCTTCCCTCTGTAGTTATTCTCTTCAGCTTCCCTCTGTAGTCATTTTCTTCTCTCTCTCTTAGCCTGTCTGCCCTATCTGTGCATTGTTGCACATAGTTTTGTAAGTTTTTTTTTTCCATCAAAACCCAAGCGTTCCGCTTGTTTAACATATTTATCAAAATCATCTATAAGAATCGTCAACAGATATAAACACAAAACAATCTCTAATATGAAATTTAAAAAAAGGCGATATATGATGATATTATTGTTTCACAAAACCGAATTATAGTATATACAGAATTCAATTTCCGGTGTAAACAAAAAACCGCTTACTAAAACAGGGTAGATATGAAATCCAAGGGAAAGTATTTTTCAAAATAATTTGCAAACTGTTATCAATTTGGAATTTACAAAACAAAATGAAGTTTAATACAAAACTGTTTTTTCCCTAAGAAAAAAAATAAAACAATAAAGTTTTCTGAAAATAAATTCTTTATAAAGTTTTTTGTTCTCAAATGTTCTTGTTGTCAGTCTTTCTTTCTTACTTAATTTTAAACGAATTAAAAAAACAAATGTACCGCCTTTTACAAAAATGAATATAAATTTACAAAAAAAATGGGAAACACAAACAATTTAAAAAGAGGGGGAAAAAACACAAACTAGCGGAAATCCTACCTAAAAATGAAAATGTTGAAAAGAAAACTAGATAGGAGCTTATTGAGAGAATGTTTAAAAGATTTTGAAAAAGGGGGTGAAAAGGAAATGAAAGGATACACAGACCGGAATAGTGAGCAAATCAAAAAAAGCAAAAGAAGCCCACAGACAGCACCCTAGTGGCCACTGTCTCCCGTGAAAAAGGAGACGGGAAAAACAAATCACTGCACAATATACACACACTACAGTAAATAATAATACAAAATACTAAACAATCAATCAATAAAGCACATTCACCCCAAACTCAAAGAAAATCTCGCACCACACCAGAAAAAAATAATCAAAAGAAAAGATGTTTTTTGGGCAGAGCGGTAATCAACTCCACCACCTACACTACAGCGTGACGGAGGAGAAGTTGATTCCACACTCTGAGGGGAAGGGAAAAATCAAACTTTAAACAATAGGAAAGCGAAAGAAAATAGATATTTATCAGAAGGGAAAGACTATTGACTCCCCAACGCCATGTCCCCCTGCTAAACGCAGGAAGAGGGTTTGGGGGTATCAGTCCTGGGAAAGGGGACAAAATTTCTAATCCCCCTAGGGGAAGGACACGATTCCTCAACGCCCTGCCCCCTTGCTGCCAGGTTCGAGCAAGAGAGGTTGAGGCTTCGGTCCTGAGGTGGGAAGGGTCAAAAAGAAATCCTACCAAAAAAAAAACCCTAACGGAGTAGAGCACCAAAAGAAATGTCAACCACCCTAACCATATAGAAATAGAAAAAAACAACAACAAATGCAAATATTATACCAATAAATAATTAAACTTTCTTCTTTTTTCCTTTCCCCAACCCTTGAGGGCACAAATAGAAATCCTTTTTTTTTTCTTCCTCAAACCCTTGAGGGAAAAAATAGGGAAACCTTTTTTTTTTCCTCAAACCCTTGAGGGTAAAAAATATAAATCTTTTTTTTAAACCCCAAGGGCACAAATAGAAATCTTTCTTTTCTTTTTTTTTTTTTTTTTTTTTTCCTCCCGGAGAAACAAACGGCAGCTACGCCGTGAAACTGGAGTCGGGGTCACCACTGTCACACTGTCACTCTGGCATACCGCATTCATGACAGCATTTACTCCAACGCACACGCATCTTTCCAATCACCCAAAAGGGCACTACCGTTGTTTTTTCTCCCCCCTCTCCTTCAGGGAAACACTTTTCTAAGTCACAACAACAACTTGAAACATATTTTACCCTGTATCCCCTCTCCGCACTGAGAGACAAATAAATCTGCACACATTATCTCTCCTCACCCCCAAGAGACAAATCAATCTTCACACATGTATCTCTCCTCACACCGAGAGATAAAATAATCTTCTTCACACATGTATCTCTCCCCACCCGAGAGATAAATAATCTGTTCCGCTTCTATAAGCTATGGCTTCACATTCCGTTATCCCAAAATTTTCCCGGGCCAGGAGAATACATAATCCGTTAAACACTGAGGACCTGCCTGCCTCAAGTAAAAGCTTCCCCGCTTTCTCCTTTCCCTCTCCTCTCTGAGACAATATACTGCCCCCCCAATTCTCTTTTCCTGGAATACGAGTCTCGACTTCTCTTCCGCGACTTCTTCTTCTCTTGCGAAATGACGAGCTTCAACTCCTCTCCCGGGGTTGGTACTGGCTGGGGCTGAACTACCGGGGTGTTTCCCCACACCCTGGCCATTTTTCAACCCCCTCAAAGGGTGAAAGATGAAGGGTGAAGGGCGAAGGGTAAAGGGTGAAGGGCTGAAACACCCAATAAGGTTCGTGTAAGTTTAAACCCGCTTCTCAATTCAACATATGAACTTTTCTCTTCTTTAAGTTTCCCCCTTACTTTCCCCAATATCTATCGCTACCTGTATATTGGTACACAGGACCCCGTCCCGACAGGGTTGAGTCTCTAGGCCTCTGCTGGTTAAAAGACTCTTTCCCCCTTCTCTGTGAGTGCATACTCATGTTCAAAACAGACACATTACCTTACACCTTGTAAACTTCACTCAAGGTCACTTCACCAATCCACTTTGTTCCTTGATGGTCAACTCACAATTATTTTGGGGCGCCCCTACACAAGTCAGCCCATGAAATTCTCTTTTGTGGCAGGGAAATGATTCTACACTAAATCATGTGAGGAGGTCACACTTGTTGGCTACGTCACGACCAGCAGAAACAAACTACGAAGAAAAAATTATTGCACCAATGAAAAAAACAACAAAACAGTAAAATTTCGAATAATACACGGTGTCACCATTTTGGTCCCTCAGCAAGACAGAAACCCTACAGACAAGAAAGTTGGGCACTGCGAAACTCTTTGAGACTTTATTTTTTTCCCATCACCCAACAACCATACTTTAGCAGGCAGAATTACACCAGGCGATAAAGGGTATCCCCATTTCTTTAATCTAAGAAAAAGAGCAGCTTTGTTTTATTAATTATTTTTCAGTCATTGAACACAAGCTGCTCGTAAGTGCTGGAGGGCTCGGTACTATCCTTGGAATTTATTAGTATATTGTATATATATATATATTATCTATATATATATATATATATATATATATATATATATATATGTATATATATATATATATATATATATATTATATATATATATATTATATATATATATAGTGAAAGTGGATAGAATCCTAATAAACAGAATTTAAATGTCCCCAATTTTCGGCTTTAATTGCCGCGGAAGGTTGTAATTTGACTCCTCTGCCTTTTCGAGGCTGCCAGGCGATAGCAGGATAGCATTCTTCTTAAACCGAAAAGGCAGAGGAGTCAAATTACCACTTTCCGTGGTCACTGAGGAGAAACAATCAGGTTTCGAAATATCGGTATCTGACCAGGAGTTATATGTTAATGAGTTTCCTCCCCATTGGAGACTTACCACGCACTGCTGTCTGTCTGCCTCAGACTGTTCCCTTACCACGCACTACTGCTTCTGCCTCAGACTGTTCCCTTACCACGCACTACTGTCTGCCTCAGACTGTTCCCTTACCACGCACTACTGTCTGTCTGCCTCAGACTGTTCCCTTACCACGAACTACTGTCTGCCTCAGACTGTTCCCTTACCACGACTACTGTCTGTCTGCCTCAGCCCGTTCCCTTACCACGCACTACTGTCTGCCTCAGACTGTTCCCCCAACAACTGTTCTTTTGGTCAAAAAAAAGTTAAAAGACACCTGATCAAACGCTGAAAATGCATACATACATACACCCAGATGATCCCCAAAAAGCAAAAATGTAAAAATATTAAAAATCAAATGAACAAATAAGTAGCAAAAAGTCTCAACTACAAAACATCACCCAATAAAACATGTACATCAAAATAAGAACAAAAAAAACAAGCATATATGATATCAAATAAATAAAAGAATTCCTAAACAAACATCATCCAAAAAATTTTTAAAAACATTAAAAAAAAAAACATTCCTTGGAATACAACCTTACAAACAAAATGTTCCAATAACAAACAACTCAAAAAAACATAATAGATAAACCACTTTATAAAAATATGAACTAACATTAAAAAAATACCAACCTAAATAAATAAAACACATTACAACCTAAAAAATGAAATATATTCAGAAAAGTCAAAAACCCACCAATTCCTAAAAACAATAGAAACAAAAATGCAGGAAATAGTAAAACCAATGCACCATAACTGTTCAAAAAAAAAAGCACAAAAAGAAAAATTGGAAGCCATTCAAAAGTCCCACAACACCCCAAAAAGAAAAATGGGGCCCTAAAACATTAACCCAAACCAACTATGAAACTAAAGGTGTAAATTTATGTAAACCCTAAAGGGCTATAATGAAAAATTATAATCTATTATATTATATAAATTTATATTAAAACTGTGAAAAGAATATCTAAAAAAATAAAAATTTAAATTTACTTTAATGAGGAATTGATATACCACCACCTTTAAACCGGTGGCATTGAGGTTGTATTTTACGAGCTATGAGATAGTTTACTTCAGTTATAAATTATAAAAAAGGTATATTTTATAATTTTATGTGTATTGAGTATAATCCATAGGTATATAAAGTGCTACAATTTATATAAATTTTCCCCCATTTTGGGTTAACCGAGATGTTCTTGTCTCCCTGTTCCCTTACGCGCCACGTATCTGATGCATCTCTTAACGAACTACTGACGACCAATTACCCTTTCCGCACTGACTTCAGTTAGAATCGTACTACCAAGCTACTGTTCCTCGACTGGCCTTACCACGCACTGCTGTCTGTCTGCTCAGACCATACGTTTCCAAACTGTCCTAGGCGTAAAATGCCCAATTTCAAAAGTCTTAACCAGCAACAGCTGTTCCAGGCACTGAAAAGGCACAACTATGGACAAACTCCCTTACAACAAAATTACGGAAAAAAAAAGAATTACAGTTCTCAACATATACAAGAACAACTATCTAAATTTAAATTAAAACTAATTTGATGCCCAACCTTAAATAAAGATTCCCCAAAAAAACCTCAAAATACAACCAGAGGTATCCCAAAAGAAAGTAAATATAAAAGAAAAATAACTTTTAACCAAAAATGTTTCAAGAATATTATGTAATGCTAGAAAACCCTGATTAAAAAATACATGTTCCAATAACACTTTGAAACAAATAACAACAAATAAAAGCTAATGGAAATTAACCCTATAAATAAATCGATTTACCTAAAACCTTAAAAAAAAAAAAAATGAAAAATATATAAACAAAAACAAATTTATAAAATAATTCAACTACAAGAAAATTGTCAAGCTATAACAACAGCATTTTCTAAAATGAAATGACTAAAAAGTGGCATAAATATAACTCAATAATCCTGAACAACCCAAATTTAAAAAAAAAGAAAAATGAAATGCAAGACAACTCCCGCACCCAAAACAAACCAAAACTCCAAAAAGTTAACTAGAATCACAAACCTTTGTAAAACCGTAGGTCCAACTTATTTAAAACTATAAAGGATTTGCTTAAAAATCTTTGTAATTAACTTCTTCTTATTAATCTTTTAAATATAAGAAGAATGGATAAACAATAATAACATTTAAAATATCTAATTTTGAATTTATGCTGCCGAATTGTATTAACCCTGAGTTTTAGCTGCCATAAGTAGATTTTCCTAAATTTAAATCTTATTTCACTGAGTCATAAGAATAGCATTTTATTATATATAGATATTAAATTATATTTTATTTCTGAGAAGGGTAGTTCCAAAAATTAACCCCTGGGTTTATTGGGAATTTACTTTGACTTCCCCCCTTCAGGCAGCTAGAGATGCCTTTTCTTAAAAACCAAAAACAGAAGAAAATTTTTAAATTTTTTGGGCTAAAAAAAATAGGTTTGAAAAATTTTTAAAAGGGGATTTTGGGGTTTAAAATTGGGGTTCCCTCCCCCTTTTTTTAGGATACTTGTAATTGCACTAAAAAAGACCAGTGCCCTTTGAATAAAAATGTCTCTACAACAATATTGTGTACCAAGCTACGGTAACAACAGACAGTGATAAAGAAACATACATGGAATCATGGCTAACCACTTTAAAACCAGATATGCAAACCATAAACAGTCTTTCAAAAATGAAAAATATAAAAACCAAACAGAATTAAGTAAATATATTTGGAAGCTGAAAAAATAAGGAAAATAGATTACAACATATCATGGAAAATTATATATAAAGAGCAACACCATACAACAACATTTCTAAAAAATGCAACTTATGTACTACAGAAAAGTGGCTGATATTATGTAAACCCCACCTAGCATCCCTGAACTCTAAAGTAGAAATGATAAACAATTGCAGGCATAAATGGAAATCTTTGTCAATGCACCATTCCGTGGCACGTCCCCCCTGAACGCGCCCCAAAAAAGAAAAATCGGCAGGCCACGTGCTACACGCACAGAACTCACACGCCCACACACCACGGTATATAACACCGGTGGCGTGCCCAAATTGTATTGTATACCCTGAGGAGAGCGCTTTTAGCTTGAAACAAGCTTGTAGGTTTTAACCTCTTCATTTTAAAATCTTATTTTAAACTGGTATATATATATATATATATATATATATATATATTATATATATATATATATTTATATTATATATTATATAGTGAAAGTGGATAGAATCCTAATAAACATAATTTAAAATGTCCCCAATTTTCGGCTTTAATTGCCGCGGAAGGTTGTACTTTGACTCCTCTGCCTTTTCGAGGCTGCCAGGCGATAGCAGGGATAGCATTCTTCTTAAAACCGAAAAGGCAGAGGAGTCAAATTACCACTTTCCGTGGTCACTGAGGAGAAACAATCAGGTTTCGAAATATCGTATACTGACCAGGAGTTATATGTTAATGAGTTTCCTCCCCATTGGAGACTGTCTCCCTCTTGGAGACTATAAGCTTGCTGAAGGCTCATTTTGAGAAGCATTTATTTTATTTTCCCCATTCACCACTCAAGCACATACTGTTAGTCAGGCATGAATTATCTACCAGTGCAGATATGAATGCTTATCTCCCCCTATTTCTTCAATCTAAGACATAAGAGCAAGCTTTGTTTATAATTTGAATATTTTTTGCAGTCATTGCAACACCAAGCTGCTCTGTAAGTTGCTGGAATGGTGCTCGGTACTTATCCTTGGAATTTATTAGTATATTGTATATATATATATATATATATAATATATATATATATATATATATATATATATATATATATATATAATATATATAGTGGAAGTGGATAGAATCCTAATAAACAGAATTTAAAATGTCCCCAATTTTCGGCTTTAATTGCCGCGGAAGGTTGTTAATTTGACTCCTCTGCCTTTTCGAGGCTGCCAGGTGATAGCAGGGATAGCATTCTTCTTAAAACCGAAAAGGCAGAGGAGTCAAATTACCACTTTCCGTGGTCACTGAGGAAGAAACAATCAGGTTTCGAAATATCGGTATCTGACCAGGAGTTATATGTTAATGAGTTTCCTCCCCATTGGAGACTGTCTCCCTCTTGGAGACTAAAGCTTGCTGAAGGCTCATTTTGAGAAGCATTTATTTTATTTTCCCCATTCACCCACTCAAGCACATACTGTTAGTTAGGCAGATTATCTACCAGTGCAGATATGAATGCTTATCTCCCCCTATTTCTTCAATCTAAGACATAAGAGCAAGCTTTGTTTATAATTGAATATTTTTTGCAGTCATTGCAACACCAAGCTGCTCTGTAGTTGCTGGAATGGTGCTCGGTACGTATCCTTGGAATTTATTAGTATATTGTAATTTAGTCCCTTGCAGATTCATTCCAAGAACTGGCCCTCAGCACTTGTGTCTTAAGAGGTTATCTTTTTATATTTTCTACTTTTCACAAGAAAATGTAGCTTGTTTTGCTCTTTCATGATTTTTTTTTTTTTTGCTTCTTAGGTGCACTTTGGTTGTTGGTTTTTTGAAAACTCGACAAACATACAACGGTATTGCACACCAGCTTTTTCTGGGATAGCATTCTTCTTAAAACCGGAAAGGCAGAGGAGTCAAATCACCACTTTCCGCGGTCACTGAGGAGAAAAAATCAGTTTCGAAATATCGGTATCTGACCAGGAGTTATATATGTTAATGAGTTCCCTCCCCATTGGAGACTGTCTCCCTCTTGGAGACTATAAGCTTGCTGAAGGCTCATTTTGAGAAGCATTATTTTATTTTTCCCCATTCAACCACTCAAGCACATACTGTTAGTCAGGCAGAATTATCTACCACTGCAGATATGAATGCTTATCTCCCACTATTTCTTCAATCTAGACATGAGAGCAGCTTTGTTTATCATATATATATATATATATATATATATATATATATATATATATAATGCTGAACAATTAAGTAGTGGGGGAAAACAAGAGCAGGTTAACAATTCTTCAGTCGTTATAGTAATGACTTGGCAAAGATTTGAACTTACTTTTTTTAAAAAATTAAAAAAAATTTGAAGATGAAGAAAATGGGTGGAATATATTATAAATATGAGAAGCCCTTCACTAGCTGCTTGAGAGAATAATCGTAATCCCCTTTGAAAGCACATTTATTTGTATTGCCTGCTCCTAGGCCTTTCGTCCGCTGGATCAGACTCATCAGGAGACACGGCTGATTGTGTCAGTGCTCTTGGTGTCAAATAGAGACACACCACAGTCCATAATTCTGTGGTGTTATCACCACCAAGGGTTCAAAAAAGAATTCAACAGCACCCTCAAAGCAGCCAGTGAAGGGTAGTAAATGGAACAAAACACAAGTGTGGAGATGAAAAAAGTTGCTGAAAAACTAAAAGCATTATTCAAACGTGTTTGATATAAATATAGGGGACAATCTTGGAGCCTATGCTTGAGGATCCATTCAAGGATGCAAGGGAGATAAAAAGATATGGAACAGTCTGAGTGGTCAGAGAGTGTGTGTGTGTTGTGTGTGTGTGTGTGTGTAAGGTCCCGTGCCAGCCGTTATCACAGATACGTAACAATAGGCACGTCGCCGGCGAACCTTTTAGTTAGATCTAGAATTACATAAGTCTTTTCTCTATTTTGTTTTCTCTTTCGTTATGATCAGTATAGAGAAATGCTCTTAGAGCTATTTAGATCTAGTTGGTATATACTGTGGAGTCTAGGCTTTAAGATAGGCCAGTCTATGATTTGAGCCTAATGCTGAATCTGTAATCTAGATCTAGTTTTATTAATTGTAGTCTTGTAAAATTAGTACTCATGCCTGTGTTTGTGTATGATACAGTGAGATATGAGCTTGAACTGTATCTGTGTGATTATGAATAGGTGAAATGTGTGTGTGTAGTTGAATCTGTGTGAGTGTGGAAGAATCACCCAAACAAAAAGGAGTCATTAGTTCATTGTCTCTAGAGGGGCGTCTTCAGGATTTAGCGAGCCCGATTGGAGTAAAAAACGGTCGCTTGGAGTTTTGGCAGTGAAGAGTTAGAAAGTTTTCTCCTTTGCTGTGGATTTAACTTTGTGTGATTCGGTCACAAAGTTTGAAATTAGCCGTGTGTGGCAACTTGCCTGTGCTGATTTACTGTCCGTGTTTCCATGTGATTACAGAATAATCAGGAGAAGGTGCCTGAAATCTCTGTGAAGTAATGTGATAGTTTGTGCGAAAAGTTTCTCCTTGTTGTAGATTTTTAAGTGCGATTCGGTCACAAATCTGGAAATTAGCCGTGTGTGGCAAATTGCCTGTGCTGATCTATTGTGCATGTTTCCGTGTGATTGCAGAATAATCGGGAGAAGGTGCCTGAAATTTCTGTGAAGTGATGTGATAGGTTGTGCAAAAAATTCCTACATAATGTGATGTCGGACAACGCCTTGATTCAGCAGCTTTTGCCAGACTGTGTTTATCTTTCAATGTCCAGCAAACCGGACAGGGTTTCAGTGTAGCGATTGGATATCATCACATCTGGATTTTGCTGGTGTGCTCGTTTTGATCAATGGTTTCCTGTTGAGTTTTATTTATTTATTCATTTATTTTTGCTTGTTCTTCTTCTGGAAGAAAACACATCTTCGGAGGGGTGACAGCTGTGGAGAGGGCATCGAAGAAGCGGGAAGGGCGTTGGAGGTGCAGTGGAATTAACCATCGTTCAAGCGTCAGCAGTGTCATAGTGTGCGCAACGTCGGGTGTAAGGCTGTTGAGCTCACGTGTGTATAAGAGCCGAGTGATGGCTATATGTGCGCTCTAAATATTGGGTTGATCTGTGCATACACACGGCCCACAGCCGCTAACCTTTAGTTGTGGAGGCCTCCACGTGGTGTTTTCAAAAGCTATAACCTGGATGATTATTCGGGGAAAAGGAAAAAATTTTTACAAAACAAAAATTTGGGACTCTTAAAGGGCCCATTTCCGGGGAAAAGAAATCGGGGAGAAACAGAAAACATCTTACGAGGGTTTTGTTGCGTGGATTTTTGGGGGAAAAGAGATCGGATTTGTGAACGGTGGTATGTTAAAAAACTCGTTTGTTGGGGAAATTAACTTTAAAAAATATTTTTTTTTTGTGTGAGTTGACGTTATTTTTAGCGTGAAAGACCCAATTTTGAGGCATTTTTTGACGAGGAAATGGCTTTGTTGATTGACTTTTTTTGAAACCCCTTTAAGGTGGAGGGATTTTGTAATTTGAGGGTTGTCTAAGATGCCATTTGTGTTGGGGGTAAATGGGAGTGAATCTAGTAAAATTGGACAGTGTGCGAAAAAATTTTGAATAAAGGGGCTGGTAGCGTGGGTTTTTTAAGGGGTTAGTGGCAAATAAAATGTTTTTGATGCTTCTGGTTTGACGTGGGAATTGAAAAAAATTTAAACGTTTTTTAAAAAATTTAAAATCTAAATTTTGGGATTGCCCTAATTTTGTTTTGGGGAAGAGCTTTTTTAAAAGGTGTAAGTCTGTCTGTCCCTCTTTTTAATTATAGTTCGGGCCCCTTAGCAACCCGGGCAGTGTGTGTTTGTCCAAGTGCAAAATGGAATCCAGTCCAATGCGCAATCGGCCCCAGCCCAAAAACGAGTTTTCAATAGGGCCCACTAAAAATTTTGGGAATTCAGCCCATATTGGAATTCGATTTTTGACTTTTCCCAAAGGAATTGGGTCTCCCTGGAAATGATGGAATTGTGTTATTGTTTTCATAGGGATCCCAAATGGCAATGTTGTTTGCAGTATGCAGTCAGTTGAAGAAGCAGCAGCCCCCCGGCGCGCGCGCACACACACACACACCCCCCCCAACAAACCCCACAAAACCACAAACACACACACACACACAAAACATTTTTTTAAATTATACACGATGGGCCCTTTTAATTTTCCCCCAGAAAAATGCGGGCTTGCTTTTTTTGTTTTACCTGATTTAAAAGTAGAGAAATTTTTTTACGGGGGAAAAAAAATCGGTTTTTACTGCGGAACTTATGCAATATTAATGGCGAAAAATTATTTCAAAATTTTCCCCCACTTTTCTATTTTTTCAAGATTTTTTTGTGTTGATTAAAAAAGTCTGGCTTCAGGCATGAAATCTTTTAAAACTGCAGAATAGATCGGGAAAATGATAATTGAAATTAGCTTTTTAAATTTCATGCTCTCTTATAAAGGCACGGGCCAATTACTTTTGCTGGTTCCCATCCACTGTTGTTTTTTTAAACGAAAAAAAAAGTAGACAGAGCTGAAAAAAACAAGGGGGAAAAAATATAGTTCAGAGTCCCCGGGAAATTGATTTTCCACTTACGGTTCAAAAAACAATATAGTATAGGGAAAATCATTTGTTTTGGAACCATTTCCAGAATTACTTCGGAAAGTCTCACAAAAAGCTTATTCCCGAGATTTTGTATTGCAAACTTTAAAAAACAACTCCCACATCAGCTGGAATTTTTCGTCCCTTAGTATAGGGGAAAGTCGATGATTTACAAAAAATTTAGTAAAAATGTCTAAAAGTGTTTTGGGGACGAGTTTCACGGGTTGTTTATTTTATCTCCTGTCCCGCTTTTCAAAAACAATTTTTCCCCATATTTTAAAATTTACTGTTAAAAAATTTTTTCAAAATCCCAGCAAAACCTTATGAATTTTTTTATTTCTTTTTAAAAGGGATTTCCAAATAAGTAAGTATTTTTTTGTTTTTTTAAATTTTTATTTACCCCCAAAACTTATGAGGTTCCCTTTTAAGGGGAGTAAATTTTTTTAACCCTTTTACTTTTAAAAAATTTACAAAACATTTCGAAAGGCCACCCTTATCCGCCCCCTACCTTCACTGTACTCTCCCATATCAAAAACCATTTGTAGCTTTCTGGTTTAAACCTTTTTTCATGGGGGTTTGTTTGATTTGTTTTCTTGATGATTTTTTTGGTTTGGGGTTGTTTTTGGTTTGGGGTTGTTTTTGTTGTTTTTTTTTTTTTTCCCCGTTAATATCCCCTTAGGGGGTTTGACTTTAAAATTTTTGAAACTAACACACACACACAAAACCCACACACACACACACTCACACCCCAACACAACAAAAACCCCATAATACAGGGCGCGCGCTTAAACACGCACACCATCGGGCCCACACAAATACGCAAACAAACACACATTTTTTGTCGATCTTTTTTTAATTGTTTGTTTTAAAAAAATACCCCTTGATGATTCAATTTGGTTAAAAATACCCCATTCTTTTTTAAATACACCTTTCTTTAAAAAACACATATCGCTTTTTTTCGTGTTTTTAAAATTTGAATCCCTACTCGGTCCCGAGTTTTTGCTTTTTAATTTTTTTTGGGGAATTTTGGCATTTTTTGCCCCTGGATCCTGCGCCTTGGAGGGCTTTTTTGTGTTTTTGCAAACCCCTGAGCAAGAAAAACACTTTTCCTTACATTGGGCTGGTCCCCCTTTTGGTCGAGGCTCTTAAAGGGCCTGTTTCAGTTTTACTTCGGGGAAAGGCTTCTTGGATCGATCCCATCCAGTCGGGGGGAGAAACTATAGTGTTAATGTCAAAAAAATTTCTTCCCCCCAAAGAAAAACCCTTTGGGGACAAACCCAAAGCGGGGGCAGTGGGGGGAAACCTGTACAAGCACTTTCTTCTGTACCCTTTGCCCTTTAGCACTTTGCACGTCCCCAAAACCGAACACGGGGTTGTACGGTAGACCATGGATCTTCTTTCCAAACTTTTGTCCCCTCTGAGAAAAATTTTGGTACCCCCAAGTAAATTTCTTTGGTGGGGCGTGTTTCCCTAAACCGCCCGGCGTTTTCCCAATTTTTGGGTTTTTCTTGCGGCCAGCCCCCTCCCCCTGTAAACTGTAAGGTTTCATTTTTTTAAAAACCGAACTTTTTTCCACTAAAACCAAAGGGCCCTTTAACTCTGTTGTTTTCGTCCATAGGATTTGCCCCCTTTTCGGGACTTTGTGTTGAATAAAAAAATTTGTCAACGGAAAAAAAAAAAACAGAATCTTGTCCCTTTTTCCCAAAATTCTTGTCCCAAATTTCCCCGAAAAAATTTAAATTTTCCCCTTCCCCAACAATCGGGTTTGTCATTTTAAAAGGGGTGGTACTCTTTCCTGTTTTTTGCACTTAAGGGGGTTTTCAGCAGGTAGTAAAATTTGCCCAGGCCCGGGATTTGAAAAAAACTGAATTGTCGCGGGTAGGGGTCTAACATCTACCTCAGATTGTTGTTTTAAAGAGGCATCACCGCAGTTGATGAACTAAAGAATGGGGGAGTCCATTGACATTTAAATGTTATTGCATCAAGGGGGATTTTGGATGGGCCATCATCATAAAAAAGATTCCCCGCCGTCACAACTAAAACCCCCGGGGGGGCCCTGAGAAACCCGAGGGTTAATTTTCAGTGTAAAATGGGAAAATTAAATTTTTCACCATTGGGCACTAATTGCTGGGCTGAGGGGTTTTGGTCCCCGTCTGGCACTCCTTTTTCCAACGACTCCAAATTGAATGATAGAAGGTAACTGTTCCTCTTTAAAAACAATTCCCTTTTCTGCCAGTTTTTCCCAAAAACGCGAGTTTAAAACCCGGGGTTTGGGGGGCCCAAAAACCAGTTCGTATGGTGTCGTTTTAGTCGGAGGGAAAAACTGATGTGTTGTTGGCGTGTTGACGAATTTCAACCCCTTGCCCCACCCCAGGCCCGTCTGTTTTCCAACCCACTTCCCCAAGTTTTGATTTGCATGTCTCCATTCCCCCTTCAACCCCAGCCGGGAAAGCACAAAAAGGGGGATTTTTTAAAAGAGAGGGAGAGGAGAGAGGGAGAGACAGAGAGGGGGGGGGGGGGGGGGGAGGATTGGAGTTCACAGAAAAGGGAAAAGAGGGGAGAGAGAGAGAGGAGAGGAGGGGGAGGAGAGAGAGAGAAAGGAAGGGGGAGGGAGGGAGGGAGGGGGGTGTCAGGCTTGTTTTCAAGCAAAATTTTTTCCACACTTTGCATAATAAATACAGCCAAAAATCCCTTCCCCCAACATGCACCCGACTCCTTAAAAATTTCCAAGGCGCTAAATACCAATTTAAAAAAAATTTTCTTTTTCCCCCCTTTTTTAAAAACCCCTTTTTTTTTTTATAACCAGCATGGTGGAGTTTTTTATTCCGTTTTTTCACAGGTCTTAGTTCGCTTTATAATCTCCGGGGGTCCTTTAAACCCCAATAATTCCCGGTACCTTTATTCCCTTTCTTCCTTCAATCAACGTTATGGGGAATCATAATATTTTTCCCACCTCCCCTTTTTGCTAGGTCTCCCCAGACCCCAAAACCCTCTATTGGCGGTCTCCGATTTCGCCTCTCCCGTTTGGAAGCATCCCAAAACTATCTCTGGCTGTCTCGGGCTGTTCCTTCCAAAATTTTTTATGGCGGGGGGGTTTTAGGGCTCCCGTAGGTTTCCCCCGACTTTTCCCCCGGGGGTTAAAAAGCCTCGCCTACTTTAAATACCGCTACCAAAAGGGCCCGTAGCTAGAAAACAAAATAAGCTTTTGATGACTTACTGCCACTTTTTAGCGCATTCCAACATAAACATTTTTTTTCAAAAAAATTTTGTTTTCCCAAACTTCACGATCGATATGGTTTAAAATAAAAAAAAAAGGACGGGAAACCCTCTCTTTGCCCCTTTAAAAAGTGGTATCAAATCTTACTCTGTCTGAATCACTCCCTAGCAAATACATGCTTTTGCTTTGGTTACAGCTCTTGTCTGTTTTAAATTTGGGCCTGCAGTCGGGGGGCCTCTTTTCCTTTTCTATCGCGCTGTTGCTCGAATCTCTCTCACCTCCCCTTCCTTGGGGTTTAGCTTTTTTCCCCAATTTTTTTTAACCCCGTCACATTCAAAAAAAAGGGAAAAAAGTGACCTGTTTTTTAAGAACGACAACCCACCCCCGTTTCCTTTTCACACATTTAACTCCCCTTTGCTCGCGCCTTTCCTTTCAAACAAAAGGAATTTAAATTTTTTTCTTTCCGTGGGGACTGACACCCCCTTCCGGGGACAAGATTTATCCTACAGGAGAAATCTTGCAGGAAGTTTTTCCCCAAAAAGAAAAGCCCAAAAATTTTTGTACATGAAACACCTAAATCCTTTTTTAATTGAAGAAATCATAAAAAGGGAAACCATTTTTTAAGTCACCCAATACTTGTAAAAATTTAGAAACCTTTGACCAAGTCGTTTTTTTTCCCCAAGAAAGGGGTTTGATTCTAAAAGTACGAAACATTTTTCTAAAAACCCAAAGGTCATCCAATTGAGTAGTTGTAAAAATTACTGCCCAACCTTCTGAAACCCAAAAAAACGAAAACTCCCCGTTTTTGACTTTTCTTATTACCCCAAAGTGACCAAAACTAAGAACTTCCCAAAATCACTGCAAAGTCAACCCCTTTGTTGCATTCACAAAAATACATGTTACGTCACCCTTTTCCAATATCCAAACTTTCCACCCCCTTTAAATATACCCATCAAAAATTGGGTTGGTCTTTTTACAATAGCAGGGCCCAATAAAAAATTACCAAGTCTCATGATACAATGTAAATTTTTAAGACAGTAGAAAAAACCCCAAAATTGCCACTGTGAAAATTGAAAAAATAAACTTTGACCTTTAAAAAACTTTTTTCAGGGAAACCCATTTTTAAAATTCCAAATTTTTTCCCAAGCACACAAACCCAAAACCCTTTTAAAATTTTCGAAAAAACATCAATGCCGAAAAAACAATCCATCCAAAATTAAACAATACTTTTTTCAATGCCTGATAAAAAAAAATATTTTTGCATCTTTTTTTTCTTACAAAAAAACAGGAAACCCAGCACCCTTTGAAAATATTTTTAGAAAAAGGGAAAAAAAAACAAGTCCAGTAAAACATTTTTCCCCAATTAGTTTTTGAAAAAAAATACAAACCATACATTTAAAACAAAAAACGGGTTTTTTCACTGAGGGGCAAGTCCGCAAAAGTTTTTTAAAATTCCAGGTTTTGGGCCCTGCACTGAAAAAATTTGTTTTTCCTAAATTTCTGGACCCCAAACGCAAAAGTCTGTTTTTTTTTAGTCTTTGCCCGCTTGTAAAAACTTAAGTGGACGATGACCCGTCTGGAGGACAAAAATTTTCCCCCTGCCAGAAATCGGGGAAAAATTTTCCCAGCCCCCAAACCAAACCCAAACACCCCGGGCCTCAATGGTGGAAAAATTCCCCGTGCCTGAAAAAAACCTTTTTATGGCAACTGCACGGTTTAAAGGGAACTCCTGCCTTGCCGGGCAAAAGAAAAGCCCCCAATCCCTTTTGCTATAGCATCGTGCTTTGGATAAAACCCCTCAGAGGGGTTAGGTAGAAACCCCCGGGGGAAAACCATTCAGTATCCTCTTTTACTTCACCCAAATTTCTTCTGACTTTCCCTTCAGACCAAACTCCCTGAGGGACACTTATCCCCCTTTGCAAATCTGTAAGAGGAGCAGTGATAGCAGCGAAAAAGGGGGGAAAATTTAGTAAAGTTTATTTACGAAAAGAGCCCGGGAAAAGGAACGAACCGGCTTTTTTGTTTTGGGGGGTTAAATTAGCAAAAATTTTCTTTCAACCGTCTTTGTCCGGGCCCGAATATGCCCAATAGAAAATCATATGACCTAAAACTCAAGTTTTGATATGTCCCGCACCTTTAAAGGTTAGCTGTCAAGCCAAAAAACCTCGGGAAGATTTAACAATAACCTAAAGGAAACGGGAAGTTGCTGCCAGAACGAAACCCGCCCAAAAGAATGTATAAAAAATGACTGGGGAAAAATGCGCCGGACCCATTTCTGAAACCCCCAAAAGGGCATGCAAAGCCCATTGAAATAGACCAAAAGGGTCGGGAAAAGCGTCTTAGGTTTATCCTCTGGCAATTTTGGGAATCTGCCAGAAACCCTTTTGCTGATCCATTTTCCCACAAATCCCGGGACCTTGAAAAAGTTGACAAAGAAAATCCTCAACATCTGGAATGGGTTTTTCAGAATAAAAAACCCGGTAACCTTGTTCAGACCCCGTTTAAATCTATAAAATAAGAACGAACCATGGGTTTTTCCCTACGGGGACAATGGAAAAACTGTATGGGGAAAAAGACGTTTCAAAAAACCCCTAAGCGTGCATGAAATCAATCCCCCTCTGAAAAATTTTTCCCCTTTTAGAAAAAAGGGAATGTGTAAGGTTTTATTCTGGCAAGGGTTACATCTGTAGTCAAAATTTTATTGAATGAGGTTTAACCTGATCAGCCTTTCAGGGAGTATCGGTTTTGTACATCACTGAACTCCCCCCCCAGTACAGTTAAAACTGGGGTCCCCTTTGTTTTCGACAAAAAAGGATTCACCCCTTTTCATTTTGAAAAGTCTCACCTTTTACTGCAAAGTAGGTAAGGAACACCAAACACCTTTTCGTTTTCCTGCAAAAACCCAATGCAGCAGGAATTTAACAGAAGCCCCATCGATGGGTGTCACAGGGAAAACGGGCTTCCCCGTTTCGTACCCAGTTGTTCTCTGACTAGGCCACCAAAAAGTTTTTACAGGCAGAAAAACGGGAAAAACAAGATTTCCCGACACAACATGATGGGAAAAAGGGAAAGGTCCACACTGACATTGATTTCAAAAATTTGTCTGTCCACATACAACTTTAGCATGTTAATGTGGGGAAAAAACCCTTTCTCTTTTCCCTGCATATCCCAAAGCGGTTTTTGATGGAGAACATTTCTCTTGAACCATAACAGGACTTTTCCCCGGCAACTTTAAGCTTATTTGTTCCCTCACTCAAAAGAACAAGGAAAATTTGGCCCCAATCTTCAGAGTTTCAAAAAGAACTTTTTCCCGTCAGCGTAAGTCTTTTGTTTAAAATATGTGTCTGAGGTTTTCAGCTGTCTGTTGCGCTTGCGCCCCAACTGTCAAGTATCCTGTTGTGAAGGGCTTTTTGCTTTCGATATACATTTTTTGTCCCCAGAAAAAAACAGGAAAAAACCCGACCTTTTATCCCCTAAGTTTGAAAAATGGACCCCCAGGAGAAAAGTCCAAAAAAGGGGTTCAAATGGGGAAAATCCCAAAATGGCATTCGGCAACTCCCCTTTAAACAAAGTGAACTCCCGGAATTTTCCTTTTCCCAATCCTTTGAAAAGGCCAAAGCGACTTTCCTCAACATCGTCGTGTAAACCCCTTCCCCCATCCCGTTTGGGGGCAGAACAAAACTCGGTCCAACCCCTTAAGACCGGTTCACACGAGGCAACTTTTACGCCAAACAAATAGACCCCAAAAATTGCCAACTCGATGTGCAAAAAAATCAAAATTGATTTTGGCCAAAAAATTGCTTCGTTTATGTAACGCAAAAGGCAACTTTATTGGGAACTCCGTAGCCCCCGCCCTTTTTTTTGCTGGCTTGGCCTACGTGGCGGGCCTTCTTCCTTGTAGTTGCCCGGTAGGTTGCCCAAATTTTGCAAGCAAATTCGGGGGAAAATTGCCAGCTTTGTTGGCTCGGTTTAAAAAAAGGTGGGGCAACTGCCCGGGGGCGACAAAATCACCGAGGGTTTCATGCATGTTGCCCACACGCACAAAAAAAAGTTGTCATGCAAGCAACAAAAATTTTGGCTTGCATGGTGTGGAAAAAAAACGAAAAAGGGGAAAAGCGTTTGGCCCGGGACGTGCCCCTTTTTGTCGCTCGCATGGGACTTCGCTCCGCCCCTTTTTTGTTGGGCCCACCGGGGTTTCTTTTTGGTTTCCAAGTGTTCCCCCCCCCAAAACAACTTGAAGTTGTCATGCAAAAGTTGCCAACCCCACCAAAAAATTATATCTCCCGACGTTCCCAACCCTTTTTGGGTGTGACAACTTAAAAGGCAACTTTTATTGGGGGAAAAACCAATGGGGTCTAATTGGTTTATAAAGAGTTGCTTTTTGTGACAACTTTTGGGGCAACAATGTAAACAACACATAGGCCCAAAAAGGAGTTGCCCCCATTGTTTGGGCCCCTTTTTTGCACTCGTGTGAAACCCGGCCAAAAAGGGGGAAAAAACCCTTGAACTGATTTCAGTTTCTCTTAGTCCCGGTGTTTTGTGGTACAACCGACTGTGCCACCTGCCCCACTCAGAAACTGATATTGGTTTATACTTGTGTTCCAAGCAGTGTTAAATGCGTATTTTCAAAACAGCCCAAAAAGAAAAAATATTTCTTAAAAAAAAAAATGTGTGTTGTGTGTGTGGTGGGGTGTGTGTGTTGTGTGTGTTTTGTGTCGCGCTTAATTTCAAATACACAGGGACACTTAAAAAAATTTTTTTTTCTTTTGCCTGACAGAGAGAGAGAGGAGAAGAGAGAGAGAAAGGGCAGAGAAAAGAGAGGGGGGAAAGAGAGAGGGGAGGAGGGAGAGAGAGAGAGAGAGAACCGGGGGGGGGGCAGGCTTGGGGTATAAAACACACCACGCCCTGCGAACACACAGAGGAGGGGAGGTGGGGGGGAGAGAGAGAGAGAGGAGGGGTGGGGTGTGTGTGTTAGGGAGGGGGGGGGGGGGGCCCGAGGGGAGACTTGGACACACACAACTTTCACGAGAGAAAGAGAAAGAGAGGGGGCATGGACAGACGGCAGGGCAGAGAGGGGAAAAGAGAGGGGCTGATTTAATTACCCCTTTACTTTCCCCAAAGTCTTGGGCGTTGTGGACGATGGGCAGGGCCAGACCCGAAATTCACAAACCTCCTTGATAAAAGCTTTCGGTTTAAAATCGGGGGCCGTTGTCGCTTGTAGAATTTGGGGTGGTCCCCCCAAAATTGAAAACTGTTCCGCAGTGTTTGCAACTTCTGCTGCTTGGGCTTTGGGAAAAAAGGGGGGTTTTCCCCAACTGAACTTAGAAAAAGGGAGGGTTTTGCAGTGCAATATCCCTTAAATCCCTTTTCCCGGGGGATTTCGAAAAATGATCTGATCAATTTGCACACGGTGCAGAAATGTCAAAATTTTTCATTGGTTTCCCCCGATGGCAAAAGGGTTCAAAACTTGTCGTGGCCACAGTCACACATTTCAAGAACCGTCTACAGCTCGAAACCCTTATTCCCGCGTTGTTTCCAAGACTTGGGGCCAAAAAGTTTTATCACGGCCTGCATTTCCGGGCGCGTTCTGGACACCGCAAAAATTTTGTGGAAACCCAAATCCTCTCTTGTTTACCAGAGGGAAAAAATTTGCCCTTTTTCAGAACCCAATGTCCCGATTTCCCCAAAACTTTGGCTTGTAGTTTTTATGTGCCCAGTATTTTAAAATTTAGCCCGTTTGGAATTTTTTTCCTGGCAAAACTTTTCAAATTTCAGGGCCAGACGCAATTCCCTGGTTTTTTTTTTGGGAAATGTGTCCCGTTTCCGGATTTTAGGGGTTTGGTTAATTTTTTCCCATCTCTTCATAAAAAAGCCTTTTGGACAGAAATCCATCGTCACCACGTCAGTCAAAAATGTTTCCCAAAAGGAAATGATTGACTTTCTGTGTTGTGGCTGGGTTGTTTTTAAATTGTTAAACCCGACAGGGGGGGGAAAAGTACTCGGTCCCCCACTTTAAGGGGGGAAAGAACGTTGAAATGAATTTTGTGTTGGTCCGGGTCCGTGATTTTCAAAAGGGCGTGCCACCTGGGTCCCTCCCCCCAAAAAGTTTCTGTTTATAATTTGTTACCAAGCAGGTTAAAGGGAGTATTTCCCCCCCCCCCCGCCAAAAATCAAAAATATGCTCAAAAATGGGTGTGTGTGTGTGTGTGGGGTGGGTGGTGTGTGTGTGTGTGTGTGGGTGTGTGTGTGTGTGTGTGTGTGTGTGTGAATTTAATTCCAAATTTTTGGGCTTAAATTTTCCTTTTTTGGACTAGGGTTAGTCCAAACTAGAAAATTTAGTTTTTTTTTGGGCCCAGGGGGTTTTTAAGATTCCTTTTGGACTAGAATATTGCTTTGACCCAAAAATTGGGAATCTTAAAATGGACTAGGCCCTAATGGGGTTTCTAGTTTGGATAGACCGATTCCGGAAATTTGGGCTGGATTTTGTTGGGGGTGTTTTCCCCAACCCAAAACAACACACACACCCACACACACACACACACACACCACACAACACCCAACACACACCACACACCCCACACATGAAGTAACTTGCCCTCTTTTGAACATTCGTTTCCACACAACACAACCCCACACAACACACCAACACACACAACACACCCCACACACACAATTTCGCGCACACACACCACACACACCAAACCCCACACACAAACACACAAAACACACACACACACGCGCGCGCGACGCGGCAAACCCGCACGAAAACAACACACAAAACTTTAAACTTTTTTTTTCTTAAACTTCGCGGCCCGCTTGAAAGAGTTTCAGCAAAGTAAACTTGCAAAAAAAAAACAATAAAAAAGCAGGGCAATATTAAACATCGAAAAAATTTTTTTATTTTGAAATTTAAAGAAAAAAATTTCAAAGTTGCAAAAAAAAACCCGGGAGACGTTTACCTGCTGACTTTTGTTTGGGGTTTAGTGACAAAACACTGATTTTGGCCAATTTGGGGTTAAAAGTGCCATTGAGCCGTCAAAATTTTTAGTGAAACATATGACTTTGGGGATGCGGGTTTAATTTTGCCCTTTAAATCGTCCCAAAGTTCGGGACAAAATACTGATTTTGGCATGACGTTAATTTTGCCAATTAAACCGTCAAAGTTTAGTGGGCACCACACTAATTTTGGGGATGGCGTTAAAGTTTCCATTAAGCCCTTTAAAGGGTTTGGTGACAACATACTGGGCTTTGGGATGGCGTTTAAAGTGCCATTAAACCCTAATGTTCGGTGACAACATACTGACTTTGGCATGGGGTTAATGTGCCATTAAGCCCTCAATGGTTTTAGTGACAAATACTGACTTTTTGGGATGGGTTGATGTGGGCCCTTAAGCCCTTTAATGTTCATTTTCAACATATGATTTTGGCTGGTGTTAATGTGCCATTAAACCGTCAATGTTTTGTGGCCCCCAACGTTTTGGCCCTGGAAATTTAAGTGCCATTTAAAACGTCATTTTTTCAGTGACAAAAAATGTTTTGGCAGGATTAAAAGTGCCTTTAAGACTTTAATGTCCAAAAAAATGGGGGGAAACTAAAAATTTTGAATAATTTATTCTGCAAAAAATTCCCTTTTTTCACCCACTCCTAAATATTTTACAGGCGGGGAAAACCCCGGGGGAGTAAAGGGACGTCTTTCCCCCACAATTAAAAAAAGTTAAACATATCGAGGGGGTTTTGGTTTTTGTATTGTCAGCAGAGACAACTTATTGGGAGATTCTAGGAAAACCTTGTTCAGAAATTTTTTCACCAGATATAATTTTTTTTCCCGAAAAAAAAAAAAAAAAATTTTTAAAAAATAAAACTAATAAAGGTTGAAAGAAAAGCCTAACATGGCCCATTGTCGGGAGGCCGGTAAAAAAAAAAACGTGAACTGAATTGAAAAATTTTTATGGAATAAAGATTTTTAAGCAGTGCTTGCTTTAAAAATTAAAAAATGGTTGAATTGGTGAGAAAATTTAGCCTGACAAGCTGACAAACAAAAGAGTCCCCCCCCCCCCCCCCCCCCCCCCGGTTTCTGGGTTAAATTTTGGAAAATCATCGAAAAAAGATTGAAGATGTTTCATATATCTTACTTCCCAACACAAGACATCGCACTACATGCCCCTGCTTGAAATTAAAAAAAAAAGGGAGCATTTGGATATCTCAAAATCAAACAAAAGAAAAGCAAAAAAGTCAGTTTTGTGCAAGCCCAAATTACTTCTTCATCTGAAAATTTATTTTACGTAAACAAATTTATGGACATATATCACATTTAAAAGGTTTTACAGAGAAAATGAATAAAGTGGACAAAAAAAATTTAGAAATTTTTTCCCAAATTTTTTGTTATTATTATTATTAAATTTTTATTATTTTTTTTTTATTATTATTTTTCATTTATCATCATCATCATCAAACATCCTTTTATCTTTATCATCATTATCATCATCATTAAACTACTTTTACTATACTACTTTCTACTACTACTACTACTACTACTACAAATATTACTACTACTTTGTCACCAAACAAGTGACTACGTTCTTTTCAGTGAAACCCTTGCTAGATTTCTTCACTATGAAAAGGGCATAGTTACTTTCCGGCAGCAGAAATAAAAACGCTGGGGGGGATTTTCTTTAAAGTCCTTTGCTTCTTTATTCTTTTTTACAGTTTAACACACACAACACACACAAAACACACCACAAACACACCACACCACACACACACACAAAACACACACACAAACCCCAAAAACAAAAACAAAAACACAACCCCACACCCACACACACACAAAACTCCCCACCCCCACACACCAACACCACCAAACAAAAACACCACAAACCCCCCCCCCACGCCAAAAAACACAACCCCCCACAAACACACACCTCACACACCCAGCCAAACAACACAAAAACACCCCACACACAAAAACACACACACCACAAAACCCCACCCTCACACACACAAACCCCAAAAACACCCCACACCACAACAAACCGCCCCCCGAGAGCAACGCAAACACATTTCACATAAATCAGTCAACCTGCCAGACGTAATTAGACATCGGGTTTTACACTATTGTTTGACATGAAACCCACGGTACACAGTTTCCAAAGGGAATTTATGTGTGTGTGTGTGGGTGTGTGGGGTGTGTGTGTGTGTGTGTGTGTGTGGGTGTGTGTGTGTGTGTGTGAAACCGATATTTTAGAGAGAGAGAGGGAGAGAGAGAGAGAGAGAGAGAGAGAGAGAGAGAGAGAGAGAGAGAGAGAGAGAGAGAGGAGAGTTTGTGTGCGTGTGTGTGTGTGTGTGTGTGTGTGTGTGTGTGTGTGTGTGTGTGCGTGTGTGTGTGTGTGTGTGTGTGTGTGTACACCTAAATCCACGTTCTTTTTCTAACCATTCTAGCTAGAAGCACTAGCTAACATGCTTGATATTGCTATAAAATGTGTGCGACTGATCCACACCCAACCATTCACCACTGAAACATAGACAGAGAGACGGAGGAAACAAGAGCGAAATGCTGCATATTTTTGCTTCGATAGTATCCACATACTCTGCTTTTACACTGGCAACTTTCTTTTGTTCTCGTGTTCTGTGCTTGCTCCTTCACCATACAGACCTGTGACTTTTTCAACGGAAAATGTAACTGCTTGTTTAAAAGAAAACAAACATCTACGTTTCAGTTCATCAGCCACCCCTTTCCAGCTTTTTTATCTTCAGCAACTGGAAGAGACTCTCAGTCAAGAACATTTTCGCCAGACAACTGGTTATTGTTTCCTCCAGAATACATGCCTACGCATGGTACGTCAGAATGCATTTTATAAATCAAACTTGTTCGCAACAAAACTACATTCAAATCACAAGTCGACGAAAGGTATTGCAATATACCAAAAGAAATGGTTGCGAACATTGGCTTTCTCCTTTGTTTACTCACTTTGATAGCATGAGTATTCTTACGTTTAAGTTAATAATTAAAAAACACCACAATGCCTTACGTCATTCAGTTGAACGTAACGCAACTCGTCAAAACAGGCTGGTTTGAAATGAAAAAGGGCACCTGTCGTAGGGGTAAGTGGCATGGTGGCTTAATGTGTTTTTGTCAAAGTTGTCTAATCAAATGATACTTTTTTTTCTTTCTTTTAAGTTCCTGAAGTATGAAATGATACTTTTTTTCTTTCTTTTAAATTCCTGAAGTATCAAATGATTTTTTAACATTTCTTTTAAGTTCCTTAAGTATCAAATACTTTTCATTTCTTTCTTTTAAGTTCCTGAAGTATCAAATACTTTTCTTTCTTTTCTTTTAAGTTCCTTAATAAATGATACTTTTTTTCTTTCTTTTAAGTACCGGAAGTATTACTGACTGCCTCCACAATGCTTTTGCACTCCACTTTAATTTCATTATTTCAAACATGTAACTAATCCAATTACTTAGTAAGCAGATGATTATTATATTTGACACTTCCCTTGGTTTGACATTGCTTTCATTCCTAAAAGAGGAGGCATTGATGTTAAGAACAGCATCAGAAACTAAACCTTTATTATCCAATTTATTCTTCTGTTCCTGTGTCATACTATGCATTCAAATTAGATTTCTTCTGACTTACTTTTCATCAATATGCAAATGTAAGCTTCAAACCCATAGGGAAGTCGTTGTAATCAATTTCATTCGATGTTTTGACACGTTGTCAACACGTGCCATCTAACGTCTTTTCTTGGAAATCTTTTTCGGATATTTTGAGAAAGTAATTCTTATGCTGAACAATAATTTGACTAATTCATGTCTACTAACATAACCATCATTTACATTTAGGTGCATTCTAAGACCTAGCTACAGTTTTCAAAAAAGCAATGACTGGTATTGCTGTTGCTGTCTTTCTCAGTAAATAGTGAATGCCCATTCAGGGGCCGGTGTTATAGAGAATATTGACTCCGTAGAAATTTGACTCCCTGGTTCTTTTTTCTCCAGAGAAAAAATGAACCGTTCAGTTTTCTACAGGTTTTGGAGTCAATAGTCTACGCAGAATATTGACTCCTTCTGTAGAATATTGACTCCCATGGTTACGGAGAATATTGACTCCCGCAGAAAAAACGACTCCTGTGTCAATTTTAGTTGCTACTATGTTAGATTTATAAGTATATATACGTATCTTGATAATTATTCATCCATCCCAATATTCTTCATATAAAACACACAGGTTAATTAATTTGTAGATTGTTTCAGCCGATGAATTTCAAAGTTTTCTATCTTTATTATCATTAGTAAAAGTAGTATGTCATTATAATTGTCTGTTTGTTTGTTTTTATTGCTGACGCTGCTGCTTTTTCTGCAACTATCACTGTTTAATGCGGATTGTTATCATGATATTAAGTAAAACGAATAGATAATGACCACTATTGCGGTCTCTGGTCAAAGTCCTGTCATTGCGGCAAGTTGCAAGGAACACAGCTTCGTTTGTCGGCTAAACAACATCCGTTTTCAGACTCTGAAGTTACGATAAAAGCGCATAAAGACTGGAACATGTCGCAGGACTTCTAATAGAGGTCGACACGGCCAAGGCATTAGCTGAGTCAGTCTATGCTCAAGCCAAAAAGTTCAGCAACCGAGCTCTGAAAACAAGGAATCAAAGAATTTTTACATTTTGATAGTCCATAGACTCTAGCCATGAAGATATTACTGCATCTCATTTTTTCAAGTTGTTTTAGTTCTATCTTCAGCCGCGCCACTCTTCCACCTTTCTTTCTTTCCCTGACCTGTGATCAAGACTTGTCGGGTAAGCCACCCTCATAAGTCTGGCTGTGTATGGTGTTGGAAAACTGCTTCCATCAGTTGGTGAGTTATGTTCTCACAGGTTGGTGAGTGATGTTCTCACCAGTCGTGTATGGCCCCACTCCCCTCTTGTGTTGAGTCTCAACTCAGGTGGTGTGTTGTTAATTTTTACAGCTTCAGTGATTTGTCTTCCAAAGCAGTTTCTTGGTATAAACTTGTTATCACTTGCTGTTGGGGGGGGGGGGGGGGGGGGGGGGTCACTGTTGCTGTGTGTCTGTGCTGTGTGTCGCCACAACACTGAGTCATGGTCTCTCTTTGCCAGGGCTGTCATGTGTTGTTGGCCTCGATAATGTCCAGTGCGTGCTGTATCTCCAACATACACGCAGTATGTAGTAATCAATAAGATATTTCAGACTATCTTTTTTCACGAAATGATAGTTCATTAAATGTTACAAGGGTGTGCTTTTGAGGAAAAGTTATCAGACCTGGCAGTAAACTTTTATTACTGGAATGCTGCATGTGTTTTGAAAAATATGCCTATCTGAAATAAACTAGCAAACTATCTGGTTCTGGTAGCATGTAGGATGGGTACAGTCATGTTGGTTGATCTCCGCATCAACAGGTCTCCCGTATAATTATTTTGACAGTTTCGCAGCATGCAGGATGATGCAGGTCGATAGATCTCCACTATAAAATACGCTTGAAAGGATCCTGGGTCGATGATTGACTATGGTCTGAACTTCTGTCCAATTTTTGAGAACCATACAGCATCCCTACTCACACACAGAAAACATACAAGCATACATACCCTAAATACATAAGAACAAGCAAACCAAAACATGAAATAAATGAAGTTCAAAAAGTAAAAATCAATCAAACCAGACAAACCCTGAAGAAACTGTGCATTTACAAACTCAGTAATAAAGTAAGTTTATACATATACATAGATCTATCGACATGGAGACCTATATTTCTGTGCAGATCTACTAATGCACGGATTTACCCAACAGTACTGTCAGTGTGCTACTCAAATGCAACGAGGGGTTCATTATAATCTGGCTTGAGTATAAAACTAAAGAGTTCGAATGATGAATTATTGGCAGAATAAATTTCCGACAATGTTCTCTCGGGGTTCAGTTTGAGATTGGTCTCTGAACGACATGGATGCTGCCAGATAGATGAACTGAAGAAATACATCGGAGAAAGATCATACCAGACAGAATTAAAAAGAGTTCTGACACAACAAAAAGACATTTTCGAAGAGACAGCAAGAAGTTCTTTCTTTCTGAGAGCAGTGATCTGTTTTACAAGAATCGACAAGGCGACAGTCTGCGAGTTCTTTCCACAGAAGACAGGGACGAAGCGCTATCGGTGTCCACGCCCATGAACACGGCGGCCACCTGGATGTGAACAAGCCATAAGTACAATGATCACCCATTTCTATTTAATCGGCGTGTTGATGTCTTTGCTATCTATTCCCTCCTCCCTGCCCCCCTCCCCCTTTTTTTTTTTTTTTTTTTTACCAATAGTACTTTACAAGTAGACCCTGCATAATAATACTACTCTGCTAAACAACGTAGCCCTACCAAAAGCAAAAAAAAAGTATTGTTTGTTTCTAGTAACATGGTTGAAAAAAAATAGGGTAGGTCGGATTTTTTATAAGATTTTTTTTCAGCGCAGAAACGAAAAAATCTTACTTCTGCTGGAAGTACTGTTTATCGTTTACTGTTCCCTGCCTCATTATATTTCCGATTTTACTTTGATTAAATTGAGGTTATTTGTATTTGTTTCTGTCCGTCTGTGTGTTTGTTGATCTCCATTGCATCTTTTGGTGGATCCTCAAGCGAAGGCTCAAAGATTGTCCCCTACATTTTATACTATTTACATAATGTCTTTAGTTTTTCAGCAACTTTTTTCCTTCCCACACTTTCGTTTGGTTGCATTTACTACTCTTCGCTGGCTGCTTTGGGGGTGCTATTGGATTCTTTTTTTGCACCCTTGGTGGTGAGAACACCACAGTATTATGGACTGTGGTGTATCTCTATTTGACGCCGGGAGCGCAGACACAACCAGCCGTGTCTCCCTGATGAGTCCGACCAGCGGACGAAAGGCCCAGGAGCAGGCAATACAAATATATCTGCCTTCAAAAGGGATTGCGATGGTTCCCTTATGCAGCTAGTGAAGAGGTTTTTTTCTTTTCTTTTTTTTTCAAGACAAGTTTTATTTCGCAAAAGCAACGCACCAAGGCAATTGAACGAGTAAATACACATCTATCAACTCGATGATAAATTTAAGAACAGCATCAAGCGCATATTGTGAATCCAACAGAAAAAAAAATGTTAAACATTAAGCTAAACCTTTCTTCTTCTCCAATGAATTCCATTATGAAGGCATTAATGATGTACACAAACATAATATAAGGTTATAAAACGCATGACATAAACCATTGCAACTCCATCGACTCAGGGCATTCGGAGAAAGTACACTATACAGATAAACTTCGTTTCCCATTGTTTCATGGAGGCTCCAAGGTCATGGACAACATTAACATATATATGTATGTGCGTGTCTGCGTGCGCACGAGAGCACGCATGCACATACATGCACACCCGCACACACATACCCATCTACCCACATACACACACTTAGGTACACATACATATATTACATATCATAACAATTAATCCTCTAGCAGCTTAATGTATGGTAACCATTTTGTTTGGCAGGTAGCTGATTCGTCTTCTTCAAGTACATATATTTTTTCCATTTTATATCGATAGTTCAGCTCCTTCAAAAACATGTTTAGATTAGGCTTTGTTTTGTTAATTCTACATTTATAAATTAAATATTTTCCCATTAAAATTATTAGGTCTAGCATATCATCGGTTTTTGTGTTCTCATCCGTACCAAATAATATAATCTCCACATTAAAGGATAATTTTTCACAGTGGGAACAATTAACTTTCAGAGCTCTTTCAAAGTCTTTCCAGAAAACACGGGTAAACTCACATTCCCATAGGTAATGATTAATGGAATCTTTCTCTCTATTACAAAAGTTACATTTGTCACTGTCAATAATTTGCATACTTTTCAGCACACTATTTGTTACTAACATTCTGTGGCATTCTTAATTTAAAACCATATTAATTTTGTTTCTTTAATTTTGTTGATCCTTTTCAGTACCTCTCTCCAGTCAATAGGTATATTAAGACGCTGTTCCCACTTAACAAAGGCACTAATGTTAAGAACTTCATTGACTTCCACCATAATATCATAATAAGTACGAATACCTTTAGTAACGCTACAAATTCTTTGAAGTGCTAAAGTTTTATCTTTACTAATGTTACTGTCTAATTTGAATCTTCTTTTCTCTGCATAAGCTTTGATCGAATGCACGCAACTTATATAATTCAGAAAATTGATCTGAAATCCCATTTTCTCTGACAGTTCGTAAAGGCTTACAAAATTACCATCATCATCGAGTAAATTTTTTAACAAGAAATATGTTTTTCTGCATCCATTTCTTGTAAATGAATGTTTTTTCTCCACTTTAAACTTCTCATTACAGAAAATAGGTTCAGTGGCTAAATCTGTACTTTTGTGTAATTCTACCTGTTTGCAGAACCTTTGATATGATAGAAAAACTCCTTTCCAAAATTTGTTACGAATATTGCTTTCAAGAAATCTGTTAGGATCATAGGCATCAAAATTATTTATTTCGGGACATAATGAATGCGATATTATCTTCCACTTATGGTTGTACATGTACGCTTTCCTTATCCAGGCTATTTTTAAGGAGCTGATATCTATATTTTCAGATCGGGTATACCTATCCCTCCCTTTTGTATACTATGTATTGAGTACTTTCTTTTAATTTTATCATTTTTGTTGTTCCATACAAATTTGAAATACATATTCTGTAATAAAGCAATCTGGGAATCAGGAGGATTCGGTAAAAGGATCCATAAGTATACCAGTTTTGATAGCACTAATGATTTGAGCACAGCTACTCTACCTAATGGTGTTATAATCCTTTTTGTCCATATTTTGAACAGTTTTTGGACTTCCGAAAATTTATCCTTCATATTAATTTCCGTCATATCCGATAGACTATTCGTAAACCACATCCCTAGAATTTTGAATTTTGGGGGCTTCAATTCCATTTTACAATGTGACAAATATGTGTTCGTGGAATTTTTCTCTGTACCTAGCCAAACATTAAACGTTTTCTCGTAGTTCAATTTGAGTCCAGATGATTGCTCAAATTCATAAAGGTTTGCAAATAACTTTTCGTATGATTTCTTGTCGCCTTCAACGTAAAGTGGTGTCGTCTGCAATTTGATTTATCTTAAATTCTGTGTTTTCTATCTTTATGCCTTTGATATCATGATCTTGCCTTATTTTGGTCCGCTAGTACTTCTAACTACACAAAACAATATAGGTATGGAGATATAGGGTCCCCTTGACGGGCAACCTCTTCCAATTGATAAGCCTGAAGACACTTTCCCGGTCAATATTAGTAAGGGACTTTATATTATCGTTTAAAGCATTTTTTCCATCGTTGTTTTCCTTTTCCAAATCCAAAAGCACCCAGAATTTTATTCATATATGACCAGTTAACTGATCGAAAGCTTTCTCGAAATCGACAGAAATCACAACCTCGCAACTGTTCACTTCTAAATAATGAATTAAATCATATATTGTTTCGTAAAGCTATTCCTTTATATCTATCTTGAACGTATCCGTCTGATCCCTCGTTTATGAGTTTTGGTTAAAAAACATTTTATTCTGTTGAGAGAATGTATTTATGGAGTTCAAGACCACCCATGTTATTTTGCACGAAAAACCCCCCTTTTCATATTAAACTCGTCCATCTCATGTCTCAGTTTTTTTGGCTAAAATTAATCACTGGTTTTTAAACAAATTAAACACTCATAAACTCTAATATGTCAAAATCAGTATATTGAAACGGGGGTCCTTACGTGCTAGATTACGATTTGGTGATCGGTGAACTCACATATTTACATTCTCTCCGAGAAACATAAGAATAAAGGGTTTCAGAATTAATTTTATTTTTTTAATTATGATTTTATTTGGGGTTAAAAAAATGAAGACCGAACTAGATACAGAGCTTATTAATATACTTTACGAGTTGGATTGGGAGAGGGGAGGCGATAAAGATCAGTTAAAGAACAGGTTTGAAGAAATTTTTTACTGATCTTTTTAATCGCAATCGACATGCGAGAAGGCGTTAACGCAGGCGATAAAGTAAAATACCAGATCTTGGCCCCAACCAATTTTAAAGTGATTTGCCCATTTTAGTTGATTTTATTGTTCTGAAGGATGCTAATCTAACTGTTTCTACTGGCCCGAAGGAAGTAACTAATTTGCTTTTAAATGAAGATAATTTTTAAGACTACAACAACAAATGCTCACTGAAGACGGAGCGGACTTTACTTACTTAATTTTGTATTTATAGTTTTAATCTGGGTTTTAAAAAAATGGGAACCCCCAAGTAGTTATAACGCATTACAGAAAATATTTGATGATTTGGGTGGGAGAATTAGTGCAGGAGTTGGATAAAGAAGAGTTAAGACAGTGTTGATTGAATTTATAACAGAACTTTTTCGAAGTTTAACTATACGAGAGAAAGCGTATGGAAGCAGTAGTGCTAAACATCTCAGTGTCTTGTCCTAAACCAATTATAAAGTATGTTGGCATTTTACTTGATTAATATTGCCCCTGAAGATGCTGACTTGGCTTTGTGTATGATGATCTTGAAGGAGTAACTGTTACCTTAAAACCGGAACAGTTTTTACATTTAGAAAATGGTTGAAAACTAATGTAATTAACAGCTGGAATTTACAATATTTTTTAGTTTTTTTGATTTAATTATGAATGTCGAACCTCTGCGATTGATTTAAAGATGTGCAATGAAACTATTTGACGGAGGACAATGAAAGTGGTTAAACATTGTTTATTTTAGTGAATTTGGGTGTGAGGAGGATATAGACAATTCTAAGAAAAGTCATAGTGAAACTGTTTAACGAAGCAATCAAAGTGATTAACTCATTGACTGTAGTGATTCAGAGAACAATGCTAAAATATTAGCAGGTGGTTATTGTGAGGTTAAACGTGTCTTGACGTGTGGCTATACGCTTGGGTGAATAATAAAAGCGCGTTTTTCTACTTTTATTTTACATTATTTTTTTGATTTCGTAAATATTTTGAAGGCTTTAAAAATGCCGACCACACGTAAATACGGGGACAGAAAACTATATTCAATGGGAAGAAATATTTGACAGCAGTGAACTATTATGCAATTATGTTTTGTGAATTAGAAATGGGACATCTTAAATCCTACATACGTTCATGAAAAGTTGTGGCACATGGTATCTCTCATTTCCCAGAGTCTCTTTCACGCGAACTCGCCAGGAAAAGGTGTGGTTAGCTGTCTCTAATTGATTATATAAACGCTGATGTTACTAAACATTGCCAGTTTCTTTTGGGGGGGTGGGTTTCAACAAGGCAGAAAGAAGTAATCAGCTATCACGACTTTTTAATTCTTCACTGGGCTGTTCTACTTGCGTACACAGTTTATCTGCAAGTGAGGCTAGGCAAAGTTAATGGTTAGGCTGGTTTGAAGGATACAGTCCTTGAATCAGATTGAGGCAACAAAGTTCTATCATTTAGTAGGCAATTCTTACATTTCTCTTCCAAAGAGTTAGAGTTAAAACGGGCAGGTTTTACATACATAATGCTGACAGCAGTGTTTCATTGTGGTGTGTTTTAGCGCATTTAAATCCTGTCAAAAAATTCATTTGCAAACAGAGTTTCATTATTTATGAAGCATACATACAAGACGTGATCTTTAACTAACATAACCTGTCCAGTGAGTATAGAAAGTATATCACAGTTTGAAGAACATAAACAAATCCAATCACTGTTTGAGTATATCACAGTGTCTGTAGTGTTGATATAGTGCTCTAAGGGTTTCTCCCAACAGTCTACTTTAGGCGAACCGTCTTGGTCAAACATATAGTCTGATACTGTTTACAGCACGGTTCCTATGAGTCATTATGTTATTTAATCAGAAACAATAAGTAGACTTATGGTGTGTTACATCAAAGAATCGTGCTAAGAAAGGCTTTTGGGTAGAGTTGTTTGGTTCGAATCCCCACTATAGAAGCAGCTGATTGCCATAGAACTCATTGTAAAAGTTTTGTAGACTGTGAAACCAAACTCCTTACCCTAACCTGGGTTCTAAAGTTAGTTTTAAGAATATACACATATTGCTGTTGAGGCCCATATGGGGTTTATCTGACTTTGAATCAATCTTTCCGCAGTACTATGGCCCGCCGCAAACAGCAAGAAACAAAAAACAACTATTAACCCACCTTCAGATTCTGTTCTTTTGGTTTATTGTTGTTAGTCAGCCGGTTCAACACCACGACAACCGTGATTTACAACGGGCCAACGCAGCTTTGTAAATTTTTAGAGCAGAGGATGAAAATAGTTCGTAATCACTACTCCAACCAACTAAATCTTTCGGGACATTGTTATGACTCCTGAAAGACCAAGATAGTTATGGACTCATCTACACACTGTTGGATATTGTAACAGAGATTATTAGGTGACACAGTGAGAGACCACGATCACATTTAGCGGAAAGTTTAGAGGGGCTGCGCACAACTATTGCTAATCTTCAATCTTAAGGATTGACCCTTATGATGGGAAACTGCCTATCTTCCTTTCATAACTTCGAGGTTACGATTATCATTTCATCATGCCATGCAGCTGGTGCTTTCTGGAATATAAGAGGGGTTACCGGCATTGCACAATCTTCAGAAATGTTACATGACTTTTACTCTTGATGTTTATCCTTTTATGACTCTGCCACAACAATCTGATGGGGAGTTTAGTTAAGTTGCAGGTAAATCTCTACAAGGACTATTCCAAATAACTAAACATTCTTTGATCATCTTTAGTGCGCAAAGGAGTTTATCCTTATTGAAATACATGATACTCGTGGGATAGTTGGAGAAGATCGGGCTTCCTCCTAAAGCGCTTCTTTTCTAGTCTTGAGGCAAAGAATAACTGGATTCTGAATATGGAATACGCTCAGAAGCCGGGGACCAGAATTACATGTCGAAACAATGGGCGGATTATCATGATCAGGTATCTATTGGCTGACGTGTGTTTATTAGCAGACGTCTTTTCAAGAATTAACAGAACTACATGCATGATACATTACAGCTTAGACTCATCACATTACTTCTCTGCGCCCGGCCTTTCTTGGGACGCCTTCGTAGAGTCTACAAACATCCAGTTTGACTTTTTTTTGTCTTTCCCACACTCCAGATGATTGAAGACGGTTTATGGGGAGGTAGTAGCATGGCCTCCATCTCTTTACTGCAAAGCAACAAACAAGTATTTAGTCGATATATGATCCTATAAAACATCCAACTATTAATGTACTTAGACGCCAACAATCTGTATGGATGGGCTAGAGCCAAACCACTACCACTGAGAAACTTCTACATATGTGAAAGGACCTCATGATGTCATGCTGTGTTATGTATGTTGTCCACTGCTTCTCAGCTATTAAAATCCAATTGGGCTAATCTTGGGTAGTAGACTTAGGAATATATTATGAACTACACGTTCTCCATAACGATTACCCCTAGGCCGCAGCAAGATTAATGATGAAGTCCTATCGGACCTCCTAAACTTGTACCCATTCTTCGCAACAATACTAATATATGTGTGTTCATTACTGACTCCTCCAGTTTTACCTTACGACGCGGTCTGATAACTGGCTGCTGTTCATAGAATCATTGCTTTGACAAAGAGTCCTTTTATGAGTCCATACTTCATGAAGAATACTGATCCTTAGAACCCAAGCCACTTGAGCTTCAGAAAAAGATAAATGGACTTCTTTAAAACTGAAGAACAACACAAGCTGTTTTGGCAAAAACTATGGAAAATCCACACAAACGTATTGTATGTAATTTTAGTTACAAAAGAAACCAAAAGCAATTTAGTTTGCCTCTAAACCTAACTAGCAAGACTTTAGAAGATGTCTGAAACGGACTGGCTAGTTGGATTATTATGATGAAGAAAAAGGATGTTAAGATAGATAAGCACGGTGTTTTATCGCTTCACCGTATTAGAGTTGTCAAAGTATTGATGTTAGAAATTTCTGTATTCAAAGACTTTTAAAACCGCGGGTACCCAGAAGAGACAAGAGTTCTTTTTACAGGGTCACTGATAGTTTTATTTCTAGACGTCCCAACTGGATAGAATTCTATTAGGATTTAGAAACTGAAGTGGCTTCAAGGAGCTGTTGGATGGTACGACACATGCGCTTTCCAAAAGACAGTCCCTTTACATTCAACTGTGAACAAGAATTGTGATTGGAAAGATGAAGGATGATGGAACTTATTGGGACAGTTATCAAAGTATATGTTGGGTTGCTGGTCGAAGTTGTATAGCGTGTGCTAGCCAGACTTCTGTTAATGAAGAAGGGCTAAGAGCATAAGTAAAGAAGTTCGTCCAAAAAAAATATCTCTCTCGACAATACAAGCAAGCTCTCTTTGTAAAACAAAGTAGTTCATCACACAAATGTTAATCTGCGCTCTTCTCTTCATAAAGTAACACAAAATGCTGTTAACAAGAAATCTATCTGTCTCTAACTATAACATGAGGAAATTACGTCATTTTGAGTTTCAGATGATGTAGGGCATTGGAGAATTTAATAGATTAAATGACTGACGTAACAAGAACTTATTTAATAACCTATCAAGACATTATTTTAGAACCTATCAAGGATCTTAACTTAATATACCTATCAAGAATTTATTTAAGAACCTAACTAGTACTTATTTAGAACTTAGTTTTTTTGTACTTTTCTTGTAATTTACTTGCATTAACTTAGAAAGTACTTTCTATAACTGACTTTACTGTACTTATATAGTTCTTAAATTGTCTACTTTATCTAGTTCTTAAAAAAAACGATTCCATAGTTTATGGGTCTACAGCAGGAGGTTGCCTTTTGTTGCAGAAGCTGATGGTTCTTCTTCTTTTACTGGTTATTGTGGGGTCGTTTTGCGGACTTGCTGCTAAGTATGGCGTTAGACATTTGTATGCTAAAAAACTCCCCCACCAACAACCTACAGCTGCCTAATACTTAATAATTAATCTTATCGTTGTTTGTGATTGTGTTTTTGTATTTGAGCTGTTGGTGATGGCGGTGAGGTGTGTATTACTATTAGCAATTTTTGTTTTGCTGATTGGTTTGCCTTTTTGCAGTCTGTGCATTCAGCTAGTTTACGCCCAGCTCAATACGTCTGGATTTTTAGGTTTTAGTAACATTACTCATCTTGTGGCCAAAATTCTCTTGGGGTTGCATTTGCTCCTTCGGTGGGCCCTGCGGACTGTCCTGCGGGGTTGCAATCTTCTTCCTACTGATCGCCTCATTTTTTTTTAATTGCGAGTAAATTTAATTTGATAAAATTAATATGATTAGATAGTATAATCCCATGATGAATGGACATAAATCGTCCCAATTCGTAGTACTTGTCACATGCAAGAGTTCTAGGGACTTGTTTAAAACCGGATCTTGCGATATGACGTTATTTAAATTTCTTCTGGATCATCGGAGCATCTTATTACCTGCTTAGCATATAAACTAATCATTGTCTGGCCCACTGATCTAACCATTTTTGACCCTTAACTGTGCTTCGTACCTAGCGTACGTACCCTAGTAATTCTCAATGTCTGATGTAGACCAATTGTTGAATTTGTTCATTACTTAGTTCAAACGCCTATATCTGTTTGTTTTTCCACACGGCAGCAGAGAGTTAATCTTTCTTTATGGCAGTTGTCGGATTGAGTAGCCTGCTTGCTCCTAACACTTAATAAGTTCGTCCAATCATTTTTATAATCAATAAAAAAATATATAATACTTTTAAAACCATGAGTTAACGTTGGTTAATTTATGCAGTGCTATTCGCTGGTGTTTTAGTCTATTCATACCCGTGCAAAATGCTTGTTAGGATAAAACCGCCGCAACGATGGGAAAGTTAGAACGATTCGCCAAAACTAGTTGCAACTTTATTTTTCTGCTTTAACAACAAAAGATTATGTGATTATAATGGATCCACATTGACAGTCCTTTCGTATTTTGATTATTTAATTATTTTTTTAGTTAATAAATAAAAAGATGAGTGAAAAAAAGATTATCAAATACGATTTACCCACTCTGATGTGATTAGCGGGCCTTAGTATTGGCTATAGGTGTTAGCCCCCCCAACAAAAAACCATGTTTAATAAATAATGAAGCAGCTGACTAGGAAGGTTAGACATTGAGGATGTTGTTAGGTTATAGTTGTAATTACTGCAGGGATTGCGTCAAAAGGACTTTCTTGTTGTCATAATATTATCCAGAAAATAATTTAGTTCATAGAAAAGATTAATTTAGATATATTAATTTTTAAAAAAGATGTCTGGGACTTGGATCTGATGGTGGAGGAAGATATTGTTTATGCTTTGGCCTTCTCTGGATGCAAATTATATGTTTAGTAAATTGAGGTCGATGAAGAGAGGAACGCATAACAAGGCATAGAAGAATTTAGCTAAGGCAGAGACGCTTACGAGAAATGACGAATTGCCCACTTAGACGCATTAATATAAAAGTTAAGAGACTGGAATTGCGCCAAAAGACTTTCTATATACGAAGGGAATTATCCCAGAAAATATTAGTTCATAGAAAGATTTAATTCATAGGTAAATAATTTTTTAAAAAGATGGCTGGAGTAGTATTGATGGGTAGGAGGAGCTTTTGTTAATGCCTTAGCCTTCTTGGTAGCAATTTTTTGTTTAGTAAAATTGCGGTCCGACGAAGAAAGAGCAAAGACATAACAAAAGCAATAGAAGGATTTAGATAAGGCAAGAGGACGCTTATGAGAAATGGAGGATTGATCACTTAGAACTTTATAATAAAAGTTAAAAGAACTGGGGCATGCAGAGCTACATGACAGCGTGATGATGGCAATGAATGAGTATTACTTAGTGACAGGAAGAAAGTTCTACATCGCCGCCGCCAGAACTGTCTGACTTTTATGAAACATCAGAAAGAACAGAAAATAGCAGAAATTGGTTTTATTTTGGGTGCTATGGGAGCCATCTAGATTCTTGCACAACAATTTAAATCAATTAAATACAGCTTCTTCTTATTTTTGGACAAGCACAAAATATATTATTCTCTAAAGGGTCAATCCCTTCAACTCTGCTATTGAAAAAACTAAAGTAAAGTGCTAGGAGTGTCTGATCAGATGCGAAAGAGGCTTTCAAAACATGCTAATTTGGCAAATTGTATCTGCCCCGCCCCAAAAAAAGAATAATAAGACTAGATAGATTTGTAATTCAGTTCCTAAATGACACACCAGATGGATTTGCTGTATCTTCCACATGTCAAAGTTTGAAGAAAAAAGTTTAAGTATGCTCTGACGGTTGTTGGTCATGGCTTCAATGATTACAAGACGCTGAAACCTTTAACGGTATAAAAGTTAAAACTGCTGCGGCTGTGGCTTTACAACAATTATACATGCGAGGCCATTAAAGTATCATAGGAGTTTCAAGGTTGATGATGGAATGTGTTTAAAGGTAATGTAAACCAACTGTTTTAATAACATCTTGTTTACAGTCAGGAGAGGGATCCAGGGCAACCATCGATCACAAGACCTAGTAGAAAAATACTTTAATAAGAATCTATCTTGTACGCCTATTTACCTATCATTATCTCAGAGAAATTATGGTCACTACGAAGTACAGAGTACGCTACACAGAATGGGTTTGGAGATTGCCAGCAGTCTGAGCGCCATGAACAATGAAGAATTTAAAGCAACAGGGTTAAATCACAGTGAACCGCAATCAAATTAAAAAAAAATTAGCATTACTTGTAAGATTGGGCAGGGGACTCAATAAAACTCTTGCGTATTGACTAAAAAGTCAAGATATCTTGTATGCTCCTGGAGAGGCAGTAAGGCGATGTTAAGAAATAGAAGCCACAGACCCTATTATGGAGCGTAGATGTGTATGATGTTGAATAGAATTATGAAAACAGACCCTCCGTGTATTAGATTAAGAGAAAACTCTTTTTGATAGCGGTGCTAACTACGTCTAAAAGGCCTTTGCCCCTAAAAGATCCTTTGTTCGTGAAGAGCTGCATGTTGTCCGCCAATCACAGTGAGTTTAACAAAAAAAATAGTGTTTGTTAAACTTATTTTTTGCTAAAACTTATTTTTTTACCCTATTTTGGGTTTAGACGATTATGTGTTTGTTTTTCAATGTTCTGTTTAATTGCATCAGTGTCTTAACTGTCGTGAAGTAATGTCTTTCTCACTCCTTTGAAGTATCAATTTTTTGACGTCTGTAAATCATCGCCGTCAGCCATAAGCTTTCTGAAATTATTCGTCCGTAAGGTTTTCATCCTGTATTGATTTGCGTTTTCTTATCTTTAATGAGCAAAAGTTTTGCGATGGCTAGAGCTACATTGGCAGTGTGCTTTGGTTTATTAGGTCTTAATTTTTTTTTACTTACATGCACTTACAAATCATGAGACAGGGCGCCCTAACCCTAAACCAAGGAAACCCCCTAATGCTAAAGAGGCTGGTGCACCCACCCCAGGTGGCTAAAACGGCAACGCTAGACCCCGCATTACGCTAGCTACAGCTTGAGGAGCCAGTAATTACATAAGGAAAGAATATTTAAAGCTTTAGCATATTTCTTTCTAGTAACCCTATACTTATCCAACATGTCAGTTTCTATTTCCTTTTGAAGTTCAGTATTAGCTTAACCTAAACTGTTGAACCTACTTTTTTTAAATATAGATTATTTTTATTAATTAATCTTATATATATCTTCTTAGTAATCCTTCTGGCAGAACTTCAGCAACAGAGTAAAACGCTATAAAATTCAACTTACTTAAGGAAAATAAAGTCGAGTACTTTTAGTTTGTCTTTGTCAACCACACAGTAACCTTGTCGGATGATGCAAAGGGCGTTTATTTCATCTCCGTTTTTAGTTTTAATCAATAAGAGCTTTAAAAGGCGGATCAGTTTTCAGACTTTATTTGAATTGCCTCTAATAAAGGCATGATCTGGCACAAACTTGTATTAACCTCTCTCGGAGTAAATATAATATAAATAAGCGAAAAATCATAGTCATTTGCCTAGGTAGTGATTTCTAGCGTTGGGGTAAATTCTAGCGACGGTGTTCGCCCCCACTTCTGATAAGGACTTCTTTCTCTGTAGCATATATTCAGAACCCTGCCTTAGTTTTCTATCTTGTTTTTTCTGTTGTGTTCCTGAGTAACCAAGCTAACAAGAAACGGGCCCTGCATCTAAGGCCTTTTCTAAAATTTGTTTTTCTTATCGTTAGTATACATTAGGGCTCGAGTTCAAACTGTAAAATTCAGTCAATTTCAGGAAGCACGTCCAAAATTCTCTCTTTTATGAAGTTGTATTCACGTTTGCCAAAATCGTTTGCTCTTAAATTTCTTATCTCTTTTCTAGGGCAGGATGTTGCAGCCGTTTTTTGTCTTCAATTTCTGTTCGTTTGTAAACCCCGCATCTGTGTACTCATAGCCATAACATTTTCCTGCACTCCTATTAGATCAAACTCAGTTGTGTCTCCTAGGTCTTTTAGCTCTACTGCTGTGCATTTAGGAGCTAGCTGACGCTTTTGATTCTGGGCCCTCGAGACATTCTTTTCTATAATAAACAACGTATAATAAACAAATTGTTGTAAGCAACCATAATAATCATTCTACAATGAACAACGTATTGAAATGGGGGCAGTCTTGTAAGCATAGCTTAGCGTTGTTTAGATTTTTCTAACTGCTCTTTATTTTTTTTGCTCATCTTTGGTCCAATTATTATATAGTTTTCACATAAAAATTCTTCAAAAAACTATTCTTGTCCTTAGTGTAAAATAATTACGATGATTTTAACTGCGAATCTAAAGTCTTTTTAAGATCAGCATTGTATTTTGAGTTAAGAGCCACACAGAAACTAAGGGGTGGCGGCCACTAAAAGGCTAGCTTTGACAGAGCTTTTCTTTTTTTAACATATGTTATCGTTCAGCCGATCAGTCATCAATAAATAAACGCAGGGTTTCAGTTCCTCAATTAGTCTATGTTAATGTTCTAAACAGTCGCTCAGTTTGTCGCTTGGATTAACTAATTAATTATATTTCGTCTGTTGCCAAATAAACTTCTTTCTTTGTAAGTCTTGTTGTGCTAATGGTTCGTGCAGAATATAACAATGTGCTCGTAATGAAACCTTGTATATTGTTTGTAAAAATCAGTACGAAGACAGGTTTTCCCACACCAGTAATCCGCAGATAAGTGAGCAGTGCGGTTCTTAGGCCCAGAAAAGAAACTTTAAGCTATCCATCTGTTTTTATAAGAATATTTCTTCTGCATTTTAAAAGGCCTTTTAATTAGTCTGTTTTCTTCAATGTTTTACTGTGCATTCACAAACCAGAAAAATGTGCATCTGTAATTGGGCCGTTTCCGTCTGCTTTCTTGTGATATTTATTTTTATACCAATCTTGCCTTTCCCTTTCTCACTTCCAAACAATCTGTTGTCAAATGTAGATCTATATCAGCCTCAAAACCCATACTTATTTGGCTTTTTAAGTAGTCTTCTAGTCCTTAATCTTAAAGGCGAAAAGTTTTTTTACATACGCGTTCAACGGCAGGATCCCTTTGCTGCCTCCAGCGATACAACCTTTCTTATTCAATCAAAGTGTTGGTGAGGTAAATGTCCACGCCCTGATTAAAACTGATCAGGGACTTTGCCGTTTATTTGCGCTGTAAAACCCTTCTCAATTTTTGGATTTATCAAAAACACTTTCTGATTCTCTCTGAAAAGGGTGGTTTCTTCCTGTAAACAAGAACAAAATTCCTTTTTAAGACTTCAGAGCCTGAGTTTGATGTATGTTCCAGAGAGTGTCTCGCTTGTTTTTATTTTCTGTAAGGGTGTGTATAACGTTTTCATAATTAAATAACCGTTTAACTTTTTATACTGGGTTACGATTGGTTGGCCAGTCGGGTTATGTAACAACATGCAAAGCAAGAGAATGTCGCGACTGCGTATGTAGCTAAGGGGTCTTCTGACAGAACGACGAATCGCTAGGTTTAAATGCAGTGATAAGTAAGTTTTTCTTTTAGTGCCCCTTGGGTAATTTGGCATAATGGTCTTTAACGTTCAAAATTCTGTGGGATTGCAGAATTGTTGCCAATTGCTTCTGCTACGGCCTCATCTTAACATCCACCTTTGCATCACCTGCTTAAGCATGTGATTGAGTGACGTTTGGGCTTTGTATTCCTTGATATACTTTCTCTTTCTTTTGTTTTAGGGCAAACCATTAGATCAGAATAAAGGGCAAAAACTATCTGCTTAGTTTAGTACAAAGACTTCTTGCCCTCCAGTTTGATTACCCATGTTTAACGATAGCCCTAACCAAATTAGCAACTAACTGTAGCATTTAGGATCTGCGATGTATTTCTATGTGAATGATAGTTTAGCAGGGCTTGAATTATAACATCGTCAGCGCCAAGGATCAGGGGACGTAACTATTAAATCTTGTCCTGGCTGAACGGTTGATGGAATATTTACACTAATTACAGTCTGCCTTATAACTTTTACGCCGTGGGGTTCTCTCTTTCTATGGATCGAGGTCACAACCGTATGAGTTCATTTTTTATTAAAAACAAAAAAGAATATTAAATAAAAAATATGGATGAAGGCTTTTTGACGCACCTGATCCTTCGAAAAGAAGAAAGAGATCTGCGAAGGCCCTTCATTTGGAGAAGATGAAAAGTATCCCCCCCCCCCCCCAACCTGCGTAATTAGGTCCTTCATTGCGCGAAGAACTTGAAAGGAGCAGCGAGGTTCTTCAACCCTCATTAGAAGAAGCAGGAAACACCCCCTTCAGTTAGCGCATCTGTGCAAGAACTCAGTGGCTTAGAATTAATCATTTACATAAGTTCGGATTAGAGCGCCAGAAGGGCATAGTCCTTTTGATTTTAAGATGTTAAAAGCAACCATCTGTATATAAGAACTAGCAGAGTGAAATTTTGTTAGAGTTACTACAAAGCCAGACCAACTAAGTTTTAAAACTAAAACACAATTAAACAATAAGAATTCCTGTTTTGACCAAAGGCGATTAACATTTTAAATTTAAGGCACTGAGGCTGTTGTCTTTTACAAAAACTTGGAGCAAGAATTGCCAACACGATCTGAAATAGAAATGACCTCTTTTTCAAGATTTAAGAGCAAGAACAGATGAAGCAATAGCAGAAATGAATCGTGTTTTAATGTGGAAACAGTCAGAAAACATTAGAAACAAATTGACGATCCTCCATGCTATGCGTGGACCTCTAGCTCTTAATGAACGCCTAAAGGCAATTAAGAGGCGAACTAGGAAAACAATTTAACTAAATCTTAGCGAGAAAGATAGAGAGATAGAAGTAAGAAAAAAATTTGCTGGCTGATGCAGATGATAACATTTTAGGGCAGAGATTATGGCTAGAATACAGCAAAATTACTGATGTTAATGGAAGTAAAGGAAAAGCAGGTTAGAAGTGTTGTCTGATCACAGAGTGCAGCTAGCAGCGCTAACAAGCTGAATAAGAGAAACTATAAACAAAAATACTTTATGAAAACTCTACGCTAGCTGAAAGAATTAAGGACTTCTTTTCAGGGAACAGGGATTACAATAGGTTAGTATATTACAGCTGTTGGTGTTTGTAGTCTACACTTGTTTATGCTTTAAAGGCAGTGCACCAACAGGGTCAGTAACGCCTTCCTAGCTCAGCCCTGGTAAAAGTGGATTAGAAAACATTGCTTCATCAAGCAACTTATAAAGAAGTTTGCTGCCAAAGCGTTGATGCTCTGCCTGGCATAATTAGGTAGTGTGTTAGTTTGAGGTTTTGTCTACTATTGCAAGTTGCTGGTTGGTTTTTTTGGCTGATATCTGTGGACATTAGGAGCGTTAGCTGCTGGATTAATTTTTAGTGAAATAAAGTACTGCTATATCCAGTAAAAGTTTTAAAATACAACAAGATGCTGTCTTTTCGCTAGGGTGCCTGTCCAGTGTTAGGTAGTTCAACTGGTGGCGGCTTTTGGGCTGCTTTCTGGCTGTGGTGCGCTTATAATGGTCGCCTTTCTTCAGGGCTAGGTACTTTCTTTAAAATGGATGAGCGGGCTTGTGTTTAAGTGTTTATTGTGCCCTAAGTCTTGGGTCGTCTAGCTATGAGATTTCATTGTTATAATTCTGTGTCATACCAATCTGTAGTCTAAGGTCGGAGGGTAGCATGTATAATCCATGGCCTACAACAAAGTCAACCTTTGACCTAGCATGTGCAAAAAGTCTTGATACCTTTGTATGCTGGCAGGTAAATTAACAGCAGAGTTAATAGCATCTTCTAAATTAACTAGAAATTGTTTTCTAGCATCAAAGCCTGTAGATTGATCAGATATGCTAGACTTGGTCTGTGCTTGCGCTCCTAATAGACACCAAACGTATGTCCTTATGGAGTCATTAAGTCTTTGCACTCCTGCCATTGTTAGGCCTTTACTTTCATCTAAGATAAATGTTGTCCAAGCATTAGGGTGTTTTTGTTCTATGGATCCAATCGAACTTGTGCGTTTGATTGGAAGGAGGTGTGGCCAGGCCAGTAGTCATAATTATATTCTCTACGTTCGCCCCACAAATACAATGTGCCTAACCCATGATTGAGGTCTAACTTTTGTCTAAAATCAGTTAAAGGTCAATATTAAATTCGTTGCAATTCTTTCATATGCATTATTGTCCATTGGGCTGTTAAATGGATAAAACGCGTTGTCGTTAGGGAGGGGCACTTGTAGTTCAGTTAGTATTCGCCTGTACTGGTAATAAACATGAAAGTTATATACTGACCTTACTAAAAGATTAGGATGGTTTAAATGGTTTGCATATGAAAACCGCAGCCAGTAGTTGCGCAGTAAATGACAAAATTTAACTGATTCTGGAAAAAAGCCATAGGGTGGGATGACCATGCTGATTGCACTCTGTCACTCTTTATTGGCGGATTTAAATATCTAGTTAGTGGGTTTACAAGTCTAAATTGGAAGCCGTATGATCCATCTACTGCAATGGTTAGTAAACTGAAGTCCAAAGATTTGGGGTTATAAAACGCTCCTACATTGTAAGCAGCATTTTCATCATATTTAAATGCTCCCATTTTTAAATTATTTTTTTAAAATAGTTATAAAAAAAGATGCGCATCTATATAAACCAACAAAAACAAACGTGTGCCCTTAACCTACCCAATTGACATAGAGCGCGGTAATTATAGGGTTGCCCTTAGAGAAATTGGGTTTAAAGTTATGTGGGCTAACATATCTGAAAAGGCTCAGAATAATGGATTAATGTTAATGGCGAACAAGGCAATCACGTAACTCATATAACAATACCTGATGGCTACTACAATTTTTGTTCTTTAAAAGAAGAACTTAGCGAATTTGGCATATTGTTAACAATTAACGAGGCAAGCCTCAGAATTACTATAAATTTCCCACTAGAAGAAAGAAGAGAGTACACTTTCCCTAAAGGACTTGCTCGAATTTTAGGCTTTCACAGCAAGTAACAAAGATTATAGATTTAGTACAAGAGAAGATGTTTATCAATTTAAAGGCAATAAACCTTCTGATTTTCTCGTGAACCCAATGTTGTATGTCCATTTACAAGAGTTAAGAACATGTGCTAATTTGTTTGCTGGCAATCCGTCAACAGTTCTAAAGGTTTTGCTACCAACTGGGGCGGGGGTTTGCGATTATCAGTTATATAGTTTTGATGGAGACAGCCAATTTAAAGAATTAATTTGGGATACTATAAATTCATTGGATGTAAAAATAACTAATCAAGATGGAAAGCCAGTTGTTTGTTCTGATTTATTAATAGAGCTAGAAGTAGAAGAGCATACTAGAAAAGTAGCAAGGGCTCAGTCCCGCGGACGTTAATAACACTTTCGTTATATTTAAATTAATTTTTAAATAGTTATAAAAAAGATGTACATCTATATCACCAAGCAAAACGAGCGTGTGTTCTTAACATACCCAATTGTCAATTGGCGCGGGAGTTGTAGAATTGCCCTTAAAGAAATTGGGTTTAAAGTTATGTGGGCTAACATATATGAAGGGGCTCAAAATAACTGGATCAATATTAGTAACGAGGCGGGCAATCAAATAACTCATGTGCAAATAGCTGATGGTTATTACAACTTTTGTTCTTTAAAAGAAGTGCTTAGCGAATATGGCATATTGTTGAAAATTAACGAAGCAAACCTCAGAATTACTATACATTTCCCGCTAGAAGAAAGAAGAGAGTATACTTTTCCTAGAGGCCTTGCTCAAATCTTAGGCTTCCACGGTAGCGATAGAACTTATAGATTTAGTACAAGAGAAGATGTTTATAAATTTGAAGGTAATAAACTTCTGATTTTCTTGTAAACCCAATGTTGTATGTTCATTTACAACAGTTAAGAACAGATACTAATTTGTTTGATGGTTATCCATCTACAGTTCTAAAGGTTTTGCCATCAACTAGGGCAGGGTTTTTGCGATTATCGATTAATCTCAGTTGGAAAAAAACAGTGAATTTAAAGAACTAATTAATGGGCCTATAAATTCATTAGATGTAAAAATAACTAATCAAGACGGAAAGCCAGTTGTTTGTTCTGATTTATAATGGTATTAGAAGTAGAAGAGCGCGCTGTGAGTCATTAGGTTTTATATATGTGTGCGTGCATGGGCGGGGTGTGTGGCGGTGTGTGGTTTAATTAACTATGTTAATCAATAGCAGGTCTTTTTGACCTGGATTACTGCATTGCTTTGTTATGCAAAACGTCCTTTCTCACACACATACACACAAACACACACAAACAAACAACAAACAAATACAAAACAAACGCAGACACACAAACACACACGGGAATCATTGACACAATAGACAGGACAGTGCTTGCAGGGAGTTGAAAGGGGATTTTTGTTGTCCACACTTAAACGTCGTAAATTCGAGACAGCCACCAAAATCACTTAACAGAGTCCTGAATCAATAATCACAGGATCTGTTTAAGTTCTCTCAGCGGCCATCTGAGACAGCCTTTAAGCAGCAAAACGACGAAGTGGATGAAGATGAAGCAGGTAGCCACAGCAGCAAAACAGCAAAGTCACAACAGCAAAAAGTCAATACTAGTTGGCCTATTTCAGTGCTACAGGCAGTAGCGCGACCTATTTCGATGCTCAAACCACAGCCACGCCTCCTCAGGGAGGCCAATATTGATTAGACCAGTCTGTCGGCGTCCGCTGCCTGTGGGCGGTGAGGGAACTGACTGGCATGATCGATCAGTTCCGCCATTTTTACTGGGGTTGTTGTTGTTCACAGTCGGAAAAAATTGACGGTGTCTTCTCAACCCAATAGTGTCTGATCTCCTCACTGCTTTAAACATGGTTTTAAGCTCTTTTTTCATGTTAAAGACTTCATAGAAAGACAGTCCAACAGTGCTGAATTTGGAAATGTATGGAAATAACAAACAAGATATCTCTCTCAGTCTCCGTGCGTAGGAAGGGCAAATTCCAATCTTTGTTTTCAACCACTCATTCCACGTTTTCATTTTTGGTGTGCTACTTGCGATTTCAAAAATTTCCTGAGCTAACTCTGAAGAAGAAGGAGATAAATCTGAAGAAATACTATCACAAGACATATCAATCAGCAGAAACAAAGTTTGAAGTCAATCACTTTTTATCACACATGTCTTCACCGCTCAACACCTCCAAGAGAAATGACAGGCCAGAGCTGTCCAGTCGCTAGCAGTTGCTCTGTCCGACCAAAATGACGTCGTACTCCCTGCTGATTGGTCAGGAGTGAACGCGCGATGATTAAAAATGCAGGCCTCGTGTCGCAATGCGTCAGCCCATTGTCGGGGCACTAATGGCAATTTATCGATTTGCGGTGTCAATTAACAAAGGCAGCATGTGCTGTTGTTGTGGGCAGTAATAGTTTACTAATATTGATTGGGGGCAGTCTGGGCAGCCAGCCGTGAACAAACAGGACAGCCAAGCCATTACATTTTAGTTGATTTATATGCCTGTAAGAGAATGTAAATATCTATGTTCACGATCACCAAATCTTATCTAGCACGTAAGCCCCCGTTTTAATGTGTTGATTTCGTCAATTTTTAGAGGTTTTGGGGCGTTAATTTTGTTTAAAAACAGGTGTTAATTTTGGTCAAAACTGACATGAGATGGACGTGATTTAGATGTGAAAAGGGGGGTTTTCGTGCAAAATAACATGGGGTGGTCCTGAACTCACATATTTACATTCTCTGACGCAGTGACCGGTGCGGTAGTGATCCCGGTCAAAAAAGAAGGGTGGGTCCTGGGGAGAGGTGTGGGGGTAGTAGTTTAGAGATTAGAGTCCCTTGGGGTTGGTCCTTCCCTAGTAGTTAGCCACCACGTGTGTAGGCTATCTCTGCGTCCCTAGTCGCAGTGATATACCGCAACTGGTGCTTTTTGCATAGGTTAAGGTTCTCAGGGTCGTATCAGGGTAGTGTGGGTCAGTGAAGAAGTGGATACCAGAGTGTGGTTGTGGATGGACGGGAGTGGTGGTGCCATATGTGGGGTGTGTGTGAAATAAAGAAGTGCGCATGATTGTAAAGCTGTGTTAGTGTGCTGTGTTGTCTGCTCTAGTGTGTAATAGGCGTGGGTAGGGGTAGGGCCATCCGGCTTAGCGACCATGACAACAAGCCAAGACAACCAATCAGAATACAACCTATTACTAATTACGCAGAAGAAAAAACACAACAGAATTCCATACAATACAATCCAGCATTGTACAATTCGATACAACCCGACATAATACTATCTAATACAAATCGCACAGACTAATGGATATCGAGATATAATACGACCCGATAATGTACAAAACCACCCATATAAAACAACAGAATCAGCCAAACACAATACAATACAATACAATACAACTGTCACATTGGTCGAAGGGTTTCCCACGATGCCCCTCACACCCGGGACATGCCCAACAACAGTTCACACAAATGGTCACCTTTCGCCGTCATTCCTTCACACACGTACGACAAATAATGAAACGAACAGAGAGGGACAAGTTTCAGAGGAGGCGGGGGGCTGGAGGTGGGGGAAACCTAAACATCCTAAATAAAAGGGGGGGGAGGGAGGGGATCAGAAACCGTACCCCACCCTTACGATCTAACTCCCACTGACCCCGAGGGAGGGGAGAAGGGAAAGGAAAATAAAGGGATGGGTGGAAGGACAAACAGAACAAGCAGCGATAGAACACTCAGCAACACGCGAAAACCTCTCGAACACTCTCTTTTTTTTAAATCAAAGTCCATAACTGGTATCAACGTTCATCAAGTCGGAGCTTGGTTCTTCCAGAAAGGTTTCGAGTGGTCGTCGTCAAGCTCCTCGGCCTCGCCGTGGAATTGGGCCTGCAGGGGAGGGGAACCTGGTGGAGAAGTCCACGAAACGGTGAAAGGGGAAAAAACCCACTTGTCCTTAAGCCCCTGGACGGCAAATTCTAGGGCATGTCCAGGAACCACCAAGCGACCCTATCAGCACGCACAGATGCTGGTGGATCCTGAGAGTTGCCGCCACTGTCCATCCACACTGACGGGGGAAACGTTCTGCATATAGGGAGTCACCTCCGTGCCCCCTCCCCCCCTCCCACCCCCGCTCGCCACCGTGGCACGAGGTGATGTCGATGTACATCAACCAACAAAGGCTTCAAAGAACTACGAAGCCTCTGTGTGGGAGCACCGAACTCACCAGACCATCTGCTTCCTTCGCCATGTGCACGTGCTTTTGTTGTTAACCCTGTTTACACCTCCATTCTGGAACAGCCAGGTAGGAGAAGGTCGGGTACATTCCACTGGGAGAGGTCAGGTAGAAGGGCCCTGATTAGTAGGGATAAAAAGTCACGCGGTGTGGGTTCGACTCCCAGGTAAAAGATGTCAAAGAATGCACCACACGCACGTGTTTCATGTGGAGTGATGGCCCTCTGAGTCACACTCGCCCGAAACAAGCAAAGGAGAAATTGAACGAAATGGTATGGCTATATATCGTATATGAATATATATATATATTATATATATATATATATATATAATATATATATATATATTATATATATATATGTGTGTGTGTGTGTGTGTGTGTGTGTGTGTGTGTGTGTAATTATATAGCCTTCTCTACAGGCAGGCAAAGAGAAATATAGCCAGCGTCATGACCAAAGCTGGTCCGTGACAACAATGCAGCACAGTGCACTCAACAGTCAACACGAGATAAAATCACATAGAACAGAATACAAAACAACAAAAACCCAGTGTACAGAACAATCAAAACTGCCAAATGGAAACAATGTAAAACACAACTGAAAAAACAACAGAAACGACCCAACACAACAGGACACGTTACAACTTAGCTGAGCATAGTGCGACTAAGAGAATACAAAGAGAGGGAACCAGCACAAAACGCTCTAGTACAATCCAACAGAAAACAGTGCATACAGCCCAACGCAACTAAATGCATCGCAGTGCAACGCAGTGTACATGAGGAGTGGCCGAGTGCAGCATGGACTGGTTTCAAGATGTGAGGGGCAACACAATACAGTAATGAAACACAGCACAGCACAGCACAGCACAGCACAGCACAGCGACACACATCACGACACAGCACAGTGTACCTGATGAGTGGCAGTATAGGCACGGACTGTTTTAAGATATGAGGGGCAATACAACACAACACATCACAGCACAGTCTACCTGATGAGTGGGAGTAGAGGACACGGACTGTTTTAAGATGTGAGGGGCAATACAACACAACACATCACAGCAAAGTCTACCTGATGAGTGGCAGTGTAGGGGACGGACTGTTTTAAGATGTGAGGGGCAATACAACACAACATATCACAGCACAGTCTACCTGATGAGTGGCAGTGTAGGGCATGGACTGTTTTAAGATGTGAGGGGCAATACAACACATCACATCACAGCACAGTTCTACCTGATGAGTGGCAGTATAGGGCACGGACTGCTTTAAGATGTGAGGGGCAATACAACACATCACAGCACAGTCTACCTGATGAGTGGCAATGTGGGCATGGACTGTTTTAAGATGTGAGGGGCAATACAACACAACACATCACAGTATACCTGATGAGTGGCAGTGTAGGGCACGGACCGTTTTAAGATGTGAGGGGCAATACAACACGACACAACACAGCACAGTCTACCTGATGAGTGGCAGTGTAGGGCAGGACTGTTTTAAGATGTGAGGGGCAATACAACCACACCACAACACACCACAGTCTAACTGATGAGTGGCAGTGTAGGGAATGGACTGTTTTAAGATGTGAGGGGCAATACAACACATCACAGCACAGTCTACCTGATGAGTGGCAGTGTAGGGCACGACTGTTTTAAGATGTGAGGGGCAATACAACACAACACATCACAGCACAGTCTACCTGATGAGTGGCAGTGTAGGGCATGGACTGTTTTAAGATGTGAGGGGCAATACAACACATCACAGCACAGTCTACCTGATGAGTGGCAGTGTAGGGGACGGACTGTTTTAAGATGTGAGGGGCAATACAACACAACACATCACAGCACAGTCTACCTGATGAGTGGCAGTGTAGGCATGGACTGTTTTAAGATATGAGGGGCAACACAACACATCACGGCACAGTCTACCTGATGAGTGGCAGTGTAGGGGACGGACTGTTTTAAGATGTGAGGGGCAATACAACACAACACATCACTGCACAGTCTGCCTGATGAGTGGCAATGTTGGGCACGGACTGTTTTTTAAAATGTGGGGGGCAATACAACACAAAACAAACCACAGTCTACCTGATGAGTGGCAGTGTAGGGCACGGACTGTTTTAAGATGTGAGGGGCAATACAACACAAACACATCACAGCACAGTCTACCCGATGAGGCAGTGTAGGGCATGGACTGTTTTAAGATGTGAGGGGCAATACAACACATCACGGCACAGTCTACCTGATGAGTGGCAGTGTAGGGCACAGACTGTTTTAAGATGTGAGGGGCAATACAAAAACAAAACATCACAACACAGCACAGTCTACCTGATGAGTGGCAGTGTAGGGCACGGACTGTTTTAAGATGTGAGGGGCAATACAACACAACACATCACAGCACAGTCTGCCTGATGAGTGGCAGTGTAGGGCACGGACTGTTTTACGATGTGAGGGGTAATACAACACAAAACATCACAGCACAGTCTACTGATGAGTGGCAGTGTAGGGCATGGACTGTTTTAAGATGTGAGGGGTAATACAACACAACATATCACAGCACAGTCTATCGGATGAGTGGCAGTGTAGGCATGGACTGTTTTAAGATGTGAGGGGAATACAACACAACACATCACAGCACAGTCTACCTGATGAGTGGCAGTGTAGGGCATGGACTGTGTTAAGATGTGAGGGGCAAAACAACACAACACATCACACCACCGTCTACCTGATGAGTGGCAGTGTAGGCATGGACTGTTTTAAGATGTGAGGGGCAACACAACATATCACAGCACAGTCTACCTGATGAGTGGCAGTGTAGGGCATGGACTGTTTTAAGATGTGATGGGCAACACAACATATCACAGCACAGTCTACCTGATGAGTGGCAGTGTAGGGCATGGACTGTTTTAAGATGTGAGTGGCAATACAACACACCACATCACAGCACAGTCTACCTGATGAGTGGCAGTGTAGGGCATGGACTGTTTTAAGAATTGAGGGGCAATACAACACAACACATCACAGCACAGTCTACCTGATGTGTGGCAGTGTAGGGCATGGACTGTTTTAAGATGTGCGGGGTAATACAACACAACATATCACAGCACAGTCTACCTGATGAGTGGCAGTGTAGGGCATGGACTGTTTTAAGATGTGAGGGGCAATACAACACAACACATCACTGCACAGTCTGCCTGATGAGTGGCAGTGTAGGGCACGGACTGTTTTAAAATGTGAGGGGCAATACAACACAACACACCACAGTATACCTGATGAGTGCAGTGTAGGGCACGGATTGTTTTAAGATGTGATGGGTAATACAACACAACACATCACACAGCACAGTCTACCTGATGAGTGGCAGTGTAGGGCATGGACTGTTTTAAGATGTGAGGGGTAATACAACACAACATATCACAGCACAGTCTACCTGATGAGTGGAGTGTAGGGCATGGACTGTTTTAAGATGTGAGGGGCAATACAACACAACACATTACAGCACAGTCTACCTGATGAGTGGCAGTGTAGGGCATGGACTGTTTTAAGATGTGAGGGGCAAAACAACACAACACATCACACCACCGTCTACCTGATGAGTGGCAGTGTAGGGCATGGACTGTTTTAAGATGTGAGGGGCAACACAGCATATCAACAGCACAGTCTACCTGATGAGTGGCAGTGTAGGGCATGGACTGTTTTAAGATGTGAGTGGCAATTCAACACAACACATCACAGCACAGTCTACCTGATGAGTGGCCGTGTACGGGACGGACTGTTTTAAGACGTGAGGGCTATACAACACAACACGTCACAGTCTACCTGATGAGTGGCAGTGTAGGGCACGGGCTGTTTTAAGATGTACGGTTGCAATACAATACAACACATCACAGCACAGTCTACCTGATGAGTGGCAGTGTAGGGCATGGACTGTTTTAAGATGTGAGTTGGCAATACAACACAACACATCACAGCACAGTCTACCTGATGAGTGGCAGTGTAGGGCACGGACTGTTTTAAGATGTGAGGGGCACTCAACACATCACAGCACAGTCTACCTGATAGAGTGGCAGTGTAGGGCATGGACTGTTTTAAGATGTGAGGGGCAATACAACACAACACACCACAGTCTACCTGATGAGTGGCAGTGTAGGGCACGGGCTGTTTTAAGATGTGAGGGGCAATACAACACATCACAATACAGTCTACTGATGAGGGGCAGTGTAGGGCATGGACTGTTTTAAGATGCACGGGGCAATACAATACAACACATCACAGTACAGTCTACCTATGAGTGGCAGTGTAGGGCACGGACTGTTTTAAGATGTGAGGGCAATACAACACAACACATCACAGCACAGTCTACCTGATGAGTGGCAGTGTAGGGCACGGACGTTTTAAGATGTGAGGGGCAATACAAACACAACACTTCACAGCACAGTCTCCCTGATGAGTGGCAGTGCAGGGCACGGACTGTTTTAAGATGTGAGGGGCACTACAACACATCACACCACAGTCTACCTGATGAGTGGCAGTGTAGGGCATGGACTGTTTTAAGATGTGAGGGGCAATACAATACAAACACATCACAGCACAGTCTACCTGATGAGTGGCAGTGTAGGGCACGGACTGTTTTAGATGCACGGGGCAATACAATACAACACATCACACCACAGTCTACCTGATGAGTGCAGTGTAGGGCACGGACTGTTTTAAGATGTGAGGGGCAATACAATACAACACATCACAGCACAGTCTACCTGATGAGTGGCAGTGTAGGGCATGGACTGTTTAAGATGTGAGGGGCAATACAACACAACACATCACAGCAGTCTACCTGATGAGGTGCAGTAATAGGGCACGGACTGTTTTAAGATGTGAGGGGCAATACAACACAACACAGCACAGCACAGTCTACCTGATGAATGGCAGTGTAGGGCACGGACTGTTTTAAGATGTGAGGGGCAATACAACACAACACATCACAGCACAGTCTACCTGACGAGTGGCAGTATAGGGCACGGACTGTTTATAAGATGTGAGGCGCAATACAACACAACACATCACACCACCGTCTACCTGATAGTGGGTAGTGTAGGCACGGACTGTTTTAAGATGTGGGGGAAATACAACACAACACAGCCACAGCACAGTCTACCTGATGAGTGGCAGTGTAGGGCATGGACTGTTTAAGATGTGAGGGGCAATACAACACATCACAGCAACAGTCTACCTGATGAGTGGCAGTGTAGGGCACGGACTGTTTTAAGATGTGAGGGCAATTCAACACAACACATCACAGCACAGTCTACCTGATGAGTGGCAGTGTAGGACATGGGCTGTTTTAAGATGTGAGGGGCAAAACAACACATCACAGCACAGCACAGTCTACCTGACGAGTGGCAGTGTAGGGCACGGACTGTTTTAAGATGTGTGGGGCAATACAACACAACACATCACAGCACAGTCTACCTGACGAGTGGAAGTGTAGGGCACGGACTGTTTCAAGATGTGAGGGGCAACACAACACAACACATGACAGCATAGTCTACCTGATGAGTGGCAGTGTAGGCATGGACTGTTTTAAGATGTGATGGCAATACAACACAACACATCACAGCACAGTCTACCTGACGAGTGGCAGTGTAGGGCACGGACTGTTTTAAGATGTAGGGGCAATACAACACAACACATCACAGCATAGTCTACCTGATGAGTGGCAGTGTGGGCATGGACTGTTTTAAGATGTTTAGGGCAATACAACACAACACATCACAGCACAGTCTACCTGACGAGTGGCAGTGTAGGGCACGGACTGTTTTAAGATGTGAGGGGGAATACAACACAACACATCACAGCATAGTCTACCTGATGAGTGGCAGTGTAGGGCATGGACTGTTTTAAGATGTGAGGGGCAACACAACACAAGACATCACAGCACAGTCTACCTGATGAGTGCAGTGTATGGCATGGACTGATTTAAGATGTAAGGGGCAATACAACACATCACAGCACAGTCTACCTGATGAGTGGCAGTATAGGGCACGGACTGCTTTAAGATGTGAGGGGCAATACAACACAACACATCACAGCACAGTCTACCTGATGAATGGCAGTGTAGGGCACGGACTGTTTTAAGATGTGAGGGGCAATACAATACATCACAGCACAGTCTACCTGATGAGTGGCAGTGTGGGACACGGACTGTTTTAAGATGTGGGGGGCAACACAACACATCACAGCACATTCTACCTGATGAGTGGCAGTGTGGGGCACGGACTGTTTTAAGATGTGAGGGGCAATACAACACATCACAGCACAGTCTACCCGATGAGTGCCAGTGTAGGGCATGGACTGTTTTAAGATGTGAGGGGCAATACAACACATCAAATCACAGCACAGTCTACCTGATGAGTGGCAGTGTAGGGCACGGACTGTTTTAAGATGTGAGGGGCAATACAACACATCACAACACATCACAGTCTACCTGATGAGTGGCAGTGTAGGGCACAGACTGTTTTTAAGATGTGAGGGGCAATACAACACAATCACAGCACAGTCTACTGATGAGTGGCAGTGTTGGGCATGGACTGGTTGAGGATGGGGGCGATGTCCCCAAAAGACGTGGTGTTCAGATGGAAGCTGGCTGCTATCTGAACCCGGTAGGAAAAGGGTTGCGGTTGATCTGATCCTGACACACAAAATATACATACATACATAAATTACATATCTCTCTCTCTCTCTCTCTCTCTCTCCTCTCTCTCTCTTCTCTCTCTCTCTCTCTCTCTCTCTGTTTCTCTCTCTCTCTGCGCAGCGCGCGCGCGCGCGGTGTGCATGTCTGTTGTGTGTGTGTGTGTGTGTGTGTGTGTGTGTGTGTGTGTGTGTGTGTAAACTCAAACCCCCCGTCGTTCACGCTTGTTTCAATTCACTCCTGGACGTACAGCACACAGTCATTTAAGCGTGCACTGCGACATCACACACACACACACAACACACACACACACACACACACACACACACACCCCAACCCACACAATCTTCAACGGAGGGACAGATATACAAAAAACGAACATGAAAAAACTGCCCCTTTTCCCTTTTTAAAAAAATTTAACAAAAGGTAAAAGAGACGGAAATGAAAAATGTGAAGGAAAAGAGAAGAAAAAAGAGGGGGGGGAAACAAAATGGGGGGGCGGGGCGGGACAAAACCTTCTGAAAGGGCCACAAGGGGAAAAGGGTACCGTTTTAAAAGGTCATGTGAGATATAGTACCTCTGGAGATCGCAAGGTAAAAGGGGGGGAAACCCTTTTTGGGGAAGGCCGGGTAAGGGGGAGTTTACCTTTTTTGGGGAACCATTAGGGGGGGGGATACCTGTTTTGAAAGCCGGGTAAAAAGCGAATATCTGTTTAAAGGAAAGGCCGGGAAAGGAAATACCTTTTTTGGGGAACCGGGTAAAGGAAAAACCCTTTTTTGGGGAAAGGGCCAAGGAAACAGATCCCTTTTTTGGGGAAGGGCCGGGTAAGGGGGAAATCCCTTTTTTGGGGAAGGGCCGGAAAAGGGGGAGATACCTTTTTGGGGAAAGGGGCCATAACAGCAGATCCCCTTTTTTGGGAAAGGGCCAGGTAAAGGAGAATCTTTTGAAAGGGCCGGGTAAGAGGGGAATCATGTTTGAGGAACCCGGGTAAGAGCGAAAATATTTTTTGGGGAAGGCCATTAAGACCGAGATACCTTTTTGGGGGAGGCCAGGTAAAGCAGTTACCTTTTTGGGGGAAGGGCCAGTAAAAACCGGGTCCCTTTTTTGGGGGATCGAGGGCCACATAATGAAAATTACCTGTTTGAGCATGGCCAGCAACAGTGCAATACCTTTTTTATGGGTCCAGAAAAGAGTGCAAAAACCCTTTTTTGAGGACCCCGAAAGGGGGTGCAATACCGGTTTAGGGGTCCACAAGATCAATACCTGTTTCGGGGATGGCCACCAAACATAAAAACCCCGTTTATGGGGGGCCAGCAAGGGAAATTTACCTGTTTGAGGAGGGCCAGCAAGAGTGCAAAAACCTTTTTTAGGGGGGCCAAAAGAGTGAAATACCGTTTAGGAGGGCCGGCAAAAATAAAATTTACCGGTTTATGGGGGCACAAGAGTGCAATACCTTTTGGGATGGCCACAAAAAGTGCAAAAACCGGGTTTGAGGTCGGGCCAGTGTAAAAACCTTTTGGGGGAAAGGGCCAGCAAAGTGCAAAAAACCAAATTTGAGGATGGCCAGCAACTTGCAATCCCCTTTTATGGGGGGCCAGCAAGATGAAATCCCTTTTCGGGAAACCACAAAAGTGCAATAAACCTTTTGGGGATACCATCAAGAGTCCCAATACCTGTTTAAGGATGCCGGGCAACAGTGCAATCCCTTTTTTGGGGGTGGCCAGCAAGAGGGGCCAAAAACCTTTTTTAAAGGGGGCCACTAGAGTCAATCCTTTTGAGGGGGCCCCAGCTAGATTTCCAATCCTTTTGGGGATGGCCACAAATGCAATCCTTTTTTTTGGGGGTGGCCACAAAGTGCAAACCTTTTAGGTGGCCCACTAATGAAAAAACCTTTTGGGGAAGGCCGCAAGAGTGCAATACCTTTTTTCCTCAAGAGGCAATCCCTCTTTTGGTGCCACTAAGTGCAAAAAAACCTAAAATTGGGGAGGGCCAGCAAGAGTGCAAAAACCTTTGTTTGGGGATGGCCACAAAGGCAATCCCTTTGGGGATCCACAAGAGGCCCAATACCTGTTTTAAAAGGATGGCCACAAGAGTGCGATACCTTTTGGGGGAGGGCCGCAAAGTGTAAAAACCTGTTTGAGAGGCCACAAATGCAATACCTCTTTGAGGAGCCGGGTGGGTTTTCAGAAAAAGGGGGTAGGGGTGACAGTCGGGCCCATGTGAAAGGGGGTTTAGGGGGGGTACCGCCCTTTAAACTTTTTATACACCGGACACGTGGGGCCCACGTCTGCCCCCGATCATTTTGGTCCCCCTCCGGGGCCCCAACGTTAAAATCTGCGCAAAGCCCGGGTATGGAAGGGTGTAACTTTTCCCAGCACAAAAAGACAGCAGCTTTCGTAGTTTTAATTTTATTTCGGAAACAGTTAAAAAGCAGCAGCAAAATTTCCCACGAGGCGCAGAAAAAAAAACTTTTTGGGACGTTTGGCAGCAAAATTTAAAACCTCGAGAAATCACAAACCCCACCAATAAATAAACGGGGACGACCCAAAAATTGAACAGATAAATTTTAAAATGATGAGGCCGCCCTTTTACGCGGGTTGAAACCCCAGCTAAGTTTTGGGGAAACATCGTTAAATTTCCCGGGTCCGTAAACACACACCAAACACACCCCAAAACACACACACACACACACACACACCACACCAAAAAAGGCTTGCGCTTTGTCATTCTGACTAAAGCAAAGGGTATTTTTGGAGTTTTCTTTTTTTTATACAAATAATTTTCAAATTATCCAAAAAAGCCCTCCAAAACAGGACTGCACATAAAACTCAATATAAAAAATTCACTAAGACTTCCCCAATTTGATCTGGGGTTTAAAGGCCCAAAATTTTTAAACGGGAAATTTTCAGAGCCCCAGCGTTCAGCCGGGGGAAAGCAAAAAGTAAAAACCTTTTTTACACAAAACCGACAAATTTCCTTTCTTTTAAAAGCAGGGCCCAAAACACGGGTGGGTAGGGGGGGGGAGGGAGCCCTTTAATACTGGACCTCTTCACCCTCTGCCCCCCTGCCCCGCCCCCCCCCCCTTCCCGGGCCTTTCCCCTCGAAAAAACCGCGTCGAAAATCCCAAATTTTAAAAGGGGGGCGGGGGGGGGGGGGGGGGGGGGGGGCCGAAAGCATCGCTAAAGCAATTCTTTGGGAAAGGGGGGGGGGAGCGGGAGAGAACAAAACAGAAGACAAAAACACACAAAAAATTTTCGCAGAAATAAATCATCACAAAAATTTTTCGATAATCCTGGTACGTAAAGAAACAACCCCCCCCCCCCCCCCCCCCCCATCCCCCCCCTTCTGCTTTGGCCCCCCCCCATTCACCCTCACAAACCCCCCTCCTTTCCCCTTTCCCCTTTTTTTTTTAAAGGTCTTTTGTGGTGAATTTTCCCCGAAGCCCTGCCACAATCAGCCCCCCTGAACCCCAAACCCCTGCAAAAAACCCATCCAAACCCCCCTCCCCCTTAAACCCCCTACCCCCGTCCTCAAAAACTTTTTGGCGATGCAAATTCCCTTTTGGTAAACAAGAATTTTTTTGGGTGCTACCTCCTCATCCAATTCCAACAACACTTTTTTGCCCTTTTTAAACATACACTGAACCCCTCCGGGCCCCTTCCCATCTCTCTCTCCTTTTTCTCTTTTTCCCCATCCCCACCCCCACCCCTCTGACTTCCCCCAAACAAAATGGGCCTCCCCCGTGGGGAGGTTTGGGAATCACCAAAGTGATTTTCCCGGGGATAAATATGTGGGCACAGTAAAAAAAACACAAAGGTTTTTTGCAAATTGGACCTTTGGGCAACCCGTTCACCCCCCTCCCTCACACCCTCCTTTTCTCCCCCTTTCCAGCCCCCCACCCCCCTCCCCCTTTCCTCCAATTTCCCCCCCCAATTTCCTTCGTCCCCCACCATCGTTCTAATCTTTTTCCCCACCTTTTTATCCCCCCCTCTCCATACCTGCCCCTTTTTCTCTGTCCACCCCCTTCCCCTCCTCCCCCAAGTTTCCAGCATCGAAGTTTAAGCAGGGAAAGTGGGATTAAACCCCTTTTTCCGGTTCATCACAAATTATTTGCCTTTGTCCCGTTCGAATCCCCACACTGCTTAAATTTTACAAATTTTTACATAAAAACACCACTGCTCGTACAAAAAAATTTGCTTTTTTATCTGTTTAGTACATTAAAAAAGGCACAATAAACCCAAAAAAAAAGATAAAACAGATGAAAAATTGGGAATTTTTATGGGGAAAAAGAACACAGAAAAACAACAGATCAACAAAACGCCCCTATACAATTAGGTTTAAACTTTATTTTATTTTAACAATTTAATTGTTTTTAAAATCGACAGCACAAAATCTAAGAGCAGAAATAAGTGTCACAAATCATCATCATCCCTACCCCTCGTCCCTGATTTTCATCGTTTCGTTAAACATCATCTCGTTTAAAACCACCATTCCCCATCATCAACATCATCCCTAATACCATCTCTTCATCACTACAACAAACAACCATCGTCCCCGTTATCACATCATCATCACACCTCCCGCAACCCCTGACCAAACCCTTTCCCCTGACCCGGAGCGGAACTTTAAATGCTTTCCGAACTGCTGATCCTGTGGTGCTTTTAGGTGAAATTCAGGGACCGGTCACGTCGACGCAACCGGGGTTCGGGTTTGGGCCAGCTGGCAGGGCACAAAGAAATTTGGGCTTGTCCCCCGGGTTGGGCGTGGGCCCCAACGTCGATGTTCGCGTTGACGACAGGGGAGTCTTGAAACACAAACCCGGGCCCACCCGAGAGGAGCGCCGACAAGGGGAATCCCGGCAAGCCAAAAAAAAAAAATTGGGGGGGGGGGGGGGGGGGGGGGGGGGGGGGGGGGGGGGGGGGAAATGGGGAAAACAAATTGATAAAAGGAAAAAATGCTGAAATGGGAAATTTTAAACCAAACATGAAATCAGCGTAAAAATAAAAAAAAATAAGCAAAAAAAGTTCAAAAACAAAAAGGGTTTAAAATGATTTTAAAAAAAAATTAAGATAAACGAAAGAAAAAAAAAGAAATAAAACATAAAAACATAATATGAAAATCCTGTTTCACCGAGTAAAAATCTCAAATTGAAAATTTTAAAGGGGAACCCTTTAAAAGAGAACAAAAAATAAAGTACTAAATTTACGAATTTCCCAAAACAGAAAGAAGTGAAAAAATAGAAAAAAAAATGAAAGTACAGTGAAAAAAAAAACCTCTGGGAGGCTAAATGATGTTTCCAAAACCCACAGTCTGGTCAGCAAATTTAAAAAAAGTAAAGAATAAAATTTGAAATACACTTTTGTTTTTTAAAATAAAAATAGCCAGCTAGCTACATAGATACATAAAGAAAAAGACAAACAGACAGGGCAACAGACAGATGATTAAAAATAGAAAAAAATAGAAGATAATAGATAGATAGATAGATTGATAGATAGGTAGATAGACACTGAATAAGGTTAAAGGTTCATAGTCTACAAGGCAGGGCAAAAACATTTTAAGAGGGGTTTCCCTTCTGAAAGGGAGATGTATTTTTTTTAACAACTGTCCCTTTTTCATCTTTAACAAAACGCAGTGAGGGGGCAAAACCATCGTCGAGCTTAGAACTGGGAAAAAAATTTGTCATCGGGCGGAGGGGGCGAAGAACAGGAAAATAAAGAAGGCGTTTTTAAAGGAAAGGAAAATTCAACCCTTCCCAGCAGCCTACGTGACCGCCGAAGTCGTCTTGAGAACGGAACCCTTTGCATCGCCTTCAAGACGATATAAATTTTGTCCCCTGGTTAGAAGGATCCCCCCCGGGGCTTCTTTTGGTTTTTTTTGCCCAGCCTTGGGAACCCAAAAGGGGGTTTTTACCCCCAAAAAGTTTATGGGATATTTTCATCACCAAGGGAAGAAAAAACGAAAACCTACGGCCTTTCCCAACAGCTGACGGGGGAACAGAAAGGAAAAAAAAATACTTAAGGACTGCAAGAAAAACCATCAAACTTTTTCCCCCTTTTTTAAAACTTTTTCCCGAGTATTTCCAAAAAAAGGGTTTTTTAAAAATCCAGAAATTTTCCCTCTGTCTGGGTTGCCAGCTCCCTTTTTTAACCCAAGCACTGTCTTTGCACAGCAAAACCCACAGCAGGGGGCATGGTGCAAATATTCTTTTCGTGGGTCTGCAAAGAGGGCTGATCTCACACTGGAGACCCAAAAATATATTGAACAAGCAAGCAACGGGGGAGGGGGAGGGAATGCAGGCAAGCAATTCCCCCATCATTAAAAGAATGTCCTGGCAAAGATTCATGCGAGAAAAAGTGATGAGATGAGTGTGTGGGGGTGGGGAGTTTGTAAGGGAAATCATTACCATAAAGAGATCACTGATTTCCAGACAACGGCGGTATTAACTGGATGCAAAAAGTTGCACTAAGAACAGCGCACTGAATAGGCGTTGCCTTCATAGCCAAAATTTTTACATCAGCAGAGCTAAACTAACGTTGCCTTCATCGCCAACATTTCTACATCAGCAGAGCTAAACTAACGTTTGCTTTCATAGCCACATTTCTACATCAACAGAGCTAAACTACGTTGCCTTCATAGCCAAAGTTTCTACATCAACAGAGCTAAACTACGTTTTCCCTTTTTAGCCAAAATTTCTACATTACAGAGCTAAAATAACGTTTCCTTTACAGCCAAATTTCTACATTTAAAAAGAGCTAACTAACGTTGCCTTCATAGCCAAAAGTTTAATTAACAGAGCTAAACTAACGTTGCCTTCATAGCCAAAATTTCTATCTTGACAAACATGAACTACATTGCCTTTAAAGCCAGAATTTCTATAGAACAAAGATAACGTTGTCTTTATAGCCAAAATTTCTGTATTAACAGAGATAAACTGATGTTGACTTCATAGCCAAAATTCTTTGATAATAGAGATAGGTTAACGTAGTCTTTGTAGCCCCAAATTTTGTATTAACAGAGTTAAACTAATGTTGCCCTTCATGGTCAAAATTTTTTATATTAACAAAGATAAACAAACGTTTCCTTGATAGCCGAATTTGTATATTACCAAAGAAAGGTAACGTTGCCTTATAGCCCAAAATTCCGTGTTTAACAGAGATAAACTAACGTTGCCTTCATAGCCAAAATTTCTGTATCAACAGGATAAACTAACGTTGCTTTTACAGCCAAAATTTTCTATATCAACAGAGATAAACCAAGACACTCAGTATTCTTTCCCGAGTCCCCAAGCTGTCAGGAACCGTAACCCCTGCCCTCCTCACTGACCTGGGTAGTGTAGTCACTCAAGGCCGACGTGGGTTTGGAAATGTGGGGACCGAAAGAGGTCAGGGGCGGGGAGAAGTCTCTCCCCGGATCTTTTGGGAGTACCTGTTGGCAGGGCCGTCACGTGATCCCAGGTAAATGTACACCGCCCCTGCTCCGTCCTCCTCCAGTGGGCGCCCACTGCGATGTCTGGCATTCCACCAAAACTTGGGTCATACAGGTCAGTGGGTTGGTGACTTGTAAAACATGGGGTTTATTTTGCAGACACGTGCACACAAAACACGATATTCAACGTTGGTACTCTGTGCCACGGGGCGTCTAAATGTATCCTACACCCCACACAAAGCTCAATACCCAACACTTAAAGTTCCTTAGTTTAATTAAATGTGAAGTAAATTTTGG